>OX439383.1:4612798-5165276 GCA_949319315.1 Zelleria hepariella | reverse complement strand
GACTAAGGAGATATAATAGCTCAGTGGAAATAAATTGCAATTCTTAAAGGTACAAACCAGTCTTATTGCTAAAAATGAACTCTTCCAGATAACCTTTGGTTGTATCTAATCTATGATGTATGCGGACAACTGATAGATCACCAATGGTTTGAAGTTTGAGAGAGAGTGCCTGCCTGCCCCACTAGGGTTACCATGGCAATGTGTAACTCGCTTGTCAAGATATCTTTGATGGGAGCTGCAAAGTGTTTTCATACAAGAAAGTATAGCATAGTTTTTTTTATATCACTGTTTTCTACATAAATTATGAGTTTCTGCGTAGATTTGGTATCTGAAGATTCATTTTATGAAAATATTACATTAGGATTGACAAAAATTCTCGGTGAGTAAAAAAAATTTTATTCAACAACTTCTATTACTTATTTATATAACAATCAGTATGAATTCGCTCTATGTTTTGGTAAGAACTGGAATCCATCTGGGACCGGCCCCAGCAGCATTTCACTGATTTTTATCCAATCTGAACAGTTGCCTGAAGCCATGAGTGTCTCCATGTCATCTCTACCAAAGTATGTTGGTGGTCTTTCATTTATCTGCTGTGGGGGTCTCTCTAGCAATCCAACAGGTACATAGCGGTACAAGAATGACAACCATTCCAATAGAAATCTGCGTGTGTTCTCCACACCCTGGGTATCAGAACCCCAGTGTTCCAATCCATAACCAGTATACTTTTTGAGTATGTCGAACCTCTCTGTACTACTTATGTCCCAGAGTCTCTGCTCCTTAATTTCTGTGAATATCCATGGCTTTATTAGGGCACCACGGCCAATCATGACGCCTTGCACTGTAGGGGCCAAGGATCTTCTTTGGACATAGTCTTCATAGCTCAGTATGTCACCATTTCCATATACTGGGCAAGGTGCAGCTGCCTTTGCACACGATTCTATGTATTCCCAGTCAGCAGATCTTGTGTACCTTGCCTCCTTGGAACGGCCATGGAGAGTTATTAATGATGCACCCCAGCTAACAACTTTTGGTATGATTGTATGTGCAATTTTCTTATCTTGATACACACCAGTTCTCATCTTGACAGTGAAGGGGATGCTTAGTATTTTGGAGGCACACCGGACTGAGTTTTCTAAGGCAGATAGTCTATGCATCATGCCACAGCCACCGCCTTTCTTGTAGATGAGGTCAATGGGGCAACCTAAGTTTAAGTCTATGAAATCAACTTCTGCATTTTCCTTTAGGAGCTGTGCCACCTTGCTAATTTGATAGACATTGGTTCCGCATATCTGAGCTCCAAAAAGATCTTCACATTCATGCCTCTTTACCAAAGCCCATTCTTGTTTCATGCCCTTTAGCAGTGATTCACAGAGAGCCATTTCTCCACAAGTTATGTCTACTCCAAATCCCTTGCATATCCTTCTGAAGGGCAGATTGCCAACAGTTGTGAGAGGGCTGAGGTATAGTTTGTCTTTCCAGTCGATAGTCTTTTTTTCCCGTGGCAGTAGTTTGATCAGGTCTTCATCTGTGACTACTCCAATTGTAGTCTCTTCTTGCTTATTTTCTATCTTTTCTTCTGTGTTAACTACCTTTTCTTCATTGCCATTGGCAGCAGCGTCATCCCCCTCCTTTTGGGAAGGCTTGTTCCTTCTATCCAGGTGCTTTACTAGTTTCTCAGACAAATTAAAGTCATATGACCTTTTCTGGAGCTGACCTTGCAGTTGTGACTGTAAAGTATTCTTGGTGTCTTCTTTCCATTCTTTTTGTTTCTCTTCGTCTACTATGTTGAAGCCTTCGGGTGTGATATGACTAGATCCGAAGCGACAAGCGATGCCCCTTGGGCACAGGCCTCGTAGTTTGAATACATGGCACTCTTCGCCAACGTCTTTTGGCTTTAATTTCAAATACTCCACGGGATCGTGAATGAATATACAGTTTTTATATGTGCAGGGAACCACTGCACTGGTAGACGTTACGTTTACGATGCTAGGACATGCCTTACTGCGTTTATCGTCCTGAAATGTCTTGGGTCTTGCTTTGTTCTGGCCACGTCTTTTGTCCTTGGTTTTGTTGTTTGTCTTGTCTTCTATCTTGATTTTTTTTGCTTCGCTACCATCGGGATTAATATCTTCGTTGAGCTTATGCTTTCCGAGGCCGTCTTCTTCGACCACGGTCGATTTTTCAGGTCTTTTAACTACAAACTGTTCCTTGATGGCACAAACTCCGGCGTTCGGGTTTGCCATTGTGTTCCGATAGATTACTTTTGCTGAAAGGCACACAGTTGAATTGTTATACAATTAGAATTCAAGAACATTTACCATACTGCACTTAAAATAAGTTTTTTGGTAAAAGATTATAAAGCTCTAGGTTAGAAAATAAATGAGGAAGTTTTTTGACACTGACTGACAGTCAATTTGACATTTAGTCAGTCAGGGCTACCAACACAACGCTACTATGAATGATCACAGATTAGTTGTGCGTTTCTATGTTCAACGATTTCTGTGCATCTCAACCTCGGGTCAACTGTACTTTCTACAAATTCGTTTTTTCGAAGATTGTATGATTTGGTATGGATTGGATGAACACATTCGAACCTTCTTCGACGAAAGACCTACCTTCGAAGTACTACGTGTCTTAAAAAAAATTAAAGTGCCTTTACACACAGCCTTCTTGTGCTTTACACCATTATCTCTATATGCTGTCTACGACTCTACGTACACACGACAGCACGTCAGACTGTACACTTTTGTTGTAAAGTCGCCCGTAACGTAACTGAGTAGAGTGCTAGCGTGTAAGCGTCTGCGTGCTGTCGTGTGTACAATAAATAAGTAGGTAGGTTCCTACTGTTTGCAGGGGTGATGGATGGCAGCTAACCATCTTTCATTCCAGAGAGTGATCCACGCATCTGCAACGTCGTAGTGGACCGAAGGATGCCGTGCGATCGACTAGCGATCACGACGTGGGAGCAGCGCCATTCGGCTAGCCTGCCCGAAGACCTGCGAAACTTTTACGCGTCCACTGACGGTTTTCATCTCAGTTGGCACTATAAATATTCTGGTAAATGACCTGCATTCTGACTAGATATTTTCGATAGCTTAGCTTACTGTATTAACTAGTACTTCGCATCGAACTGTGAACTCGCGACCACAGTTACAGATGTGTAACTTTTTGCTAACACCATTCGCGCAGGCGCGCGCGCTTTGCATGTAAAATGTACAACCCCGTATCTCGGCAACCCTTCGATTTGGCTCATGTTCGAACTTAAAAAATATTTTTATATTTCTCCTTTCGCGACTATCCGACTATATTTATTACTCAAGTTTTCGTCACCAAAATTCATACTTATGTACATACACGCGCCGTCGGTTGTTCCAGTAAACTCTGAGAACTTCTCTCGCTCGTTCGAATAGGGAGGTATGAGCGTATAAGAGCTCGTACTTTGGATCATGGGGTCTGAACTTGATCCCCAGTGGCCCTTTGTTTCGATTAGTTAAGTATCCCTAAAACTCGCGAAGAAATTATGTTGAAAAATATCTATAGTTGGTAGGTACTTACTTATGCTTTTTCCCACGCGCCACTTCTGATGGTCTCGCTATTCACGAGTCCTCATGGTACCTCGTCAGGCCTACCTATCTACTGATTCATTCATTCTTTCAATCGTGCTTGCTTGTCATGTCAATTTGGGCCGATTTGAAAATTGGATGAAGTTTGCCTATCCCTTTCGGGGGCGAAGTCGTGCGGTAATTGACTTTCTTAAAACGATTCCCTACAGCCGACGAGATCCTGCCCGTGGGGTCAATAAGGGTGAATTCACTGGCGGAGTTGGTTCTGACGCCGTCGCTGAAGGAGCTCCTGGATTTCACCCTGACGCGGCACCACGCCGGCACGCGCCCCGTCTTCAATACCAAGAGCAAAGTGTTCGAGCTCGACACGTGCAAGAGTATTGGCAAAGTTAGTTTGAAGCGTTTGTGGACTGGGTCATGGGACATTTTGTTCCTTTGCTTGTATTGGCCGTAGAGCTCGCGCCAAGAAAGATTTTTCTGTGGGACTTCACGATGGAACGAGCTCTATTGGCTTCACCAATATTACACCAATAATACAGAATTATTAAGAAACAAAGTTATAACATGGTGTTTTTGTAATAACGACGACGGACGACAGAAAAAATACATACATGTACGGATTTACCTAGGTATTTGAATGAAAAAATAGGAAGAGCAAAGGCTCCAATATAGATCCCTGTGGAACTCTTATAGTATGTGCCTCATATTTTACTATGTATTTGACAGGTGTGCCTGGTATACACGGGGGGCACCTGGTCGGTGTGGCTGGCGACGCGCGAAGGCGCGTGGGGTTGGCTCGCGGATTCCTTCACGCATTACTTCAGGATGGCCCTGGTGCACCTGGGTCTACCCGGGTGGCAAGCCAACTTCGCCGGTCTGCCGCTCATACCGTGGGCTGAGGTACCGACACGTTGTTTGTTTTGCACTTCACGCATTACTTCAGAATGGGTTTCGCCGGTTTGCCGCTCATACATACCTAAGGCTAAGGTTGATTGTATTGCATATAAGGTACATACTGATAAGGTGTTATTGTATTAAAGCGCATCATCGGACACTCGTAAACTTATTTAAAATCGAGTATGAGTAAGTCTTCCGACGTCGGACGAAGGTCGATGATATTGGTGACCGAGTTGCAAGTCTTAGGTGGAGATGGTCGGGGCACCTGGCGAGGCGGGAAGACGGTAGGTGGACCAGGGCAGTAACGAAGTGGCGGCCGAGAACGGGACGTCGGTCGGTAGGCAGACCAGCAGCCTGGTGGTCAGATGATATCTCTAAAGTGACAGAGGGCCCGTGGATGCGAGCAGCGAGAGACCGAGAGGGGGGCGTGAAGGGAAAAAGGCCTATAACCAACAGTGAGCAAATGTTGGCTGAAAATGATGAGTAAGTCAGCTGCGTTTTTTTAAAATAAAAGTGTCACGCGTGAATGTGTCACTATAACTGCTAATAACGTCTTGTATACTTCAGCGGGCACAGGACGTTATAAGCAGCTATACGTCGGCGGTCTTTTAACACCCTTTATATGCCTGTACTTGTTTTTAAATTTCCAGCAACTTTTCCTGCTGCTGGCGCCGCACCTCCTAGACAAGGAAGAGCCAGAGAGCTCGCTGCCGTCGATGGCGAATGAGGCGGGCCTCAACCACATCGACCCAAACATCTTTAAGACTTCCGTGCGACAACTGAAGACCAGCAGCAACCGGGCGCCGACACAACAGTAGGGGCAGGAGCTTGGGAGCTGAACTGAGGGCTTCGCTGTATTCGACGAGATACAATGTCATTTGGTCAGAAACAGTAGCGGATTTAGAGAGGGGGCTAAGGGGCTCAAGTCCGCCACGAAAGCATCTGAGACCCTCCATAAAACTAGCTTTTGTATGTTTTTTTATCTTGAAACCCTACGCTTATTGGGTTCAAGCCCGCCCCCCCAAAACAAAATCCTGGATCCACACATATTTGCGGATACATAGAACTTTACTGTATCCGATCTCTCGTACTACAAGGGCTCTTACTCGACTGTCAGTTGTTTTTTTGTATGCACTTACACAACTGACAGCCGTTAATCGTCGTTCAATAGCCAAATATTAATACACGAGAATTCGGGGGTTAGTGGGTAGAATGGCCTTGTATCGGAACCACTGTGTATATCGGTGCTAGGATTGCCCCCTCCCGGCTTCCGCCTGCTGTGGCCATAAAGTTTCTTTTTAGGTATTTTTTTATGATTTACAGTGAATTATGATGTTGAGAGAGAAAATAAAATGTATTGACATAATATCGGTATATTGAATAATTCTTGTTACAATAAAATTTACAGCTAAATAACAAAACAAAATGGACGGAATGTGAGATTCTAAATGAAGAGAAATACAAGCTAAACGTATATGTACTTAGGAGTAGCTTAAACAAGTAATAATTTGTTGATAATACTCAACTGTTTAATACATTATGTGCGGGCACCATAACAGCAACTCTTAATCGTCCATTCATTCAAAACTAATTGAGAATTCAAAAAACATAATAGCGACTTATATGAAAATTGTCTTTCTGAAATATTTGAAAATAATGGTTTTAAGAGGCATCCTCAAATAAATAAAACTGCTAAAACAGTGAGAACGTTGACGATAAATAAATTGATTTGATAAAGTTCATTGTCGTGTGTGACTTACTGACTACGAATTAGGCCAAAGCTTACAAAATCGTGATACAAACATTATTGTTTAATTAATTTATTCCTAGACAAGACTTTTCCTAATTTAATTTGTCATGAGGTGGGTTTCGCTTAGGACACACCTAGCTATTTTGTTTTGCGCAGTAAAATATTATCTTAGGGCAGCTGTAAGCAGATATTAGGCATAATTTACTTTATCTATAGTTAGCAGTGGTAACAGATTAATGACTGTCCAAGAACTGGCAGAACTATTTATAATCAAGATAAAAGTTAGAAGTAGTGTTTGCGATTGCAAATACAAAAGAGCGTGAGCTTTGGAATGCTTTTCATCAACTGCCGTTCATTGTAAGTAATAATTATAATTCTAAAATACTTTCAGCAAAATTTCATTTAAAAAATGTGGCACATAAACTTACAGTTAAAACATAACTATCACTTAGTGAGAAAATACATATAAGAAATATCATGGAATTTCGAGACCAATGATAAATAAGTAAAATTCTTCTTCGTACGAGAGTGTGATGTGCTAATAGACTAAAATAAATTCATAGTAAAATCTAGTGATACATAAGTAGCCATTCGAGGTGTTTTACTCCTAGCTTAAGTCTTGGCGTCCTCAGTCTGTGTGATATTATTAGACTACATTATAAGGCCTTGTTTTGCCATGTTGTTAAGGCCTGCGCAGACGAGGCACTATTGTCCTTGAAGGATACAAGTCCGCAGAGCGTTCTTTGCTGTACTATTAGTCCCTCGTGTGCGTTATTCGATGCAGTTGTGTACGTGTAAGGCAGGCAGCATATGTCCCAGGCACTATTGTATCTGAGTGGTCATCTAGTGTGGTTCCACATAAATCATACAGGGTGTTTTTTTGGACACCTGACGGTAGTTTTACAAATTACCTACCTTATTTCATTTATTCTCGGTTTATTCTATAATAACCGCGACTTGCGAACAACCCCGGCCTTCTCAAAGCGCACGCGCTATGTGGCGCCCGATATTGCGAGTGCGGCCGCAAGCGATAGTATAATAGTAAAGAAGGCCACAATTGAATGATTTTTGGGTATTTTTCACAGTTTTTTTTCTGTGGCTTCAGTATCGTGAAAAAAATCACCCTGAGTCGGGTGTCGCTTTACAAAACAACACCTTGTGTACTGTAGATGCAAAGGACTAATTTTTTTTTTGTGTAAGTGGTCTATTGACAAAAGTCTCTCATCTGCGCAGGGCTTTAAATTGACATATTGTTTACCTTTTTTTTTAAACTCCCACGAGGTTAGTATATCCAGCTGACCGGGACCCACTGGTGGTCGGTAGACAGTGAGTGGAGCGCGTCCATGATCTTCGAATAGGTCGTGTCAGTGTTCTGGTTTACGATGATCATGTCGATGTATTTCTCGTTCTGCCGCTTGATGCGCGCGCTGTCCTCTAGCGTCGACTTCACATCTTCTTCCTGTAAGTGAAAGGCTGGCTGTGACTATCGCTCCAGGGCATTTCTGATGCAAAGAATCTCCTTAGCTGTTCAACGCGGTAACGCAGCGAGCGTTATGGGGACCTTTGAGTCTGAGATGGCCGGGAGTGGTTTATTTTGTTAACGTGTGTGTGTTTGTTTATTTTGTTTTTATTGTGACTTTGTTTTTTTTTGTGTGCCAGTTTTTGACAATATGTTTATTTTTATAATTTATTTACAAAGCTTTTGTGAATGTTTAAGATTTTATTAGTGATTACTTTGGTTGCATGAATAAATGAATAGTTGGCGTCAGTAGTGCCTACCATTAGTGAAAAGTTGTGTGAAAGAAGGCTGGTAAGCAAAGTTTGTGCAAACCACAATAGCCAGGTCCAAACTGACCGAGCAGCCTTGCGAGGCAAGCGTTTGTCTTGTGTTACCAGGTTTTGCGTTTGGCTCGTGACAAGGCGTGGTGATATACTTGTTTACGCTGGACGAACTTTTGCCTCGCAAGTCTGTTCGGTCAGTTTGGACCCGGCTATTCTCACACGGCGGCAAAAATGCTTTTATCCCTGTATAGACTAGCGCTATCATGCTTTATAAAAAAAGTAAAGCAAAATGGCTAGCGCTATAAAAAAACTAAATTGATCTAATAGCATATGTGTGTGAGGCGCTGGCCCACACAGAACAGACGCGGGACGAAAACGCGGCGCGGCCTTGACGTTTTGCTTTGTCCGCGCCCCGATTCTTCTGTGTGTTTTGCGTCGCGTCGCTTCTGTACATTTTGTATGACAGTGTCATCAAACTGATGTTGCGTCCGCGACGACGGCTCTACGTCCCACGTCTCTTTCTGTGTGGCTAGCCCCTTATGTCGTTGCAAAATTCTTGTGACAGGGACTTGGAAAACAGGTGCTTAAGAATCCCCTTCAGCTCTGCAGCCCTCTCGCTCGCACTTTTCAACATTTTAATTTATTGTAAGAGAATGATTCAACTTTGGGCGATGAAATATAGTTGCAGACACAGATAATTAAGCTATCGACATGTGGACTAACTTTTAATTTCATATTCCTAGTAATAAAAAAAATATCACGGAACTACTACTTTTAAACGAAGTTCCGCGATAGTTTTTTTATTACTAGGAATATAAAATCAAAAGTTAGTCCACATGTCGATAGCTTAATTATCTGTGTCTGCAACTATATTTCATCGCCCAAAGTTGAATCATTCTC
This sequence comes from Zelleria hepariella, assembly GCA_949319315.1. NCBI lineage: Eukaryota > Metazoa > Arthropoda > Insecta > Lepidoptera > Yponomeutidae > Zelleria > Zelleria hepariella. The sequence goes on along the minus strand of OX439383.1, from coordinate 5,156,381 downwards.
TTACAATAAATTAAAATGTTGAAAAGTGCGAGCGAGAGGGCTGCAGAGCTGAAGGGGATTCTTAAATCAAAGTGTCGAGGTCTTGGATTTAATTTTAAAGCTTTCATAATTTCATAATTTGTGCTTACATGTTTTATTTTATTAAAATGTGCAGTGTTTTTTTAAACATATTTCTTAAGAACTTACTTGCATATTTGTGTGCAATGCAAATCACTTTGCTTCTTCGGTGCAATGACGTGAGTGCCTATATCGGTGCTAGTGTGAGAGTGTATCTGTGGAGACCAGACCAGTATAAGTTGAACCTCACCTCGTATAGCGACGCCAGCGACTCGAGGGTCCGCGCGCGGCGCGAGCTGTAGCGGATGATGCTCTGCCGGTCGAACTACGCACATGCGCACGATAACAAAAACAAATTATAACAAAACAAATAATAAAAATGGGCGAGAAATATTTGGCTAAGGTCAACTAAAATTTTGGATAAAATCGCCAATCAACACAAAAATAGGCAGCCAACAGAAACTCGATACAAACTTTTAAAACTAATTTCTACTAGCATACTCATACATAACGCAAGGATGCATTCAGTCCATCTATATTTTCACGAGCACACATACACACTTCCAGAGCACAATACAATACTTCCATCCTCTTCAACATCATACTATTATGGGGTCAATTCTCAAATCTCAAAAAAGATCCATCAGCTGTAAATAAATAAATAAACATTCGGTGCGGTATGTTTCGAATTTAATTTCATCAATATTGTTTTGAGATTCCAGCATTAGCCCCACAGAACAAAGACGAAACACTCCCCATAGTAAAAGTAGCAAAAGGGGATTTCATGCCTCATGTCGTGAGGAAAGCCTACCTGGAGGTTCCGGTTGGAGGCGTAGGTGGCGTTCCGTAGCATCTCAATACCCGGAGCGGCGATCATCACCACGTACGGAAGAAACTCGCTGCTGTTGTGGAGTAGCTTGAGTGACTGCGGCGCGCAATCGAGTATGCACATCTTGCCTGGGGAAAATCGAATGGAAAACTGGTTTACAGATCTGTAGCGACCCCTGTCGGGCGCTCAGGAAACTGCTACATACTCGAGCTGTCAATCACTACTAGCTACAATCCTGCATCGCGCCAGCAAAATATTTCTCGTAGCCAACAGACCCGAAAGCCACGCATACTAGACACCAAAACAAAGTACTTTTTCGATAAATGATTGCTGGGAAATGATTTTGGTTTTTTAGGTTATAATTTTGAAAAATATTTTATCACGCAATGGTCGTGTTACGCACAGAAGTCATATTGCGCAAGCGTAGGTATAAGTTAAGCACGTAAGCTTGAAGTGCCGATGTTTAGAATACATTGCGGGTTGATAGATAGATAGATAGTTATCTCGGAAACCGTTGATTTCCCAGGCGTTGTTTCTTGGGTTTCCCGATTTGTTGGCGGTCTTTTAACACCCTGTATAGAACGTCCAACTATGTTCAGTTGGACCCGGCCGGTCCCGAAGCATGACATCTGCTTGGCGGGAAAATTTCCTTTATAGTGAGGAGCATGATCACCTGCCGCAACCCTACAACGGGTTGGTTGGTCTTAATAGTGTAGGGCCTATACGATTTGTTTCTGTGTCCGTAAGCTTGAGCTAGATAGCTCACAGAAACAGCGCTCAAACATCACGATCACATTGTATGGCTCTTCCACTGTAAGTCTCCCTTGTAGCGAGTTTAAAAATCTGTACCTGTTTATCGAGGAATGTTAGGCGTGTAATTTGTGACCTAATAAATCCGACCATCTTTTGGATAATTTGGCGGATTCTGTAGAAGTATTTTTATAATGTGGGCTGAGGGTCGCGACCACTTCGTAAACAGAAGACCCTCAGCTAACCTTCATGGAGTTGGCTTGAGTCCCGTATAGTACAGATACTCAGTACTCAGTAATCGAGGAAGCGATTACCTTCCGCTATCTATTGTATGTGACACCCTCATGGCCTGTAATACGCTGTTATAGGCCACATAAACATTCCCAACTCACCCTCTTTGATGATGGCGCGTATGGAGTCCAAGTGCGTCCCGTAGAGATGTCCGTTGTGCTCTCCGTACTCGAGAAAGCGGCCGGCATGCGCATCGCGCTCCATCTCCTCTCGGGAGACGAACCAGTAGGCGAGGCCGTTCTCCTCGAGCGGCCGCGGCGGTCGGGACGTATCTGTGGAGTTAACAGTACTTTTATTACATCTGTATGATCCCACTGGTACCACACACTACAGGGTGCAATCGAATTAGATAGCAGAACTTTATCTACCGATTTCTGAATTGAGAAATTAGCTAAGCAAATGGGTAAGTATCCTTCTGTCACAAAAGAGCGTGACAGAACGATAGTTAAGTATTTACTTTGTAAAATTCTCAATTCAGAAACCGGGCCGAAGTAAACTGTCAACTGATCATTACAAACAACTGGTACTAAATGGCAAAAAATATGGAGCGAAAAAAATATCAGCTGTTCCATACATGAGGATGACTCAGACAGAACTGCACCAAATGTATGGAACAGCGGAATAGCAGATATTTTTTTCGCTCAATTTTTTTGCCACCTAGTTCATGTAGTTTGTGAATCCCCTGGAGCTCTACAGCCCTCGCTCGTACTTTTCAACATTTAAATTGATTGTAAGAGTATGATTCAACTTTGGAAAATAAAATATAGTTGCAGACATAGATAATAAAGCTATCGACATGTGGACACACTTTTAATTTCGCATTTCTAGTTTAAAATATATATATTACTGAACTACTACTTTTAACCGAACTTAAAAGGTAGTTGTTGCATGCAACATTCTATGTTAGCGTTGCCGATTTTAGAGAGACGATCTACGCTTTTAGAGTGATGATCTATGGGACGGCTGCCTACAAAGAAATCTGCTGGCCACGACACTTTGTACCTGTCTCAACAAAAGGTAAAACAGCTGAACACTCACGCGGTACGACGGCGCCGAAGCGGTCGGGGTACTCTTGAATCATGCGGTTCTTCAGCGTGCGGCGGCCCACGCCCCGTGTGCCGACCAGCGCGAGCACTCGACGCAGGAACGGCGGCGTGCGCGCTACCTCCTCGTACAGAGCGAGCTCAGCGCCCTCTAGCTGGACGCACGAGCGCGACTCGTACACGAACTTCTTCTTCTTTTTGGATATCTGTGAAGATGGAGGTTTAGCGAATGGTTAGTGGGAATATTCGAAATAACTATGAGTATCTATCTTGGATCTATTCGGATTAACAGTAGGCTGTAACTGGAGAAGAATTGCTAGAGATAGAAAACAGTGGAAATCGTTAGAGGAGGCCAAATAGTTCCGTTAAGTATTTCGCTTTCCAAAAGAGTTCCGTCAGCAAAAAAGATTGAGAACCACTGTAGTAGAGGTTCAAGGCATCGATATTGTTTTCGGCGCGATGAAATGCAATCTGTCTCATTCTTTATAACTGCCTAAAATTTGATTATATCTATTTTTTCTTTATAGACATCTTCATTTACTAAGTATCAATGAAACACAATAGAATCAATAGGATAATATTATTAGATGATGGGGACATCATTACCTAACGTGATTGATGAGAGTAGTGAATGAATTTTTACTCTTTATCACACATGAATTACCTAATTGGTGTTTTTGTTGATTACATGACGAGCAGCTGCCGACTCCTTCAGATTTTTGTAGAACTTACTTAGTAACTTTGTTGGGATTGTCTATTGATACATTAACTAACCAGGCTACCTTGGTCCTTACTTTGGCTATCCTTTGTCGCCGTCGCTTGAGAGACCGACGCAAAGAAACATAGACCTTACCTGGGTGCCATAGATTCTAATTCTGTGTACAAAGTCGACCCCGGGCGGCACGTAGGCCTTTCGCCGCTCCTCCAGCTTGAGCGAGGACCAGTTGGGGTCCATCCGGTCTGAAGTCTAATGCAAAGGAACATAGGCCTTACCCGGGCGCAGCAGATGCTAAATTTGTTCACAAAGTCAGCCTCGGGCGGCTCGTAGGCCTTTCGCCTCTCTTCCATCTCGAGCGGGGTCTGAAACCTGACGCAAAGAAACATAGACCTTACCCACGCGCCACAGATGCTAATTTTGTGCTTAAAGTCGGCCTCGGGCGGCACGTAGGCCTTTCGCCGCTCCTCTAGCTCGGGCGAGGACCAGTTTGGGTCCTTGCTGTCTTCAGACCGATGCAATGAAAAATAGATCTTACCCGGGCGCCACAGATTCTAATTTTGTGCACAAAGTCGGCCTCGCGCGGCACTTAGGCCTTTCGCCGCTCCTCTAGCTCGGGCGAGGATCAGTTGGAGTCCTTCCTGTCTTCAGACCAACGCAAAGAAACATGGATCTTACCCGCGCGCCACAGATGCTAATTTTGTGCACAAAGTCGGCCTCGGGCGGCACGTAGGCCTTGCGCCGCTCCTCCAGCTCGGGCGAGGGCACCAGCCCCACCGTGTCGGGGCTCTCCACGTGGCTCGCCTGCCACCAGTTGGGGTCCTTCCGGTCTGAAACCTGATGCAGAGGAGGTAAACACTTATGCCCGTGTTTATAAAACACAAACTCCACTAATCAACGCTATGGAGCGTTGAGTAGTGGAGTTTTATTTAATTGTTCGACGAATCCGATCAAAAGTCGTTTTGTTTACCTCAAAACACTAGTAAATTAGCAAAACGGGCTGTTTTGCGACACTCGACGTCTCAACTTGCGCCTTTTTTGCGTCAGGTGGGATTTTTCATCCACAATTCAGACCTATAACGCTCCTCAAACATATTTTTTTTATAAATCGAACAAATAAATAAAACCAGTGTAAAATCCAGTGTAGTGCTTGGGTAAAATATGCCTGGCACTGCAGTATCCAAGTGGTTGCTTCACTCACCGAGTGTGAGTGAAGGTGCCATTGGACGCTTTATATATCATCTAACGTCACGTCACTAAAATGGCAAATCAGAAGCTTTAGCCGACTATGATGGCTCAATTTATCATAGTGTACTAAGAGCGTGAAAACGCGGCTTAAGCCATCTTGAACTTACTTGTAAGATGTCTCCTTTCTTGAATTCCAATCCAATTTCTTTACATGGCAGTAATGTGTCTTCTTTTGGGTCATAATCAAATAAGGCTCTCATATAACACTGTAAAAGAAATATAGGTACTATTAGTTATCTATTTAATTAGGCAACCCAAATGATGTGTTGATTTTGTTACTGCCTTTAGTAATAAAAATAAAATCATTTTTTTATGAACATATTATTACAACAGTCATACAGTTCTATTTTTTTGTTTGAGGCAATAAACACCTTTTTATCTTTTATCTTTAGATTTTTCTAGTGGAGTGAGCCTATCCCATCTAAAACAATGTCTCAGGCACGCAGCATCGAGTGGTCACTTCACCCATCTAGTGTGAGTGACGGTACCACTGGATGCTGTATTCGTATTCGTATTCGTGACGGTAAATGTTTCCGCAACTCAACTACTGACTGGATGCTGTATAAATCATCTCATTCTTCTTCTTCTTGTAGTGCCGTCTCCTATCGGAGGTTGGCAATGATCTTGGCTATTTCTTCCTTTGAGGCTGCCAAACGGAACAAGGAGCTCGTGGATTGTTGGTACCAATGGCGTAAGTTCTCAAGCCATGATATCTTGGGTCAAAATCATCTCATTAGGTAGATGCAATTTGTTTAGTTACGCACAAGTTTATCCAAGCATAAGTTTAATACGACCAACATTGTTATTTCGGCGGAGGGTCCATGGATGTGGATAATGAGGGACCATGACAGGCGCCGCTAGGGGGAAAGGCCCATACCAGCAGTGGGCAGGTGCCCTCTGGTCCGTAACAATCGAATGTCAAAATGCCTTGATGTCATTGTGCCTAAATTTCAATTTGCCTTTGATGGTGGCTTACTAAATAAAATAAATAAATACCTAAAATATAAAACAAAGTCGTGTTATATACAACATTTATAACTCGAGAATGGGTGGACCGATTTTTATGAGTTTTGATTTGTTGAATTTCTCTCGGCCCCAAATAGCAGAATAACCATTAAGACGACGTACGTCTCACAACTAGCGCCGCCAATGGAAAAAAAATCATATCTTTTTTTTGGATGCGTTTTTAGCAAAAAACGCTCCTGCGATTTCTCAACGCGAGGCTTAACTATTTTTAGGACCTAAGGTTTGGATTCCAGGATTGGATTTCCTACGAATGCAATCGATTCTCGCCAAAAGTGGCCACTTTTGGCGAGAATCGATTGCATTCTTAAGTTCTAGGATCTGGAATCCAAACCTTAGGTCCTAAAAATAGTTAAGCCTCGCGTTGAGGAATCGCAGGAGCGTTTTTTGCTAAAAACGCATCCAAAAAAAAGATATGATTTTTTTTCCATTGGCGGCGCTAGTTGTGAGACGTACGTCGTCTTAAATCAACGGAAAAACTCACGAGAAAAAAAAGTCTGCGCGGACGAAGTCGCGGGCAAAAGCTAGTTATTAATAAGAAAGCACTACTCACACTGAGTTTGTTGGTCAACTGTGAGCTCTTCTCCTTGAGATTGGGTCCTACTTTGAGCGTGACTCTCTCACTGGGCTTGGATACGGCCTCCTTGAGCTGATCCTCCGAGTCTATCTGGACACCGTCCACCTCCAGCAAGACATCTCCGACGGATAGCAACGCCTGCTTGGCCGCCGCACTTCCCGCCATAATGCGGGCTACTATCAACTGGCCATGCTCGTCTGTTGTCACCTGAAGAGAAAAACGTTGAGACATTGATCTTACTGGCTGGTAACATAACTATAGAAAAAAACATGTATGTATAGCTTTACATTAAGAATTAGTTTCTAGGACTAGTGAATTCTCGGAATGACAATCTTGTGAACTTGTCATGACAGCTATGAAATTGCTTTAAAGTTTCGTGACCTGGATTTTAAAAATTGATTTGGAAAATAAAATATTTTAGTATACAAACTTACTGTTAATCCTAGGGCCTGCCCAGGGACCTTCCTTAGGCCGACAACTTTCACCGTTTCAATAGGCATGTCTCCGTTTTCCTCGGGGCTCTCTTTTGTTTCTTCAACGAGTGTCTCCTGCACTTCCTTCACAGCTTTCTCGTCAACCCCTGAACCTCGGTCCAGCCAAAGTTTTCCTATTTGGTCATGAGCATCTATTAAGGCCTAAAAATACACAAGTCTTAAGCATTTTGTGAATAAAAATATTGGGAAGAAAAGTCCGATCAACTGAGAAGGCTGTACTGTACCTATCAAGTTAAGATAAACAATGAGGATATGGTTTGATTAATTGGTCATGTCATGGTATGTTTGACAAAGTAATCTGCCTTCTATTTTGCAGACAAGTACTTTAGGGCACAATAATGATAATAGCATCACCGTAAGGTCAAAAAAGTCAATGAACTCACCTTAAATTTGACTCTGGACAACAAAATAGCAAGTTCAGCTTGCTCGATAGTCCGTATGTTGTTGCCACGGTATTCACTCAGCGAGCGTATGATAGCTACGTTACCCAAGGAGACGGGCTTCACAATCAAGTCCTCCTCAGATTCGATTGACTAAAACAGAACGAATAAGCCGTAATTACACATACGCAAGCCCAAAATTCCAATTAGGACATAATGAGGACCCAAAAACATTAGTGCACGCAAAGGCGTGGCACCATCTTACGAGAAATTCTTGAATGAGAAACGGCCCCCAGGCAGCGAAAATGTGTAAAAGTCGTTAGGCCCGCTTTGCTTGTTTACTCACATAACAATTTGAAAGGCTTTTTACAAGTCTAAATGTAGTTTTTTACGAAAAAATGCAAGAAATAACGACAGTAAACCCACCCAACAACAGTAGATTTCACAACTACTGTATTTTTATCTCATTCACACTGCAACGAATTAAGCAAAGTTGAAGCGAGACAAATAATATCAGGTTCACCAACATAGCAGGTTGAATAGACAATGTTCACAGATTTACTTCTAAACGTCAGATTCTTGTAAGGTCAACCCAAAGTTAAAGTTACCCAAATTCAGCAAAAATCTATAGTTATTTAATTTATTAATGTTGTATTGTAAGTGCTGTATGTAGTGCATTATTATTTTAGAATTACTTGCGAAGCCCACAAACTTTCACCTACATCGTAACGTACTATTGAATTTGAAGTATCGAAATGTTTGGTTTCCGTATCCGGAAAAGTTAAAAATTGTGAAACTTTGCATTTCCGGTCATGCTAAGCTTTCGTTATAGCTGTATTACAAATATTTTGTACAGAACATAGAGAACATTGTAACAAAAAAATAGTATAATTTTAGACAATGATTCAGTACACTCACCTCTCGCTTTCGTTGGAAGTCAGGGCTTTCTACTATACTTTTCAGAAAAATTACGTCATGGTTGGATAAGTCATCCTCAGGTTTCTTTTCTTCTTCTGCTAAAAAATTAAACAAAATGTTAGAGGTAGCTGCTGTTTTACGGTGGTGTTCATTTTTAGGGTTCCGTACCCGAAGGGTGCCAAATGGGACCTTTACTCTGCCTACGCGGTCTGTCTGTCCTAACTTTAAAGGGCTTATGCCCGTTTTCACCAACGACCCCTAATTTTAAAAGGCCTTTTAACGAAAGTTATTTGCACCTCTGCAAGTCTATGGGGCATGGATGAAGGATCATACACACTCAACTCATAACGCTTGTGAGTGGAATTCGTATGGTCCTTCATCCATGACCCCTAGACTTGCAGAGGCGCAGATAATTTTCGTTAAAAGGTCTTTTAAAATTAGGTAGCTTATCTATGTATTATTATCTATGTATTATTATGGTGGATTACCCAACCCACAGCCTTCCCAACCAAATAATAAAAAATAAGGGCGGATACAACAAACGTGTTTTTTGATCTTTTTTGCTTATGTATACTTTTTGCTCTACCGCAAAACGCGGTAAAACATACAAGCATCAATCTTGGTATGATTACTTTATAGTACCTATAGCATAACAACTAATAATAAAAAAACTGTCAAGCACGAGTCAGAATCACGCACCAAGGGTCCGCACAGCCAGATCTTTTAAATTTGTAACGCGGTACGGAACCGTCAGTGTGCAAGTCCGACTCACACTAGGCCGGTTTGTACAAAACTTCTATGAAGTTATAAAGCTCGATATGAAGTTTGTAGCATTGCACTTTGCACTATTTATGATTTATCTGTCTAATCTTGATCTACTCCACCACGTTAGGTACTTGGTAGAAATTAGATTTTAGATTCTTTTCTAAAACTAGTAGGTAGTTCGCCCCGAAATGTGAACTTTCAATGTTACAATCTCTTGACCAAATTGGCTCTCATGTTCGAACTAAAAAAGATTTTAATCTCATAATTGGGAAGGCAAAGTTTTTTGTTCGAAAGTCCGTTATTGGCTTAATCTTATCTTTAGACAATATTGAGAAACTAATTTCAATATTTTTTATTTTGGTTCAGTAGTTTGGATTTTACAACGTTTCAAAGATACGGTTTTATGACCTTCACGCGACGGTCTGCATACTGTTGGCGGTCATAGGAACAAACCATTTTAGCGCATAAAAACAAAACTACTGGACCAAAATAAAAAATATTTAAATTAGTTTCTTAATATTGTCTAAAGATAAGTTTAAGCCAATAACGGACTTTCGAACAAAAAACTTTGCCTACCCAATTATTGCTTCCCTACCAAACACGACGACATCAACGATACTTACCCGTGTTATCATCGAACAAATATTCATACTCAAGCATACAAACGCCGGATTGTTCAAAATAGACTGAGAACTTCGCTCGGATCGCTGCTCGTTCTATTTTTTTAAGTACTTAATTGACGAATAACTGTTTTCCATAAACTTACTACCCTACACCGAGGTTCCTTCTTCGGTTCGCCCGTTCTTTTCGCAAAGTCTGAAAAGCTGATCTCAAAGCTGAATTTAAAAGTTCAGTAGGTACTCTTCGTGCTGTATTATATTACTGTATTATATTACATTTTGGTAGATAGATACCTATGAGATATGTAACTACTTGGCATGCCTTCTAACTTTTCGTCCGAAACCGGACGCGGCGAGGGAAAAGAGAACTACACGCTAGGGAAATCACAGTAAAATTTTATGAAAGTAATGCCCGTTTTCACCAACCACCCCTAATTTTAAAAGATCTTTTAGCGAACATTATCTGCACCTCTGCAATTTTCGTTAAATGCTAATAAGTTTCAAAAATGCCTCAACTCATCATTAGGAAAATTAAGACCTAATGAGCATGTTTATTGGACATATTTAGGTAAGGTACGTAAGTATTTACGTGATGAATCACTATTTGGAACTAAACTCAGGCCCGGTTCCTGAGTATAGAATTTCGCTAAGCAAATGGGTAAGTATCGTCCTGTCTCTGCAGATTTTTCACAAAAGAGCGTGACAGAGCGATACGTATGTGTATGCGTATGTGCTTAGTAAAATTATCAACTCAGAAACCGGGCCTCAGACAATTTAGTACTTGCCTACCTTTTGCTATCCATACCTAACTGCCGATTTCTGAATTAAGAAATTCGCTAAGCAAGCACTTAAATATCGTTCTGTCTCTGCAGATTTCTCACGAAAAAACGTGACAGAACGATACTTAAGTATTTACTTAGTAAAATTCTCAATTCAGAAACGGGGCCGTTATCCATCAGAACAGCTAGCGAACGAAAACGCCGTAACCAATAATAATAATATTAATTTATTCCGCCCAATCTCCGCAACCGCGTAGGCACGTCCCTAGGCAACTCGCGTGACTTCACCGTATTACGGGAACCATATAATGTTCGTCAATAACACAGCTGTCGACGTCTCACCGTTACCCGAAACGATTCCCTGAAACGTTTCCTTTCAGCATAACAGGCGAGCCACACGAGGTTATGTCAGGAATAATCACGTAGCGCGGAAACAGTCAATCACAGAAACACAAGACTCACCTTCATCTGGCGGCTTGTTGCCGAATGTGAAGTCTTTGAAGCCGCGCCAGTTGACCGTGTAGCGGCCGGTCCTTCGTACCATCATGGTCTGTCGTTTGGTAGGTAAACACTGGGCCGGGTGAGTGACAGGCGACAGCTGATGAAGGGCGGTTAGGTTGCGGACGATGCTCGCAGCATGTCGCGGAGGTATTTACTGTGTGGCGGCGCAGCGGCGGCGCGGTATCGACGGGGCGGCTGCGGCACTCACTGGCAGCTTGCTGCCGCGCCGCCGTCTGCCCGCCGCGCATGCGCCGCCCGCCCGCCCGGCGCACCTCATCGCCGCGCTATTTCGCAAAGGTCGCCCCCCGAGTACACTCACGCCGTATGACACGACTCGTTCCACGGAATTTTCGTGAGGACTATTTTTGTTCGCGGTGAAAGTTCCGGCTGAAAGAGTTTTCTTTTTAGTCGCCGCTGCTGTTTATGTTTCAGGAGGAAGTTTAGATTGGAAAAGTCGTGTCTCGCTGACTCAATGTATTTGCTGTTTTCCCCACAGACTGTCTAAGTCAAGCGTGAATATAAACTGTAAACTTTTTTTATAGCCTGTATAGTTACATTATTTTTTTATGAGTGATCGACGCAAGTAGAGTTCCTGAGTCTTTCTTGTGTATTCGATCGTAAACTTTATTGACTCCTATAGAGTGTTTTTATGGTAACAAATAGCACAACGACAATATAAAAAGGAAATTGTTGTTGTAATGCGCGCAATAAAGATGCAGACGAAGCATTAAGAAGCTTCTTGCGATGTAGAGACGCAATTTATAAAACATCGCACTTTACTGAATGCCTACCTACCACACATACCTACACGGATGTCAACTTACGGTTATTTTCGTACATTTTAATGAGTCCAAATCACGCGAGACACTAACAATAACAAGACATCCAGCCTCTGGCCTGCGGCGGGCGGTCAAGCGATCACACATGCAAACTAACGATCTAACTTACACCGAGTACTTACCCTAGCATCTCATTTAGCATCTGGAGGCCTACAGATTAATACTGTTTGTTTGACTGATAGCCGACCAATAGTATTTTAATGTGTTGAGACAACTGTAGGTAATGATAAATGAGTGACAAGGCGGCGCGTGCGCCGACTGATAAGCGGGGTGTATAAGACGCGCCGGAGCTTGCGGAGCCGCAGTGCGTTATACTGACTGATATGTTCAGGCGGTGTTTCTTGCATACATTGAAGATTAAGTGATTATTTTGCCCCACTCAACATGCCGTGGACGAGCACAAACAGGTAAGGAAACTAGACTCTACATCTCTATTATAATCTTCTGTGTCATACATTTTCGTCTATATCCATTGTCAAAGAACCGGATCTACTTCTTTCTTGAGTTGAACATTTCGCTACAGACAAGAATTTACCAGCAATACCTAGTATTTTGGGCGAATGTGTTTTAATCTTATGTTTCCGTGGCACGGGTTAGAGTGTTTATTCTAAAGGGTGACTTTCTTTCCAGAATTTACGCGAAGCCCTCAAATACGAGTGGAGGCGAAGGGGCGGGCCACGAGAGCCCGCGCCGAGCAAGCGCGATGCCGACGGCCGCCGCTGACTCCGGCGGTCGCTTCGAGCTGAGCGACCATGGCTACGGGAAGAATTCCGTCAAACTACTCCACGTACACAGGGATGGAGAGTTCCACACGATCAGAGAGTTCGAAGTATCCACGGAGCTCAAACTAGCTACCGAATCGGCATACGTGGCAGGAGACAACAAGGAAGTCGTGGCGACCGACTCGCAGAAGAACATAGTCTATCTGCTAGCGAAAAAGTACGGCGTCAAAACGCCAGAGGAGTTCGGAGCAGTTGTAGTCAATCATTTCCTGTACACTTACAAGCAAGTAACGGAAGCGAAATGCCACGTCTTGGAATACCCATGGGAAAGACTGCAGGCTGGGACGCCACACAATCACGCGTTCTTGTACTCACCGATCGCGTCTAGATGGTGCCAAGTTACACAAGCCAGGCATGGTAAGTTATCTCGCTTACTAACGCTATTAAACTTGACATGAAAAATAACTGGTGTTAGTAATGTGTCTAATCGTCTTTTGTTTTCTACAGAGGCAGTTATAGTAAAGTCTGGTCTCAGCGGACTGAGGGTATTGAAGACAACACAATCTGCGTTCGTTGACTTCGTTCAAGACGAGTACACAACACTTACGGACGCTGCTGAGAGAATATTTAGGTAAGTGACCGCCTCTTAACTCTCATACTAAAAAGCAGTGATATATCTACTATTTGCGATCCCGTAAAACGTTGATGAGTTAAGGGCCCAATAAAACTTAACGCGTTGTTCTAAAGTTTATTGTTATCTTTTTTCTTGTAAAGTTGACTACCTAACTAAGGTCTGTATAAGTGCTCTCAACTCCGAGATTGCGACTTTAAGATGCTTGCTCTCAGTTCATCACCCCCCTAAAGTATGTTCTACAATACAAACTTTCCTTTCAACAGTACGGTTGTAGAAGCGGAATGGACGTACGAGAGCATGAGGTCAGCTGACTTCGACAACGCATGGCTGACGGTAAAAGACGCCATCTTGGACAAGTTTGCCGGCCCCCCCGACACGGGCATCTACAGCCCCTCTGTGCAGCACACCCTGTATCAGGCCGAGAAGGTCGTGCTGGAGAAAGTACCTGAGGTGAGATCCTGAGAATAATTTTGGACTATCTAGCTTTAAGCCTATGAATAGAGCTGACTGTTAGGTGTAAAAGCCAATGTCACCGATTTTATTCCATTAAAATGTCCATCTGCGATAAAAAAAAAACTTACTTATTTAAAAAACAAAAATGGCGGAAATGCTGATACAGGTCTGCTCACAGTGTTCACTCAATAGTTAGGTATTATAACACTAGCGATAACCGGGTTTTGCAAGTTTAGTACTAGATAAACAGATTTATTTGTATAAACAAGAAAGAGAAACAATAACACGTTAATAAAATTTCAGGTTAGTGACCGTGAGCATAATATATGACAGGAACTTATTCTCAACTTTGTTTTTGTCCTCAGATCTCGTGGATCAAGATGACGATGCCGAACAAGCACTACCTGAACATCGACATGTCGAAGTTCCCCGCGAACGTGACGAAGGGAGATCCTCGGCACCAGATCTACCACCCCACGGACAAGCCTGCGGGAGTCATCTTCGCGCAACTGCGTAGGCGCACGCGTAGCAAGTTGTGACACCGCGCTGCTACGGCGTAGACCGCTACGCGCCCGCTGCCTGTCTATGATATTGTTGATACTTTTTCACGAGATTATTTTTTTGCAAAGCCAAAAATTTTGATCTTACAAAGATTTCTAGTCTAAATGTTAGTGCCAGACATTAGTTAATGTTTTTGTTTACACATGCGTGTTTCGGTGAATGATTGTTAATAGTTTTAAGTAGATATAATTTAAGTATGCAATAATAAACTGATAATTTTAATGAACTATTTATATTTATTATTATTTTTATTCCACATCATCGATTCCGATTTTACTTTCCGTTACATTTCAATGACTTTACAATGTTTTTGTTGCTTGAACTTACATGTTAACAATATCTACAGATTTCTAATTGAACATTTTATAAACCTAAAAAGCATTAAGAAAATCAATGACAAGAATTTAAAAAAATACCGTTACTTCTATTTTAGTAGCACAAAAGTGACTACGCGAATGGACATAATTAGATGAAGTACCAAACCTATCAACTATACCAATCTGTAGCTTAGATAGACTAGCAGACGGGTAAAATGAGGTCAACACTCGTACGCAAAACATAAACAATGTAAAATAAAACACAAAAAAACTTGAGTAATTAAATGTACAACAAATTAAGCTTAATTTTACATGGCACCTATGTAGTTCTTAGAGTCGCTTAGTGCCAATGATCTTGTCTGCCAGCGTGTAGAGTTCTTCAACTGTCTGCAAAAAAAAAGGAGACGCACGTCATGGAACTTGAAAATAATACAAGTCTTTTGTAGTCTGTTTCGTACAGACACCGTGGGTAATTGATGAGACTCGATCCGGCTTTGTTATCGTTTCACTGAATATGAAAAGGGTGCTAAAACAAAAGGTATGCGTTTAGGTTCTCATAATTATGCGTATTTTATGATTTTGGTTTCAGTAAAAATGTTGACCATGAAATTATTTGCTACACCTTAATTTTTTACACCAGTATTATTAAATTTAGAAGGACTTTGCCGCAATGGAAAATTATGTGTATTATTTTATTTTCTTTATTCATAAAACAAAATTGCAAGTACAAGTACTGTCTACTATGCCAAAAATTTTAACATGTGAAAGTTGTAGGTACGATCGGCCACAGTCACATCGGCGTCAATCGAATAAAAAGGGGTATCCTAGCGTGTGGCCGACTGTACCTTCAAACAGAGGACATATTTCTAAAGATCTTATATATCTTTAAAGCGAAAATCATACGAATTCAGTTTGGTCCGTTTTGTAATAATAGGTAAACCAAAGTGTTACTTGCTACCAAAACAAATATTATCTTCCTGGTCTATCGAGTCGACCTACGGCCCACGCTGTTATCTCTAAAATTAACACGGTTTTGTTTATAACAACTGCCGATTCCGGTTATAACTGGCCAACATTATATCGAGCATGTGCATCTTCAATAATGCCACTTATTACCAACGTGCTATGGACAGAAATTAATTACAAACTTAATGATTCTGGAAAACCTTGGAAAAGTCATTGACTACCGTGCTCAAACCACTGACATGTACAGTCGGCCACACGCTAGGATACCCCTTTTTGTTTGATTGGCTCCCTTATGCCGCGCGTGGTAAGAGCTGCCATGGGGTATCCTAGGCTTTGACCGACCGTACCTAGGTAGATAGATGTAATCTGTATTAGTTTTTCTTCTGCTCGCCGGTAGTAGTAATAGGTACGAGATTTTTTTTTATTTGCGGATTGTTCCGAATCTATATCGAAAACGATTGTACAGTTAGCGACACGTTTGGAAACCCCATTTAGCTCTTACCACGGGCGGCATATGGGTCAATTCAACAAAAAGGATTATCCTAAAGTGTCGCTTACTGTACTTAATAAAATGTCACTAAAGTTCCCTCTACACGGGCACGTTTTCACACTACATCAGTAGGTACTTATTTTCCGCCCGACCGCGTTCATGCGTGGGGCGGGCAAAGACCATAATATCTTCTTCTTTTTGGAATCTAGGCTTTAGGTCCTAAAAATAGTTAAGCCTAGGGATTCTCATTTGACGGTTTTTTAGCAAAAAATGCGTCCAAAAAAAGAAGATATATATGTAATTCTTTTTTTCATTGGCGGCATTTTCGTTTGTGAAAATGCCGCCAATGAAAAAAATAGAGCAACCAATATGTTTTTTTCAAGTTCACGATCCTCCTAAGTGAAGACTTGACCTTACTGTAACATTGTAGTCTAACATTACATTTTTGATACCTCTCCTGCAAGAACATAACTATAACGTCGAATCTTCTCGAATCTCTTTAGGTAGAAAGCTGTGGTGTAGAAAGTGACCCAATCGCCCATAAAGCTAGATAAGTGCACCGGACCTCAGTGCACCCGGCGAGCCATTTCACTGTATCACGATTGTTTTGAAACACCCATAGCTAATAGCAAGCTACATACAAGATGACACAGCACTGGAACCAAGTAACTAAGTAATACTCCTATCGGTTCGCGTGGCCGGCGGGTCAACTTAGTCCAGAATGGTTCCAGATAAAACCGGTTAGACACGAGCTGTCTCCAGTGCCGCTATCTGGATCCAAAGTCAGCCGTATTACGATGTAAATAAATCACTAACTACCTAGCGTCATGTCTCGTTATCGTGAACCGTTCATTTGTTCCAGACTGTTGTGTCTTCAAGTCGATTTTTGGGCTCTGGAAAGAACCTAAAATAATATGCCCAACTATTTAGCTTTGACCCGCAACTTCGTTTGCGTAGTATAGGTAGATTCTAGGTACACTATACCTTTTTGGCCCGCTTTACCCTCCTAGTCCACCAGGCGCGGATCCAGCCCTAAAAAAAGGTTGTGGTTACGGCCACCTAAAAATCGGCCAACTGCGAGTCGATCTACGGACTCGCTCCCGATCTATTGCATTTGCATACCTTTTTTCCTTAGGTAAGTAGGTAAGTAGGTAGAGGTAAGTTGGCATTCTACGCAACGCCTTCAATTTAGGGGATGGGGACTTAAATTTAAAATTGTTCGTGTCAATGACATGTAACTTGGCGCGGCTGTGGCAAACCGATCATCAAACTAAGCCATACGTTCCCAAGTGATTTTACTAGCCAGGAGTCAAAGCAAAGGTTAAATTGAATTGGAAAAAAAAATTAAGCATATTTGTTTACACCCATTTGCTACTACCATACGAAGGGCGCCTATCACCGTACCTTAGGTACTTATCCTACGCGAATCCAATTTTTTTTAACCATGGTCCCACTCCATATAGCTTTTATTTTCAAGCGTACCTTCGGGAACCGGACGTTGTGGTCAATATAGAGCACTTAGTTGCTGCTCCTCCGACTCGGCTCAAAATCGGGCTGGCTCGTCAGCTGCTCCTCGTAAAAAGGCTTTAGTTTTTCTAAGCGTACCGTCAAGGTCTTGAGCGTCTTCACGTCGTTGGTCTCGTACTTGAGCACCGCGAAATCAACGTCGGGAAACCGCACGCCGTCCTCGATGTCGAGTAGCCGTTGCTCCTCTAGCTCGGCCTGGCACCGCTTGAGGAGCTCCTCGCTCGTCAACTGCTCCTCCTCTTCGTGCTCGCCCTCGGCTTCTACCTCCTCTTCTAGGGACTGTTGGGAGAGAATTTATGGAGGAGTTGAGACATACATTTAACCTTATTTTCTAGAATAGAGCGCGTTATTTATGAGCTTTTAATCAATATTTTTAACTTTATAGAGCGAAAAGACCTTTATTTATCTCGTATTTATTTCCCCCACACACAAAAATAATAACCCGTATTTTTTAAGATAATGACTTTGAAATAGAGTTCACTGCTATGAACGGTGTTTAATCTTTCTTCTGGAGCTTTATAAGTTTGTATGTAATGTAACTAGCTAGTAACTAGCTAAGGGAGGTGGTAATAAATAATTTACAAGATATTACGAGAGTGACTGCCTAGATATCCAAATGGGCCATTCATTATAGAAGGAAGGAAGCTTGGAATGTTTCTATTTAATATGTAATTAACAAGTTATAAATAATGGGTGCTTCTATTGTTGACAATGATATTATACTCCGTGCAATTTTAGTGGTTTTAAAGCCGAAGGTATTTAGTTGCACTCGTGATTCTGAGCCAAATACCAAAATTTTACTTCAAAACGAGCGAAAAAAAAAACACTTCCCAATACAAACGGCTATCGTATCATGCTATGAATAGTGACATTAATATTGAAGACTAGTGAGTACTTAAAACCGAGATTTAATAGAAATATGTGCAGTGCTCACGAAAGTTTAAGTTTAAAAATATTGAAGACCTGCTCAATCTTCTGCGATGCCTTCAGCTTTCTCAGGTAGGCGTCGGCCCGCTTCTTGGAGGCTTTGGCCACCTCTCGGTTGACCATTCGCCAGAAGACAAACACTGGATGGTAGAACAGCTCCGGCGGACAGTCCTTGAGCGGAGTCTTGCCCACGAGGATCAGCCGCTTGAGCCGCTCCATCTCGTCCATCTGTTCGGGTGGAGATAGGTGGTTGGTAGAGGAAAGTTTTTTTATAAGTACCTAGGTATGTCGATTAATAAACCCTTTATCCTAAGCCTAAGGGTTGCATTTTGTCGTTCTGAAATTCTTACGTACAGTGTATAAAACATTGCAATCCTGACCTCCGCATACAGCGCCCAAGTTAGAATATCGTATGGCAAGACTGCCTTACGCACTTCGCGTTGATGGCAAGGATAGGATAGGGAAATAGTAGAATAGTTAGGTAGACTTATACTTTGGTCCTTTGGCCCAAACAGAAACTATTAAGTACTTTATATTTCTAGTAAGTGAAACCGTCACTAAATACAAAATATTTATATTTAGATATATTTGAAATGTAAAGCAATGTAACTAAACTGATAGGTGACGAATCCTTTCAGATAAACCATCCGTAAAAACCGGTCATCCATCACAGAACATACTAACTTCTAGAGGTGTAAAGTGCATAGGAAACGGGGAACTTTCTAGATCAGTATCGACTTGCGTTGTGCCAGTAGGTATTAGGTAAGATCATGAGTAATCATGACACTATAGTTTCTCGAAATCACTTGAGTCTTGTGTGGTTGTGTGTCTGATATCATGTTAACTAGAAATATCTGGTTTAATTAGTAAACGTGCAATGACGAGGGATTTTGATATCTAAACGGAATTCATCAGAAACTTTCATATTAATTAGAAAGAGCAACTCATTTGGTAGTGCTAAATTAGTATTTTAATCGTTCTCTGTAGGGGAAAAGTTCTGTCTGTCTGTCAAACTAAACGATTCCATGATTCACCTTGATTACTACTAGCTTTGCGGCTGCTTCCGTGGTTTCGAGTCACGAACGTGTCAGCCTATCAAAGGGTGGGCATTTCTAATATTATTCTAGGTACGAGTATTGAACTGATTTCAAGGTTAATGAAGACGTATGACGTATGGCAAGAAAAGTTTCATAGCGAGTAAAGTATGTATAAGGGCCTTCGTTACATACCTTTGATTTAGCAAAAAAATTCCAGGGACTGTATGGGAGCAGCTTAGTTGATTCTTGGTATGTCTTGATATCTGTATTTCGATTTCGTGAAATCAGGTATTCTTAAAATTCAGATAGATACATAATAATCAAATAAATAAAAACAGTAAAGCATTAGATACTTATGTCGTTCTAAACCAGCTTTGTTATTCAAATTAATAACCAAGCTTAAAAGAGCAAAAAGAGGCGTTTTATAAGTTTCACCGCTATGTGTGTCGATTTGTATGTTTTTATTTTTAATTATTTGAAGGCCTGATCAGATCAACTGATGATGAAGCGATTCTTTTATCCCTAATCAGGGTCATAGAGCTCTAAAACAGTTTTCCAATCTGGCCGATTTTGCGCCTTCATCTCAAGCTCGGATATGCTCATTCCAAGACTGTTAGCCGCCTGTTGCACTGATCGACGCCAGGTAGTTTTAGGGCGCCCTCTCTTTCGTGTTCCAGTTGGACACCATTTCAGTGCTATCTTGGAGGGGTGGTTATCGGGTCGTCGCATAGTACTTTGACCTATCCAACGCCACTTTCGCAACTTGATTTCTTCGTCTATTCGTTTTTGGCTAGTCCTTCTCCACAGTTCTGTGTTGGTAATTTTTTTTTCTCCAGAATATTCTTAGTTTCAAGTGTGTAAGGTGTATTTTGGTTGGTTTGAATGATGAAAGTTGGACGAATAAGGATGTTGTCATTGTATTTAGGTAGAGCTTTGGGACTCAACCAGTGACATTACACTGTCTTGAAAGACAAAATCATACTCACAACTCTGGCGGCGATGCGCTTGCCGAGCTGCTCCTCGTGCACCTCATGGATGCGGTCCTCCAGCTCGGTCATGTAGGGCTTGCTGGTCAGCTTCACCAGGTTCGACCCCATGTGCTTCTCCAGGCGGGCACGCACGTGCGGGTGTGCGAAGCTGCGGAAAAGAGGCGGACGTGAAAATTACAAATCTCTAAAGTACGGTCGGCCACAGTCACAGATACCCCATGGCAGCTATTACCGCGCGCGGCATAAGGGCGCCAATCGAACAAAAAGGGGTATCCTAGCGTGTGGCCGACTGTACCTACGGCCCCTGTATTCTCTAAAATATCCACCGTAAAAATAACCGTTTTTAAATGTCAATAAAAGATTGTTTATTTCAATCTACTTCTCTAAAATATACATCGTAAAAATAAAAGTTTTTAAATGTCAACAAAAGATTGTTCATTTCAATAAGGACTATTTTCGAGTGTTTTGACGCTCGATGATTGGGTAGTTTTTTCTAGATAATAGAGGCGCAGATGGGAAAATTAAGGAGGAAGATGTCTGTAGGGACTGGTTTTTCAGCCTGAGTGTTTTTCTGGACACCAGGTTGTGATGACGTTGGTTATTGTCTCAAACGGCGCAGCAACTGATAAAACTGAAAATGATAAAGTATTGACTGAAAACTCATGAGGATAGGATTGTTATGAGTAGTTGAATTATACACCTTTCCTGGATACCAAGCTACCAACAATCATTAGGGCCTTTAAAAACAGATGTAAAGAGGAAAATGTCATGAAATATCAATTTAAAAACGTGAAATATCCTTCGTTTCCTGAATATGAATACCTACGTAGGTTCCTACTTAAACAACATTGCACTTAATTTAATCAATTACACTGAAAGTAAGTTTTTTTTACCCGTAAAGTACTATAAAACTTAGCTCTCACTAACCACAGAGTTAACAATTAAGCCTGCAAAACTACCGATCGTAAAACACCCCTGCCAATAAATCATTAAACTCTACGCCGTAAATGAAAGGTAGAGTTAAGTCAAGGGCACCACTGGTCTAACAAAGGCATCACACGGAAGAATGCTAATAGGGCTGATCTGAAATCTGTACTTAACACGTCACAAAAGCTTCTAGAACATACTTCCTTCACTTACCCCCCGGGAGAGGCTCTGTCACTTCTAGCGCGCTTCGTTTTGCCTGACACCTAGAACTGACTGATCCCAGAGACGGTTTATTTGTTGTGTGTTCGCGGCACGGGCCCGACGCGAGCTCACGAAGGCCCTGCCACTAGTGAGAGCCTTGTCATAGAGTGCCCTGGCACGTTACGGCACCACCCTTATCTACACGTATAGAGAGAGAAAATTTTCGGCGTTAGAGAGTGTACGCACTTGACCTGTAGACATTAGGAAAGCTTTTAAAGCAATCGGTCTGCCAACATATAATTATTAAAGATTCGATCAAAAGGCCCCTTTCAGTGTATGCTAGATATTAAGGGCCTACTCTATAAAGATGCTAGGCGATAGACAATACATAATCTTGTTTTAATTTGTGCAAAAAATTATTCTGTAACTAAGAGCTAAAAACCTCAGAAAATGCTGTCAAGTCTTTTCATTTCAGCGATAGAACTTAGTGAAGAGCTAGTATAAATAGGTGGTTTATTTGTGATTGAGTAGGCTCCTTTATCGTTACGTGACTGAAACATGCCTGATGCACAACATACTTAGGGGCACAATATTGTAAATCGCTCTGTATTGAAATTGCTAACTTGATTGCATATTGTCCCATATATCGTTTTTATTACTTTGCCAGTTCATTCGCTTGTTAGTATAACTGTAGGCTATATTTTTATTGCTCATGGAGGTCTAGTCCTTAACTACGACCTACTTAACTATGACCTATTCGTTTCAGACTGCGCCCGAGAACCTTGATTGAATAAAGAATGCTGGTGCTTCAGTTTCGCACTCATTTAAAATGTCTAAATCTAGTCAACTATCCCAATAAAAACGAAATTTTTGTAAGATCAAATAAATAAATAAAATACAACGTTATTCAATCCAAGAAACTTGCCTTCATTCCTTTGTCGCATCCATAAATTTAATGTAGGTACCTAAATACAGCACTATCGAAACAAATGTCAAGCAAATTCCAAGTTAGTATGAATTGTATGCTAGACCTTGTCTGAGCCAGTAAATACAGTATTTTATCATTGAAGTACGCTTTTTGGGCGGGCGGGCGCTTGGCGTTGCTTCGACACTACCCAACGGGCTAAGAAACTTTAGAACTGGTATCTTTAAATAAAATTAAAAAAAAAACACTTTCATCAGCTGTATTATAAGGCCTTCATTCTTATCAACGTGACGTCAGAATACAAATTCTTGGACAATATCACGCGCTATGTCAGAGTTATGTTAAAATACAGCATATTACAAGTATACACTGCGGGACTCCATGCAGGCAAGACCGACAGGTGTAAGCCTGGAAACTTTAATAATTTTTAAATTTATCTCTGCGTAGTAAAGAATGATATTTTTCAAAAATGTAGAGTCATCTGTTATTAAATGCATTTCTGCATAATACTGGAGGAGATGTAAGATTGTAAGCCTTGCACATTTATTATTTTATAAACTAAAAATTATTGATGTTGGGTGGGATAGCCGACTAGGTTCGGTCCTCATTCGGAGATCTTAATCATGGAGGAGCAAACATCAATAAAAGTGAAACCGTTAATAAAATACAAAATTGTATTTCTGGCCCTTGTGTTCCTTCTATCTAGTTTCCTAGCCCACACGTTGCAAGTTGCTATGCTACGGCACTATTAGACAATGTTTGATAGATGTAGCGTCGTTGTCTAGGAAGGACAGGTAGGTACGCCCGTTGCCTTGATTATGTACCTTACAGTTTGCAAGGAAAAAGCGATCGTGGCTGTCAAAAGCAATATGAATTACGGATTACTTGCCGATTAATACGCACCGCTACTTTCTATGATAAGAAGGCTAACCGCAGATTAAGAAAGGCGAACTTTGCAGAATGTTAAGTGTTTTTGGTACACTGCAATCGGTAGCGGAGTGCCGTGCCGGCGCGATCGCTGCAAGTTATTTAGGCGAAGTGCCGGTATATCGCTCATAATAGTACCTGCACCCTGGCAACAACGGCCCACAAACAAATGCCCTCATCATACCAGACAGGGGTGTAACTCTGAAAAAACAAAAAAGAACAACATACTTATTATTTTTACAAGATTACGCGATGCAAGAGGAAGACGAGTTGGTTGGCCTCAGGCTACGAATAGTTGTACTTTCAGAATTCAGCTTTTAGTTTGTATTTCAACAATAATAAGAAAACAACAATAATTCAGCCGATTATGTGTTCTGATCTACGAAGCAGTGGCACTGCCCAAAAAACTTGTTGATGACCAGAACACATAATCGGCTGAATTATTGTTGTTCTGTTTGCAATAATGAAAATAATACTATGTTATTGCCGCTAACAAAAAATCGCTGAACAAAAATAGGTCAGTTTAGCTAAAAAATGTAAAAAACTGTAAAAAAATTGTATTTCCTGCCACGTTGCTATCGTCCCACCTTAAATTAATTCTGTTGGACAATTAATACCTACTTACCTCAAATCCTTTCCGAGTAAGGCTACTGTTTTACAGTCAGGTTTTATAACTACTGCATGAATTCACGCCATTTGTTTTGTAAGTTGGCGGAAAACTTGCACTCGTAAAATTTTATTTGAGCAAAGTGGGGCATTTAAATACACTGTCGCCGTTTTTATTGAGTTTACCTTTGTATACCTTACGGACAGTAAGAGTAGCAGTCAGTCAAATTATAGGTCTATAATGATAGTAAAAATGATCTGATGACATTGATGTAGTAGTGAAATGCTGCACAGCCGGACGATCGCTAAATATAACCCTCTACGTAACTTTATTAAGCTTGTGCAAAAGTCAATCTAAAACCTTCAAAACTCCATTGTTCGTTTTCAATTTCGTTATGAACTTTCGGTAGAAGTCCTATGCTAACTAATAAAAAAAGTTTCATTACAGCCACCACAGTGGCTCAACTTGTTACACATAAAGTGCTTACGTAAGTTGACTCTTGTATGGGCTCAGGAATTACAGAAACGAGGAGCTAAGAGACTGATTATTTTCAAGCACGCAATGCCTAACAAGCGAACGAAATACTTTATAAAGTGCTTTATGGTTTTTAAGCACTAAAAGTTTGGTATTTTCGGGTAAGAATAAGAGACCTACCTACCTATACATAAAACTCGTTATATTTTAAAGAACTTCCATATTTAATTTAGGCAAATAACACAAAATTAACAGCTCAATGTGCCACTTTTCTTTCTAACATCTTCGTAAAAGAAACACGCGTTAGTTACAAAGAGATTTAGAGAGATACTTGTTTATTTGTATGCAGATATAGTTCGTAATAAACAGACACAAAATATGACGTCATAATCCCACTATCGATTTACTCCAGCACTTCTGTTTAATGTATTTGGAAATCTGGCTAGGGATGCATGTTTCTGGAGCGGCTGTAAAATCGCCTATTTTAATGCTTATGGGCAATGACATTCCAATACAAATGGACAACTCATAGGCGCTCGAAAAACGTAACTGCAAAATTGTGCTTAAATTCAATGTAAGCACAATATT
This sequence comes from Zelleria hepariella, assembly GCA_949319315.1. Lineage (NCBI taxonomy): Eukaryota > Metazoa > Arthropoda > Insecta > Lepidoptera > Yponomeutidae > Zelleria > Zelleria hepariella. The sequence continues at coordinate 5,131,280 of OX439383.1, read as the reverse complement.
TTCATTAGACGTTTTATGACTACGCAGCTGACAACATGCCAAAATGTGGTACAAAAAAGTGCCGAAATAACACCTTGACGATGCGAAATAAAGATGGTGTGACCTACCATCGGTTAATTAATATTATTTACATATGATAACAGGAGAAAAGGTACAAATATTAAGAGGAAACTATTAAATTTTCAATAAAAACCATTGATTGTAAACAAATGTTCCTGTTTCTTTCTCTCCCGCGGGTCAGAAAGAGATAGACAAACTGATGCTTCAAGAACATAGTCAGAAAAGAAAACAATGGAGACTCCTTTTGCTAAAATTTTTCGCACAGTTCTTGCTCTATCCTTAGTCAGTTGAAAAGGGGCAGGCATTTTCACTAACATGACAGTTCGACCTGCCAGTTTACTGAGTAAGATAGGCTTTAGTTAAAATAATATAAAAAACTACCAGGGGCTTAAGTCTGTAACAAGATGGCGTGTCGATGGCGCCCAGTATAAGTCGAAAGACAAAACAGGGGTTTCCTCGTTTTTCTCCTACAACCAGCGAACTAATCCTCTAGAATTAGAATCCGAATAATATTTCCTGTACTTACAACAAAAAACAAGGACCGACACAGCATGAATAAATCGTATTTGATGCTGTCAACTGGGATACCTTTTTGGCACCGTTGCGTTACAGACTCAGGCCCCAGGCCCCGCCACACTGATACACGAATACATCATCCTCTTCATTCGGCAGAAGACCAAAGTCGAAGATATCTGGCTAGGCGGGAGTACCAACGGTGGACTAGGGCGTCACGGAATGGTGACCTAGAATGGGTCGAGGGTCGGTGTGTAGACCGAAAGCTCGCTGACATTGTCAAAACAGCGGGAGGACAATGGACGAGATTGGCATTAGACCGAGGGGGTTGGCGTGAAAAGGAAGAGGCCTATGCCCAGCAGTGGGCTTTATTTATGGGCTGGATAAATAAGTAGATTTGTACATATCACCTTGTTTTTTAAACTTCGCTGTTATTATTTTCCTAGAAGCTATCGAGCTATTCGAAAAGTCGTAGAAAAACATTTGTTGGAAATCACATTTATGACATGTTTCAGGAAAAAACCTATTTACAAATTATAATTACCTGCCTATTTTTCATAGTATTGAATATAAACTGTATTAAAATAATATCCGCAACATTTAACAGATTTTTTTCCCCATAACAAAAAACTAAAATAGGCTGTCGCTACTCCACTGCTATCTTTATTCAAATAAACTTCAAAAATCAACTTACGTAGCTTCAAACTGCGTGATTGATTTACATTTCCGCTTAGTGACACAATACATTTTGAGGGCTTGAAGTGTCAGCAGCAATGTAGAAACAAAAAGTCAGTCGAAGCATAATAGGGTGAAATTTGCGTGTGCCATATTTCGACTTGATTATTGTACGGAACAGTTTGTCCATTTGTATTGAAATGTCATTGCTTATGGGTATAAAGTTGCACTTTAGGATACATTCTTTGAAATTTTGTAAAGTAACTTTACAGGGTGTTGCGAATAAGAGATAGATAACAAAAATGATATTATCCGCAGCTAATGGTGCCCTATCTAGCTATGTACACTCATAACTTTTAAAATAAGTGACGTATATTTTTTTAAATAGCTTTATTCCTGAAACGCGTCAACTTTTAAATGTTATTTCCAATAGCTTTTGTTCGTATAGCTCTACACTTTTTATTTATTGATTGAATCAGCGCTTCCTGCGCGGCGCGCAAATCCGAAAATTTCCAAAGTTTTTGGCAATCACATTTTAGAAGAGTTTCAGGAATAAAGATGTTTAAAAACTGTCCTGTTTAAGGTGTGATAACGTTCTTAATTTTGTAAAGTAATTTGTTAGGTGTTCGATCATTCAAACTAAACCCTGCAAGTGAGAAGTCGCCACAAACTTTTCCAATGAAAAAACGTACCTTTTCAATTCAGTCGCATATCACAGAAGGCGTCTTCCGGGTGTTTTACGCGGCCCATAAACACGAAGCTGAGTGAACGAATGGATTTGGCCTTCGTGATCATTTCCTTTGTTGATGCCTTTTTCAGTAGAGTAGCTGTAAAGTCAATTTCGTTTGTCGCTGCTGCCCTTTCACGCAGGAGTAACTACAACGATTCACTGTGCAGAGTGACTTCCCGACTAGGGTTCTGACCTTTTTTTCATAAAGCTCAAGGCAAGGTTCGTGATGAGGTACAGGCAGCAAATTGAAATTTTTGAAAAACTGAAAGTTCGCTGGGTACAGGATATAGACGCAAACAAATAATGATGATGATCATGTTTCCTGCCTCTGTAGTACTCTCTAAAATAGGCGCCGTAAATATTCGCGTATTTTTTTAAAAAAAGAACCTAAGTATAACATAAGTATAGATTTAAATTCGTAAACTAGCCTCGATATACGACAACTCCCACATAACAATGACGCTAGCGAACCTAAAACCGTAGCCGCGGGCAGAAACAATACAATAAATAGTGCAAAATCCCTATAAACTCTACATTGTAGCTCTAACACTCATTTGTTTATATCAAACGAAGCGCAGCCACGCCGCCGGGTGACGACACATCGACGAGCGAGCGACGACGACGCTCCATGACGTGCGTTTGCGCAGGCGACACAAAACAAGGAGGGATCGAAGGAGGGGTTGTCCATTTTACGACGAGAATCGAGAAAAAGCTATGATTTGAGCCGATGTTGATGACGAAAAAGCTCTGCTATAAACTAGCCGTACTTAGAGCGTGAACATTACGAACTTGGTAGGTACTAGACCCCTAGGATTGCAGTTTGTTCATTGCCTTTTCCGCAGTCTCTATCGAACGAAACTTTGGTAACGCTCTACATTAGTGCCCATGGAATGTCGTGGCCCAGATCAGAATCTGAATACTGGCTTTATTGCGCTTTTGTTCTGGAGTGTCTTCCGAATTCCGATTCCATAAAGTTTTGGGATATAAATACATAAACTAAAGGAAAGATGAAAAACCACCCGTTTGGTAAAGTTTGCATCAAGAGAAGAAAAACTTTACAACATTAGGTACATACAATGACATTCTTTTGTATTGGAATGTCATTGGGTACATATTATAATATGTATTATAATATACACCAGAGAACTTTAATCTTCAAGTACTACTCCTCTCCTCAAATGTAGATAGAAGATGATAAAGAGATACCAATAGGGCAGACTATACAGTGTGAAAAAGTAATGAATCCGACAAGATGGGATAATAAACGCCAAGTTGTATACAAAACAAAGATGTGTTGGTTAGTTAGGTGTAATTTACGCACCGCAATTAATTATTGTTAGTGTTAAACTAGTACCAGTCTCATAAACGTCCAAACGTACTTGTCTCGACGTGGAGAGGTAAGTAGTAAAGATGAAATGAAAGCTTGGGATCAAAGAAATGAAATATTTGTTGGTGCATAAATCTTTAGGTAGATAATTGGACGTTTCTGCGAATTCGTGCACCTACTTAAATTTCTAGTGTAGGTGACTACAACTAAAAGCATATCTTTTTAATTTTGTAGCAAGGTTGCTCTTAACGTGAGCGGCTAGGAGCATGCGTTTACAGGTTCATATGCTGTCGACTCTACAGAACTGAGGAAAACTATTTTCCAGTGTCAAATTGTCACAACGTCTAGTAGGTAGTTGTCAATCATGACGACAAAATCCAATTAAAAAACTCACATTACAGTTTTCGACTCAGTGCCCACTGAAATAGTAGATCTTTATCCGACAAAATAAATGCAGTACAAAAAAAGGTATGTACTAGTGGCTGTTTTTCAGAACAATGACTGACTGCCGGTTTCTGAATTGAGAAATTCACTAAGCATATACATAAGCAACGTTCTATCTCTGCAGTTTTCTCACAAAAGAGCGTGACAGAACGATACGTAAGCATTTACTTAGTAAAATTCTCAATTCAGAAACCGGGCCTGAATTAATAATGCACATGAGTCTACATCCGGCCCAACAGCTTCGACAATCATCGCACAATATACAAATACATGGCCCCATCTATTTCCACGAGGATAAAATAGCTCTACGTATCAAAATAGCCCCGGAACTATTTATATATGGCGAGTAGTCAGTCATGTTCTGAGAGGTGCCGTCATCTCGGGATTACTGCGAACTTTACGAGTATTACGAGATCAGTGGACTGGTTGCGGTGGGATAGCCTTGATGCCGACGTAAGCCATAATGCAATGTATCATTGGTAAGGGGGAGTATACGCTTAGAGTTTAAAACTGAATCTTGAAGTTAAGAGGTGGAATAATCTATATCATTAATTGATAGGCTTGCTACTCATCAATTTTGACCAGAATTAGCGGTTAGCTCGCAATTGTTTCATATGACGGAAGACTGTTCCCAATGGAAGCATGCACGCCATGGTTGCGATCCTCAGCCATGAGGAATCGATAAAGAATAGAAGAGATCTTTCTCTAATACCTGGTAAAAAAATGCTGCTTTCCTGTAAGGATATAGAAGTAATGCTAAGATAACTGCAATAACTATCTTTATGTTTTCCCGTAGTATAAGCTGTTGATAGGCAGACATTCTTTAACATTTTTAGTCTTCATTCAGAGCGTGAAAAGTGTGGAAAATCCGCGATATAAGTAGGAGCTCGTGTAGGACACGCTTCCCATATTTCATTCCCAGGGTTTTCCCGTGGAATCGGCACTAATTTATTGATTTTAAGTATGGCACTAAGCTGAGAGGTTGTTGAACTATTTTACAGATATGGATGGTTACGTCCAAAAAGCATCAATCATTCTATTAACTTCTCAACCTCTAGTAACCCCATGAATGAGAACCAGGAAGGTTAGAAGCGAATACGTTAAGTTACTATAGGAATCAACATAGGATGTCGTACATATTGCGTGTTGATAGTTACACGCCATTTACGATAGTTCAGCGACCTAGGGGTGAATAATGCGCCCTGAAAGCATAGGCACTATGTGAGACTCGAAGGAAACATTGATGTAAAAAGCAATAAAGAGGGTACATAATATTACGAGTATAAAGAAGAAATAGACATACAAATAAAAGTGGTCGACATAGGTGTATGTATGGCAATAAAGCCGTCGAGAGTATATTTTTATAGTTTTTTAGGATGTTTACCTACCTATATTAACTCGTAAACTCTATGTACTCTACTGAAATATTCATCATAAAAACGAACTGAAAAGAGTGTAGCCTCGGAAAGTAAGACAGACAAATCGCTGGTCCCTATTAAGAAAGTCGGAACTACATTTTTGACATTTTTGACTTTTTTGCATCAGTATGTTAAAAATTCGAAGAGCTATAGGTACAACATTTTATTTTTGTGATAACTCGTAATATGAAGGAATTACCAGTAAAAAAAAAGTCAGTTGTAGCAATAATGTCCATGCAATAATGCCGGTAGTTACGTACCGCTTTTGTTAACCGGAGGTTGAGCGCACGGGCGTAGTCGTATGTACCATAACTGACAATTTTACTGGGGAATGCGCCAGCGCATAAATATTGGCAAAAGTGATATTGGTTTATTGTATTTTTGTGAAAAACGTATTAAATTACAATGTTATAATATTCCAATCTGAGACGGATAAAATTGTTGGTTCAGGTAGTTACAACATTATTATCTGAAACTTGATTTTTACTTTTTGTTGGATATGCCACTAACGACATTGTTAAGTTATCACAAGTTAGGATGAATTGTTGCATCTGACTCAACCGACATTGTTTCATGTGATTGGTTAGGTTATCAATGTAGGATATGGCACTACCCACATTTTTAATTAACATTTAGGTACATTATTTCGCAGGATATGAATTAAGTCTTAAGAGAAAATTTTAAATTATTAGTAGGTTACATTAAAATGTATCAGTTATTTATTTTTATTTTGCGTATGTATGGCACATTATACAGCGAGTATAGTATCAAAGAACAAAGGGAAGGCAATTGATCCAATCTGTCACTTCCGCAAGGGCCTCGTAGATCTTTTGGATCCCTCCTTCTATTGACCACTGCGGGCAATGGTCCGTGATATGGGACATGCTCTGCATCTCCCTGCAAGAGTAGTGCGGGTCCGTCCCAAATTTCCATCTGTACATCAGCTCAGCACATCAGCTACCCTGCGAAGTTCGGCACCTGTTTATTTGAGTCCAGTATTTTCGATAGATACTTGGCATTCGTACATTACGATCGGACACAAGAGCGCTATTTGTCACATCAGAATCATTCCACCTTTCTGACCATCTTTCCTTGAGAGTTTTGTCAGCTTCTAGGGCTTCTGACACCATCAGTCCAAATGGTCTACGTGATTTGAGGCGTAGATCGCTTTTTGTGTGTTCCAGTTCTTGGTGTATTGGAAGCTGCGGCATTTGACTGATCTTGTCATACTCCTTTCGAACGCATAGCTCCCTTCTGATTTCTGGAGGTAGGACGTGGCAAAGGACCGGAAGCCAAATAGTTGGTGTCGGCTGTACGGTGCCAGATATAGTCCTCATAGCACAGAGTTAAGCTCCACATTGAATAGATTAGTATAGTGGCTGCTTGCCCACACTGGTGCACAGTATTTGGCTGCACTGAAGGCTAGAGCCAGCGTTGATGTGCGCAGTGTATTCGCATTGCTGCCCCATGAAGTTGCTGCTAGCTTCCGGATGAGGTTACACCTGGCAGAAACTTTCTTTTTGACCTTTTCAAGGTGAGCTTAAAGGCTAGAGTCCTATCAAGCGTGACTCCCAGGTATACTGGATTTGGGTCGTGTTTTACAGGCTCTTGCAGAAAACCAGATTCGCTTTCTCATTGGCTTGTTTGTTGTTGAGATGGAAACAGCACCTAGTTGTTTTCCGCGGGTTAGGTCTCAGAGCCCAGTTTGCGAAGTAGTATTGCAGCTTAGCAATGTCCTCTTGTACGACGGTAGAGGCTTCATTTATCGTCGGAGCTTGTGCTGTCACTGCAATACCATCAGCATACATAAATCGGCGCCCAGTCACCTCCGTTATGTTGCTTAGATAGATATTGAACAACGTGGGGGCTAGGACCAAGCCATGTGGGACATCGTTGTTCAGGGACTTAAGGTGGCTCAACTTTCCGTCCATGCTCACTTGAAATAGTCGGTTTGAGAGGATACTGTCAAACAACTTCTACGTGTGTTTGCACCTGAAGATTTTAGACAGCTTCAGCAAGAGTCCCTGTTTCCAAACGGTATCAAAAGCTGAGTTGAGGTCTACAAACACCGCTACAGTTTTCTGCTTTCTCTGGAAACCCGCTTCTATGTGTGATGTCAGTGCGACAACCTGATTGCCACAGCTTTGATTTGGGCGGAATCTTGCTTAGTCGACGGGAAGATGTAGTTTGACTTTTGGTGTAATGCGTGCGAGTAGTATTCTCTCGTACAGCTTGTAGGTGGTACAAAGGAGCGAAAAGGGTCTGTACCAATGTTTGTTTCATGTAATGGATCGTCTAGTTTCTTTTCTGGTTTTAGCAGTGCAACCACTTTTGCCGATTTTCACTATTTGGGGAGTTTATTGTATATCTGAGAAGAAGTTTCCTAACCACTTTTGTGCGAGGGGCTCTAGGTGCTTCAGAAATTCTGGTAGGATCTAGTCGATACCCGGTGATTTATGGTTTTTTGCATCTTTTATGCCTCTGATAACTTCAGGGATTCTGATGGGCTCTACGATTTCAGATTTAAGATTGCAGTTGTCCAAAAGATGGCCAAACTCCATTTGACTTTATATTAGATATCTTTTCGGATTTAGAGAGAGAGCTGTTAGATAGCTCTCACCTAATTCTTGTGTTTTATATGTGTATTTTTTTATTCGTTTAGTGTATCTGATACAGGAATCGATTTTTTACACTTTTCTTTGCGGTTCACTATGCAGATGCGACCTAGCAATTTTTTAACAATTTCAATTAAAAATGTAGTATATGCCACATCCTACTTAAAATGTAGTGAGGAACCCAGACAAAAATGTCGCATGTCGCACATCCGACAATTTTGTTCTATTTTTGTCCGAGTAATATTGTCACTAATAGCTTTTCTCAAAAACTACAAAATATTATAACATAATATAATACGTACAAATTGACGAAGAACTATCCAAGTAACATACAGTAAAAAATTTAGAGTAATAACTTGTTACTTAGGTTTTATCTTTAAAATTAACTTTAAACTGCTCTCCTGTAAAGTTGTCATTTTGTAGTTCCGACTTTCTTAATAGGGACCAGCGAAATACTTGTACAAGGATGATTCTTCAAAAAAGCGTTCTTCGTTGATATCCATGGCTTTTATTTTTTTCTCGTCGTTGGTGAAAACTAAAAATACAGAGGATAAAAGGGCTTAAAAACTAGCCAATATGTCGATGAGGCACATCTGTAGGCTTTATAGGTTAATCAGAAAAAAATCTTCTATTTTGACAGGCCATGGATATCAAAAAATATGCCATGGATATCAAATAGTGTCCAAAATGAATATAAACAGTAATTTCAGTGGTACATAAATGCTTCCTTTAGCTTGATTGTCACTCATGAACTGTCACAGACTTAAACAGGGCCTTAGTGAAGGAAAAGTATATAAATAAAACATCATAATAATCAAACCAAAGTAATCAAAGTTTTATTTTGAGAAAAAACAGTAAAAATTTAGAAGTTTTTAAACTTTTTCAATTGCTCATAGATTTATTTTAAGCAAACACATGCTGAGTTATTAAATAATAAAAGTCTATAAAATTGTAACATTAATTCTTAAGTTCTCATTAATTTCAGGCCCATAAAACGTCTTATAAAACGTTTTGATAAACAGCTACTATTATTTAAAAGCTATAACATGAATAAACAATTACACATCCATCCCGAATTTCATCCAAAGCCATCCAGCCGTTTAGGCGTGAAGAAGTATCGTAAATACATATTATACATATTAGTAGAATATAACCCAGCAGCACCATCTAAAACAATGTCACAGGCACTGCAGCGCCAAGTGGCCTCTTCATCCATCTAGTGTGAGTGAAGGTACCACTGGAGGCTATTTAAATCATCTCATAAAAAATAAAATAATATAGCCTTTTATTGCTTCTCAAAGTTACATATAAAAGTATTAGCAAAGGTAAAATAAATCATCTCATACGTAGATGCCTTAGGCCTTTATTTTTTTAACCCAGCATAGTAGTACGAGTCAGACTCGCACACTCAGGGTTCCGTACCACCACAATATTTGTGTAACATATTTTAATATTATATTTACCCCTTACTTTAGGTGGTGGTACGGTATCCCCGGTACGCGAATCCGATTAACAAGGAAAAATTTTAGGATATTGTACACGAAGGGTGCTAAACGGGACTTTATTACTCTGCCTCAGCTAATTCTACCATTATTTTCATGTATTTGGTAGAATCCCTCTTTGTTTTTTTTAATAACTAGTAGAATGACCATTCTTTGCATGTATTTGAAAGAATCCCTCTTTGAAAGAAAGTGAGGAACCCTCGGTTCGTGAGTCCGGCTTGCACCGGCCGGTTTTTATTACTCTTGTGTACATTAATTAAGCCGTATAATTACAATGGATTTGAAAAAATGTAGATAAATAGATAGATAGATAGATTCTGTTAAAAAATCACCTGTTTGCTTATTATTTAACCTATTATATTTAAAGTTAACAACAGCCCGTTAAACGTAAGGCAAACAAGCAAACAGACATGCAAATATGTACTGGATTAGTAATAGGGTCTTATTTGGCACTTTTTCGGTACGTAACCCCAAAATAAGTGAAATTTAAGAACATTTACTTGATATCCATGGCCGGTATGTGATATCCATGGCTTAAATCCATGGATTTTAGGGCCATGGATATCAATGAAATTAAAAAATTACGTTGTTTCTCTTTAACTATAAAAGCTATCGTATTTATTTTGATGTCAATACCTACTGAGGGACATACCCAATCCTGTACTTTAGATAGTTAAGTGCAAATAGTATCACTTAACTAGCAAAACTGACCACAAGTTTCAATTACCCTCCCGAACCAAAATTTAAAAAAAGTGAAGAACTTACCTCACAGTGTTGGCGCGAAAGTTAGCGACATACCCGTCCCATCTTAGCACCGTGGTTAAATTGGCGATATTTTACACCAATCACAAGACACTTACCGCGTATTCAAGTATGTATAAAAGCATACTTTTGTCGAGCGGTTTCAACTTCGCTCGCCGCGTGACATTAGTTTAAACGTCTATAGACACAAGAGTTTTCATTCTATTAGATTGCTGGATATACGATTGGATAGAGGCACTCTTTGGGCATTTAGAAAGGTATAAATTAGCACAGTAGTGGGCACATGAGTAAAACCACAAACAAAAACATACCAGGAGCACACGCGTGTGGCATGCAAAATACTTGCAAAATCACCCATTTTTTGACCTTCAAAGTAATATTTAGGCAATTTCCTCTATGAAATATTGATTTTATTTGATATGCCTCAATAGACCGTTAGTTAAGTAGACGATTAAGTGCTACTTTAGTACTGTGTGATGTATAGTTTAGTAGATACTAGGGTGTGACCAAAAAAATCGACCTCTCAAAGAATGACCCACAAAAAGTTATCTCGGGAATGCAGATTAAAAATATAACAGTTGCCAATAATAAGAGTGGGCATTTCAAAATGTTTATATTGAAACCTATAAAGAGGAGTGCGACGTACAACGTTGTTTGCATTATCTCCGAAGCACTTTGAAATAGGACAAAAGCGCGTCTATGTTTAGCACAAACTACTCTGTAGTCTCGTAGAACTTCTGCTAGTATACAGGGTAATTATAAAATAGCTTTATTCCTGAGTACGTCAACTTCTAAATGTGCTTTCATTTAGAAGTTGACGTGGTGCGCTTTGGTGCCCCTCCACTTTTTACATTTCCAGCCTCCCCTGCTCCTATTTGTTACCCAGCGCCGCGAATTTTGGCAAAAATCATTATTTTTCATCTCCCATGCTCGGAAAGTTTGCTGTTACTAGCAACTTACAACAGTGTAAAACCCGAATTTAACCAATCTGCATTTTTGTTCACTTCGAAATTTGAACGCCCTTTTTTGCACGCCCCATGGTGCAGAAAAAGAAAAAACACTGGCCGTTTCACTAGATGCCTTATAAGTTCATAAAAGCTTCAAAAAGTAGAGCCTCGTTTAGACGCGACTCTCCACGCAAGTGACAATTTTCTATACAAAACTGTGAATGCAAATGAGGCATAGGCATCTAAAGTCACGGAATAGAACATTCAGAAACTCGGTTTTTTCTTACAGTCTTTCTAATATTTTGTAACACTATATTTATTTTTAATAACAGTAAATGAAAAAAATGCTCCTCTTCTGTTTTATAAAATAGATAATCATGGGTTGGTTTGTTAAATACATTTTTTCGAACGATATAATTGAATTTATTTTTTATCTCTAGAAATTTTTAATTTGTATGGTAAAAGTTCAGAATGTACCCGGAAAAAAAAACATTCTTTTATTTACATAATTTTTGTGTCTGGATAAATAAACTTCAGGAAATTATTAATAAAACGAATGGTTTTAATACCAACGAAGCTGAAAACTTTACTGCGGCAGCTGTAACTACAATAAAATATGCTTTTAAAAGGAACTTATTTGAATCACCTGTTTTGCCTGTAAGTAGTTGTCTATAGAGTTTTTCCCGCTTGGCTAACAAAGTCTTTTCCTCGCTTCTGTGAGATGAAAAGTTTTGTGTTTCGCACGAATGCAATATTATTTGCGTTTCGTGCTTCTGAATACCTCGCTACGCTCAGGTTTCTTTTTTTGAACCACTCGCTACGCTCGTGGCTCAATTTTAGAAACCTTCGCTAGCTCGGTATTCAATACAAGCACTCGCCGCAAACAATAATTTTGCATTCTTGCATAACAAATAACTATGGATCAAGACTTTGGCGCTTTCACCAAAGTCGTAGAACAAAAGTTGTTGGAAATCATATTTAGAAGTTTACGTGTCTCAGGAATTAAGCTATTTAAAATTATCCTGTATTTGCATAAACTTTGCGTAAATATTTTGACAAGAGCATCATGTTTAATTTGACCGATCAAGCTTTACAGCCTTGGATAATGAGTGAATGAGAAAAATGCTACTCATAATGCCTGAATTGACAGATCGGAGTATACAGAGTCAAAACAAGAGTTTTGTTTCTATGAAAACTTACCTAGTGCTTATAACAGTTGTATACAGCGTGGGTAAGGATTCATTATTAGTAAGGCTGTGCGAGACGGTGGAGAAACGAAAGTGCGTAAAAGAAAAGTTTTGACAACTTCTAAAGTGGATGGAAAAGTCACCTCAGCGCCGACGCCGTCCTGTTGTGCAATTTTACCGAAGGCGGCGTCACCAGCTCATCTGCATCGGCCGCCGACCGCCGCCGGCCCACGCCGGCCAGCAGCTCGATGGTGGTCCAGAAGGAGCCCTCAGAGGCGCTGGATGCCATCCGCTGCATGCTACCCCTCACGCGGACGACGGTGCAATGACTGCCACCACGCCACCTATTGTCGCTCCCCAAGTGCGGGAATGGCTCGCTACACGCGAACAATAATCCACCCCTGACAGCTGAATCGGCACGAATTCAATGAAGCCTCGACGTGTAAGTGTACGCGATAGAATCACCGATTAAACTTTAAATTGCTTTCGTATTGTTGTCCGTAATTGGCGGCTTTAATTTCTCGCTTCAAGGTGAAGTTTAGGAAAGTGGTAATTTGCTTTTCAAAACAGTTTTCAGGTGTTTTGATTGAATGTTTCCGGCATTTTCAGTAGCTCTGCGAAGAGTACCGCTTACTTATAGTAGCCAGCTACTTGGTTCTGGAGCTAGTAGAGTTTCGGTCCGGGTAGTGAGGTGACCCGGATGGCGCGAACGTCGCGACCGGGTCAGCCGGATGCGCCGCTTTGGCGAGACTGAAGGCCATACGTTAATAGATGTAGGTAATTGCATAGCAGAATTGCATAGCATACTTATTGCATTCTTTCGTGCGCCGACTTGGCCTATTTATTCACAGCAGAGTTCTGGTAGATAGGGACCTTCGGCTGTAGAGACCACTAGAAAGATGGATAAAACCATTTAAAAGAAGACAAACTTTTCCAAGATTGTCTTCGAGAGTTCGTACTCGAAATCGAATGATGTTAGATTGAATGAAAATAATTACAATAAGAACATTGATAAAAGCTGATTCTTAGAACATTGTTTCCCAGGAGATAGGTAGAATAAACAACAAGGACAATAACTGTGCAAGAACGATACCCAGATCAAAATAAATAATCTATTCTAGTTGATAAGTATACGAGCAGACAGTTAATAATAATATTTCCTTTACCTATACGATGTTTTCTATGCGTAGAAGCGGATCATGTACTAAACGTCTGCTTCAAGTTTGATCTCTCTTGCGGCACACCTCGTACGCGCTAACCGCTAACCGGTCATCGTAGACGCTTAGCAAATATTCTCTATTCTGCGCTTATAGCGGACGAGTCCATCCATCCATCCATTCAGTCGTTCCCTCAATGCTGAGGATCGTGACCATCATTGAAGGTCGCGGAGGGTAGAGTTCTCCATTGCGCTCTATCACTCCCGATGTGGATCTAATTATGACGGGAAAGGTGGAGGGAAAGAGAGCTCGAGGCAGACCACCCGCTAGGTGGACGCATATTAAAACAAAAGCCACGCAAAAACTCCAGCAAAAGAGTAGTATTTAAAATTATTATAAAAATAGTTTTTTTTTTAAACTTACGCATATTGTATGATCTTGGCCTGCCACCAGCGTGGCACGTTAGGCATCACGAATCGCTTCATCTTCTTGCGCCCCATTTCGCCTTCGCCGATGTCATCCTCGCCTTCTACCTGTGTGTGTAGGTATTGGATTAGTATAACCGATAGAAGTAAGATAACCTTCCTACGGGTACGTGTCCCATGGGGTGGGCACAGGTCTTCTCTGAAGCCAGTTGTAGTTTCGCAGATTGATATAATAAACGGCATGGGATGGCACGGTAGAGTACTACCCATGCTAATAACTCTACCACTAGGTACCAATGTAGACAACGTTGTAGGGTACAAAATAAATGGTAGAGTACTCTTTATTTAAATACCATTTATTTTAATAGTATGCTACAGTTGACTCTACTGTTTACTCTGCCTCCCTGTATACTCCAGGATTAATCATTCCGTAACGGATAAGTAACTAACTAACAAAACTAACATAATGTAAAGGGCGTTAGTATTTTCGAGTTTTAATAGTTATTTGTTATGCAAGAATGCAAAATTATTGTTTGCGGCGAGTGCTTGTATTGAATACCGAGCTAGCGAAGGTTTCTAAAATTGAGCCACGAGCGTAGCGAGTGGTTCAAAAAAAGAAACCTGAGCGTAGCGAGGTATTCAGAAGCACGAAACGCAAATAATATTGCATTCGTGCGAAACACAAAACTTTTCATCTCACAGAAGCGAGGAAATGATTTTGTTAGCCAAGCGTGACAAACAATAGACATAGGTAGGTAGGTACCTACCATAGAGGTTAGTGAAACGAGTTTCCTTCTTTTTTGCTTCTTCACAAAGGAGTATGTAGCGTTGCCTAGCAACGGGTTGTTGATTACAAATCGTGTCTTCTTGAAGTGTCATAAAATCAACAACCCGTTGCTAGGCAATGCTACAAGTTGAAGGAGTTCCTTATATTTTTTTTATTAGAGCGTCGAGTTCAAATTTCGAAGCGCACAAAAATACAAAGCGGTTTAAAAAAGGATCTTCTACGATCGCATGTTTAAAGTAACAGTGTACTTTCCGAGCATGGGAGATGAAAAAGTATTTGGTCACAGTTCGATTTAACATTTTTAGCGGATACAAACTGTTTTGAATATCAGCGGGGCGCTTTAAAGGTGAAATTTCAAAGCTCGCAGCTAACCTAGTTACTTCAACAGTCGCCAAAAATATTGAATTAATAAATCGCACTAATGCCAAGGTTTCAAAAAATTGCACTTACCAAACCAGTGTTTCACAAGACATTCATTCGTTTCATTCAGAGAGAGATCGTAGTTGTAGAGTAAATGATGCAGTGGAACTTACATGGATCTTGACTCGTTTGTCCTTGTCCTCCCCGGTATTTGGTTCTGGCTCCGTCATTGTGTTGCCCTTCTATCTTCACTTTTCAACAGTTTACACCAAGTTGGACTGATGATGGGCACCAGTCCACTGGCCTATCTGATCTGAGTTTTTACATGTAATTTTTGTAACACATTTGATTTTGAACTATCTAATGTTGTTTTTACTTATGTGTTAAATTAACATTTCATTACAATTTAGATTTTAAAGCCAAAAAGGGCTCTTAATTATTTGTAAACAAATGTGTGGTTACGTCATTGTCAATTTGTCATGAGGTCATGACATATTATATTTTTAGGTATTACCAACTTAATGGAACCTAAAAAAGGAAGGTTATCCTTCTTTCTGTCAAAAATATAAATGGCCATTAGAACTTTTTTAAACGCCATTAGATTGATGAAAAAAGAAAATAAGTTTTCTTTTTATTTCAACCTAAAGGCATTTTACCAAAAGATTTTCAGCGTTTCAGCCAGCCTACGTTTCTCTAATGAGTTTTTTAAGTGTTTTTTTCCTTTTTGCTGATACAAATCTCAAAAAGAGGGCGTGCAGAAGAAAACACAAAAAGCCAACAAAAAGGTACATACTTAAGGTTATCCTTCTTTCTGTCAAAAATAGAAATGGCCATTAGAACTTTTTTGAACGCCATTAGATTGATGAAAAAACGAAAATAAGTTTTCTTTTATTTCGACCTAAAGGCATTTACCAAAAGATTTTCAGCGTTTCAGCCAGCCTACGTTTCCCTAAAAATTTTCTTTTTTGTTGATACAAATCACAAAAAGTACCTATCTTCGCCATAGACGAGGAAAAATCTTTAAAAAAGCAACGATATTATTTAAAAAAAAAACATATGGTAAGGTAACTTTTCAGGCTTACATTTACATTACAGAGAGGATAGGCCTTGGGTCTAGGTGTTCTGTGGGATAGGTAAACTATTCTATTGGGCAGGGGCTGTCGCAAATTGTTTGTTTATTTCGGTTCGTCGTTTGCTGATCGAAGGAATGAATGGTTGATTGCGATCTGAGTCTACACGAATTCCATTATAAGATGCAAGTTTGTGACACTGAAATCAGGGTTTGACCACGGAGACAAAACATACTGCAAAAAAAAAAGAAATGATGGCACTTATTGTGTTTATTTTAGGTACTTCTTCATAGAAACAAGTCTTTGTACGGTCGGCCACAATCTCAGATACCCCATGGCAGCTCTTACCGCACGCGGCATAAGGGCGCCAATCGAACAAAAAGGGGTATCTGAGACTGTGGCCGACTGTACATAAAAAATGTAATAAAACAGTATACAATTAGCCGTCATCAATGGATTTTAAAAAACATTGCAAAATTGGCAACCAACCTGATGGATTGGCAGCAGAGACAAGAGGCAAATTCCCAATAATGGGAATTACAAATGAGCTGCTTATAGTCATCCATTCACCCCATTATTAACTTCAGTCAGGGGCACCGACTCTGCACCCTTTGCTTTCTTGCGCTGCTCGAGCCATTGCTTCCGAATGTCCTCATCTGAAGGACCCCACTCGGCGCTTGGGCGGCAACTTTCACGAAACCGCTGAAATAATACGTTTGGTAAGCAAACTACCTACCGAGAAAAGCTACGGATAGATACAATCTTCTCAGGTAGAATAAAAAAAGGTTTCTATTACTTAAGTAAGGAAGTTTGAAATTAATTGTTACCTACGAATGAAACGAAACGTAATTTATCCACGAGAAAAAAATACACTAAAATCAGACTGCTCTTATACTCTGAATCTGAACCTTTAATAGAAACAGAAAAAAAAACCTAGGTTTTTTAAATAACCTAAAATAAAAAATAGGGCACAGGCTTAGATGAAAACAAAAAAGGGAAGATACGGCACATTCTTACTAGCAGCCGTGAAAAAATGGGCTCGAACGCACACATGCACATAAACTCACACAGCTTTAACTCGGTGAATAAGCGATACGCTAAACCAACAAGCCCGAGCGAGACAAGAACAGTGTCCAACCGGCGGCGCCTGAATGAAAGTGAGTCCATGGACTCAGTTTTGCAGGACCACGCGTAATGGGTGAGTGCCGTATCTTCCCTTTTTTGTTTTCATCTAAGGGCACAGGTTATTTTTCATAATATTACTTACAATTTTCGGTTAATAAAAAAAAAAACATTAGGTGTCGTGTAAGCTTACATCGAGCAGAGGTCCTCTCATCCGGTAAATGGTCCATATGGCGTGTATGGGCACGCAGACCACTGACACCAGCGCCACAAACCAGCCCGACAGACCCGAGGCCTCACGCAGCGAGTAGGCTGTGATTATCTGAAATGTTGGAGCTAGTTAACTTACCTTATTGGACAATTTCCCTGGTCAAGGACCATTCAATCGGCTTTGACTGGGCTTCTTGCTCAATTTTTTCCCCTCTTAGGTGATAAGGAATTCTAGCGATACACCGTTGTTTGAACTAGGTAACTTGATATTAAAGAGAGAGAGAGAGAGAGAGACAGAGAGAGAGAGAGAGAGAGAGAGAGAGAGAGAGAGAGAGAGAACGAGTTTCGACAAAAAGTGCTCCACATATTCGTTTCTAGAGAAAGAGCCTACATCAAGATATTTTCCACATTCTCACCAGCAGTATGACAGGCACGACGTATCGCCACAGATACAGCCAGCCCCTCCTTAGAGGCTGCCCAGTCATAAACAGTACGTCGGCGCTAAGCTTCTTCGGTCCATATGTATACACGGCGGCCACGATCTCCAAGCCGCACACGACGGGCACGCACGCTATGGCCACGTGCGCGTCTAGGAGGTTTATTATGTGCAGACCGCCCTGGAAGTGGTATGGGGCTGGTTGGTTCAAGGTTTGCAAAATTAGTTATGTTTTTAAAAATTTTAAACCGGTAAATATGAAGATTCTAAATAACTTTTGAAAATAGTTAACTAGGTGACCAAATTTTATTGCTCCCCTAACTAGTGATGTTGTAAAATTTCAACGAGGAACCGATTCGATACGCTACAATGAGGAACCAAGTTCTTTTTCATGGATTTTCAGAAGTTGCTCACCTGTTTTCACCTGTAGATATGAAGAATTACATACTCAGCTGCATGGCATTGCCATGCAATAATGGAATTAATATGGAATGTTATGAATGGAAAACTTTAGAGTTAGAATGCTAACTGTTGTTAACTTATCAACCAAAGTGTTATTGTATTGTAATGAATGTGAAAATTAATACAAACCCTTCCCCACTATGACAAGATAGCAACTGTAGCAAAGTCACGCGATCAAAATAAACTCCACTGAAACAATGTTTAGACTTCTGTTAAGGCATCGCCTAAGCGCGAAAATTGCGGAAAACAAGCGCTATCTCCTAAACGGCTTGCGGTAGTAATAAAGTGCTTTAACTTTTGTAGTTTCTAATAGTAGTATTCTATTTTGTTTCTAAGCATCAGGGCTTTTTGAAGTTGTTACAAACATTTTTCTGGTTTCAAAACCTCTTCTACGAGTTTGCCTCTAATTTGGTTCAAAACGAGTCAAATCACGGTTAATTTTAGTATTTTTTTTTTGTAGATGACATTAGGTAATGAACAATTTAACCAGACGTTTCGACCTATTTCGAACTAAATTACGTGTGAATAACGCTGATCATTGAAAGTTATTAATATTTACCTCTGTCGTACATAATATTGACAAGGAAAAGAGCAAGACGCATGTCAAAAATGTGATGATTCTCTTGCGCCTACGCCAATGTGGAAACTCGTCCAGTAAACCTGCGATCACTGCTTCTATGGTGACGAACTGAAAAGGAAATGGGAACGAAAGTTATTCGAAATACATTAAGTTTAACATAACAAGACCCTGTAGGCCATCAGCGCACCTAGTCAGTGTTTGAGCGTTTTATGATACAACATAGCCTTAAAACATTGTTAAATGGTCTAAATTAAACATGTCATCCACTTAATAAATTGTGACTGAAACAGAACCGGCTGTTCTATAATTCGGTTAGGCATGAGTAGTTTTTATGGGCCTATGATAATACGTGATAATATGAGCATATGACAGTGGTTGTCGTAAGCAGCAACATACCATAGTATCAATACCAAGGAACACCAGCATGACAAAAAACACCACAGCCCAGAGGTTGGGTGCGGGCATCATAGAGACCGCCGCGGGGTAAGTGACGAAGGCCAGGCCAGGCCCGGCTGAGGCCACCTGCCCCACCGGCACCCCTGCCCGCTCCGAGGCGAAGCCAAGGACCGAGAACACCACGAACCCGGCCCAGATGCTGGTCGCGCTGTTTATCACCGGTATTAGGAATGAGGAGCTGGAATCAATCAGACTGCGTTATGTCCCTTCTTACAGAAGAAGCTGATTTAGTTTCTCTGTTTAGCGGTGAATTGAATGGTAGCCACAACGTACCGATAAACGCATCGCTATTGGCTCGCTCCACCTAGCTTTAGTACACTATGTAAAGCAAGATGGCGCTACAAAATTGCGAGGCAGAAAGTTTATCTATACTAACGCATTACTGCTGTCATTCCTGATATCAAGCCTTTAGACACACTAAGGAATCATTTTGGTTTTGATATGTACAGTTTGCACCATCCATATTCTTTCATTCGTATCCCCGAAGTGGCAGAAACTTATTGAAATTTACCTACCTTTTTCGGGGTATTACATACCGGCCGCCGTTGTCGTCTGCGCCTGATTCAAGCTCAGTGAAATTATATGACAGGAAGTTACCCATCAACAGAGACGCTACGCTCCTATGGGCACTATATCGAGTGAGATTTGTTTTATTTCTACTACTAAATAGTTTGAGTGCTTCTATTTGGGTAGGAATTAATGAAATTTAATCTACATTTATTTGTAGCAAGCAATATTTACGCAAGGAAAAAAGATCAGCGCATAATTAAATAAAAACTTGTGCCAACTTATGGTTGAACATTTATAATAAGTTGAAAAAATTCACTCGGGGCAGGACTTGAACCCGCAACCTCTCGCATACCGTGCAGGCGCTCTACCAATTAATTTTCATTTATATGTATGTATGTATAGCTTGTATTGGTAATAGGTATTTAGTCTAAGTAGTTTATTATAATTAGTAGGCATAATTAGGTTATTTTATAGTTTATGCAGTAATATTTAATAATTTTGTGCACGTATGTTTACCTGTTATATCAATCTAAAATTCCTATCCCTCAACGTTTGCTGGAAGAAATCTCTTACAGAGATAAGCTCGCCTTTGTACATGTCTTTTCTTATCTAATGTGTCCTGTAATGTGTTTCGTGTGCAAAGTATAATAATAATTAACTTACGGTTGGTTGTCATAGTTGAACTTGTTAAAGCTGGCCATGCTGACGAGACCGCCCCAACCAGGTCCCAAGGAGAAAAATATTTGAGTCGCCGCGTCTGCCCATACCTTTGGAAGATAACTTGATGTCAGTCACATTTTGTGTCGTGTATACGTTAGAGAACCTATTTAATTTATATTCGCTCGCCAGGTCACCAATATTGTATGGCAAAAATATACTGTCTCTGGCGGGAGCAGATCATCTAAGAAATTATTCGAAAGGAAAAATTAAATACCAGACAAAAAACATTTCCTTCTGTTAGGTACATAAGGTGAAAAGAAAACTTACAAGCCATCAATCAAAAGCCGCAAGCGCGAGTGAATAGCGAGCAACTTGAAGAATCTGAGAAAAGTCAAAGTGTACATACTTTTGGATTGCCCAGCTGCTCCCAATCAGGTACAATGTAGAAGGCGATGCCCTTGCAAGCACCGGGCAGCGTAATACCACGTATGAAGAGGGCACAAAGCACCACATATGGAAATAACACCGTCACATACACCACCTAAAAGAAAAAAGAATAGTCTGAGTTAGAAGATTTGAGTCGCTGCGTTCTGCCCAAAGCCCATTTTCCATGGATTTCATACGTAGGGGAGACTGGGTACGGTTGAAACAATTTTTGGTTTTTCACGTGTAGCACTGTCATTAAGAAACATATTTACCAACTAAACATATCAAATGAGAGAGTAGACTTTCGTCTTCAATTAGACATTATAAAAAGAGGCTCAACGCCCATAGCAACTAAGTAGGAACTGTTTATTCAAAAGATGGGCTACTGTTTCAACCGTCCCCACCCCCGGGGCGGTTGAAACATTGATGGGGGTCAGTTGAAACATTAACAAATCAGTAATATATAATCAGTTTCTTTATTCACAATCATCGAAAACTTAGAAATCCTAATCAGAATAGTCAGATTAGTGACTTTAACAAAATTAACACAAATAAATGAAAAGAGCTCTAATGCTCTGGTTTTCACTTTAAAATAATCAGCATTCTAATTGAATGGAAATTTAAGATGAGTTTCTTACATTTCAAATTATCTTTAGGAACTTGCTAAAAAACTCTCCCCTTGCACCCCTCACCGTATCGCCCATAGTTTACGAATTATTAGCGTTGTTTCAACCGTTCCCAGTCTCCCTAAGTCTGAAAGACTATAATATCCGAATACAATAAATAATTTTCTATCTCAGTCATTAGTATAATCAAACTCAACAAAATGTTTGCTCGAGTCAAGTTTTACTTTTGACGATATTGTGATTGTGAATTTATTTGGAGTAGCATCCCTAAAAGTGACGGAAGAAACATCTCGAAGAAACCCGTAGTTTAGTTGGCTCCTAGCTGAGAGGATGGTATCGGTGCTGGGCAAGCCCATTACATTTAAATCATGTTTGGTGTATGACATAATATCTGAGTAGTCACTTTACCCACCTCGTGTGATTAGAGGTAGCAGTAATATCTGTAGCACACGCTGAGCTCAGAACCCTTTTCATTGCCATGACTCATAACGACCACTTAGTTTTTAAATTATATTTTTTTAATTTAGCCACCCGGTATTTGTGTTATGGCAATTTAATAAACGTTTATCTTATCTTATCTCATCTTAATATAGTTTAGTTGAACTTTAGTTGAACAAAAATTGTCCGTATCACATTGCAATAAAATATGTGAAGGGGACTTTTTCGTGTAATGGATTCTACAATACATGCAAAGGCATATCTTTTTAATGTTTCCACTTACCTTCCCGACGCTTTTGACTCCATTGCAAATGCACAGGTAGATGACAATCCAGCATAACACGTTACACCAGAAGACTGGCCACACTATACCACCAAGCTCGTCAATACTTGACGTCATACGCAGCAAGCGGATGCTGGGAAAAACAAAAAGAAAAACGTTCTCAGATGGCTTAATATAAGCTGTCATACCCAGGTTTATTTGCCGCTCTGTGTAGGTACCTAGATTAAAAGAATATCCATGTAGAATATCCGAGAGCTCATGCTAAGATAGCTAGGCTCAAGGCTGGTCTAAGATGATGAATGATATTCAAAAGTCCTGTCAAAAGCTATGTACGAGATGATCTCACAATTACGATACGAGAACTATCTGGTGATTAAAAATCTGAATATTGTATGAACTCACTGAAAAAATTCGTCCTCCGGTGTTGTTACTGAGCCATTTGTGGTGGTAAAACTTGAGTTTTCTGATAACTGAAAAGTAAAATAAAATATGCAGTAACAAAATACACACGAGGTTTCGTTATGTTATCTAAAATGTAGAGATTGAATGTTGACTGAATGTACAGTGAGAGAAAGGCGTATGATTTTACCATGAATCAATCAATATTAGTGTTATATTGAATTCACTTGTTAAAAATGTAGAGCAATAAAAAATAAAAGACGATCACCAAGAAACATAATAAGAAGAATAAAAACAGTAAACATAAGAGAGGTTGTAGTTTCTTAAACTCATTTGACATTATACCTCTCTACACTTGTCAGTATTCCATGGATTTCCACAGTCCTGCCACGGCAGAGGTGTTGTAAACGAGTGGTAAATATAGAGGACAGGGTACGCCATGATGGGAGAGAAATATATGACTGCTAATACATTCAGTATCACCACTGCGTATCCGGCACCTGTGAATGTAAAGAATAAGATTCCGAACAAATTAACTGCGGTGGTACTACTTTCTAGATCTAAACTGCCCGACTAACTAGGTCATGATGGTATGCTTTTATCCCTTATCAAGGACATAGGGCACGAAGAAGGGATCTCCAGGAAAATGACAAATATCAGGGCTGGTTTATCAATCTCTGGACACTGGATTCGGGCACTGCCCTTTAAATTTCTCAATCTGACAAAAAAAATATAAAACTATTTATTGTAGGCGGTTTGCTGTTTTCAGTCTACAAGATGAAAGTGGTTCGATGAAATTAATATTCTGTGTAGAGATTGAAAAATCGGCTCTAACGATTTAATAATATGCGTAATTAAATTGATCATCCTTACCTTTGAACAAAGGATTGATGTTGAAAATCGAAATGCATCCTGCACTCGCAAACTGACCGAGCGTCGTCTCCAGATACACCAATGGAATTCCACAGAGAAACATCGTTATGAAGTACGGTATAAGGAACGCCCCTGAAAATACAAAACTGCTGTAGAGGCATTTTTTCTGTCTCGTATGGAGAACCATAATATTTATGTTTTACAACGTTTTTCAAGAACTTGCTACAGCTTGCAACTACTCGATGAATGATGCTCGGAGCGGGCCAAAAACCTCAGAACCCGTAAAGCCGAAGACCAAACTCTTTCTAGCGAACTAGGTTGAGTACGCAGATAACGAAGCTTGGGGCAGCCGGGGTTTGAGCCCCTTGTTCTTCGTAGGTACATAACTGAGTTACATACGAGTAACTAGCGTAACTAAGCGTACCATTCTACAGGGTGCACTCTAAGTCGATAGCGGAACTTTAAGTAGGGTGTCTACTGATCACTACAAACAACTAGTACTAGGTGGCGAAAAAAAATGGAACGAAAAAAAAAACAGCTGTTTCATACATTTAGCGCAGTATTGAGTCGACCTTTTGTATGGAACAGCTGATATTTTTTTCGCTCCATTTTTTAATCCACCTATTAGAAGTTGTTTGTATTGATCAGTAGATAGCCTACTTAAAGTTCCGCTATCGACTTAGAGTGCACCCTGTAGTTATTCTTGAAAAGGACCTCACCTCCGCCATTCCTGTAGCACAAGTAGGGGAACCGCCATATGTTCCCGATGCCGACGGCATAGCCCAGACAGGATAGTAAGTACTCCAGCTGGCTTGCCCAGCGCTCGCGCGGCTCGCCCGCCATTCGAGACACTACTGACCCCCCGGTTCTTGACGGCTCTACCAAACTGAAGTCCTTAGGATGCGGTAGCATTGATGTTGCTTTTGAATTATAACTTTACAAGAAGGTTGTTTTGGAAAAACAACCAAGGTCACATTGACAAATTTTACAGGAAGTAAATAAAAAGGAAATAACACTCGAATAACAATACAACAACACTCGAATCTTGAACCCATGTTTAGACCGGACATTGGTTGTTTTTGCTCCTTAAGTTAGACCTAAAGTGTAATATGAAGTTCAAAGAGTCAATAGAGCAAAAAAAAATTTTTTTACTGAAATTTGACCTTGGTTGTTTTTCCAAAACAACCTTCTATTTATTGTATTAACAAAATTTAAAAAAACGACTTCACTGGTGTAAGGTAGGTAGGTAGTTACACTGTTATGATTCCGAGTGATCTGCTGCTATCCGTTAATGAGTTCCGTTCTTCATCTCCGAAGTTCTTCATCAGATCTTCACCATTTTTTATGGGACCACATAGGAAGTATATCCTTTTAAACAATAAAAGCATCATCAAAATCGGTTCACCTAGAAAAAAAGTTCTGAGTTAAAACACATTCGTAATACCTCTATACAAGGTGTTACAAAAGATGCTAACTCTTTTTACAGGGTCATGGTACCTGATGATAGGGATCACAACCAATGTCGTGTTAGTTACACCATTTATAACTCGAGAACGGGTGGACCGATTTTTATGATTTTTGATTGGTTGGATTTCTCTCCGCTCCGCAGAATAACCGTTAAAACAACGGAAAATCTCACGAGAAAAAAAATAAGTCTGCGCGGACGAAGTCGCGGGCAAAAGCTAGTAAAATAAAATAAAACATACGGGTCGAAAGACCTCCTCTTTTTTGAAGTCAGTTAAAAACGCTAAGTACTCAGAAATTTTCAGATTCAACGGTAGAGAGACATAGGTGCCAATGCCAACCCACCCTATCCAAAAACTGGCCGGAGGGCCAGTTGACGAAGCAAAATCCGCCACTAAAATGACGAATTTTTGCTTCGCCTGCTTCGAGTTTTGTTTCGACGCGTTCCTTTCACGAGGTTTATCTTTTCACTCAAAGTAAAAACCTGTTTTTTTACATCCTAATGGTAAAACTACTTTTGCTAGTCCTTTGTATAAGATTTTTATAGTTAATTAAGTAGGCAATTTAAAAGCCCTTATATGCCTAGAACCCTGTATATTTATGAAAACCACATTTGTTATTTCAGTATACTTACAGTACGATTAGTAATGTAGACTTGTAGGGCTTCTCAAATATTTTTCCCTTATTCCATCTTTTCTAGCATGTTGTTTATTGGTCATATCCACACTACGCTACATGCAGGGTCATCATCTCGAAGCAAGGATAAATATAAAAATTTCAATAGAATAATGATACTGACCCGCCCGAGTAACTTATTGAGTACCAGCAGCGGCGTGCTCAGAGGAATAACTAGGACATTCACTAGTAGATGTAGAGATGTTTTGAAAATAAAACAACAATGCACGCAACAACAACAACAACAACAATGTCGGTATATTATTGTTGAATGAATACTTAATGAATAAACGTTAGCGTAGATTAGTTTCTATTCCGAATCCGAAGTGGCACGTCAGACATTCTGGCATCGGGTTTTCTCTAATGGCATTTGCTGGGTTTTGCTTTGGACCCTTCGTAGTTGGCGACGTGACGTAGGTTATAGCCTAGGAAAGGAGAAGAGAAAATCCACAATTCTTTACTCTAAATTCGAAACGCCTAACTGTGCGATATTTTTTCAGAATAAGAACACTGTTCTATCGTTTCAGAATAAGAACGTTGTCTAGTATTGCGTAAAAAAGTCTTACCGAAAGATCTCCGTTCCCCCAATGCAAGGCGTCGTTCGTATCCATGTTCTCACTCCAATGGAAGTGCTGCTGCCGCTGCGTCCAGTCCAGCCGTTGCAGGTGGCACTTGATGGTGGCCAGGACCACCCCCATCTCCACCGGCTTCATCACCAGCCTGCCCTTTGATGGCTTATGCGCATCACGTGCTGTGCATAACAAAAACTTATATGTGGCTTAAGAATTCCCTGTACAAGCGTGGGAACTCGGCGATGGCCAAGCGCGTGAAACACTGTTCTGTTTCACCGAGAGCGAGATGGGGCGCGGGAAAAGTGAGAGGTAATGCGGCTGTATGAGTCTCCGCGTGTTCGTGTCCTTTCGCGAGTATGTACTTGCAATGTAATAGATCTATTTTCCCTTTTTTTTTCGTAGTTCAGCTGCCATTTCTACATTTTATTAGCAATTAAAAAAAATAATATGTCAAGTACAATACATTACTGATGTTCCCAAGGTAGTCAGACTCGAATAGACAGTGTAGTGTAATAATGTAAGTAAATAACAAGTAGGTAAGTAACCCCTTTTTCGGCGCGAAAAAAGCATCGGTCTAATTTCTTTCAGGCTATTTTATTTATTATAAAAACTATTCGCAAATCTCCATATTGGTCATCTACTGATAAAAACCAAGTTTCAGCAAAATCCAGCCTGTAGTTTAGAAATTGAACCTGAACTACGTTTGTATGGGAAAATAGTGCTCTAGACGGGAAAAACTACGATCTCGTTGATATTCGTTGAACAAAATACAGCGAAAAGTGGAGGTTCAGAAACAAGATGTCTCTTTCCTGCACGATCTTCTTCCAGCCGTCTAAAAAACTTAGTGCTTTTGGATCAATCTAGTGGTCGAAGTGGTGTACAGCCT
Source organism: Zelleria hepariella (assembly GCA_949319315.1). NCBI lineage: Eukaryota > Metazoa > Arthropoda > Insecta > Lepidoptera > Yponomeutidae > Zelleria > Zelleria hepariella. Next base: position 5,104,223 of record OX439383.1, on the reverse strand, counting down.
TGTACTAGAGAGTATAGTCAATACCAAGTTACCCTTCTTCTTAGCGTATCGATAGTTACCCTTGACGCCATTTCATTCATATTTACAAAGTTTGAAAATTTATTTCTCTTTTACATCGCATAGTCATCTTTTGATTTTATATACTTCGTATTGTTTATTCTAAGGTAATACTATTTTGTACAATACCAATATAAAAAGAGTCTTAATTCGTGAAATATTGAATTTTGTAAATTCCGCCATATTGGAAAGAATGCGTCAAGGGTAGAGGGGCAGATACCAATATTTTAGTATTTTTGGTGTGTTATGTACCAAGAGGAGTTGTGGAGTATGCTTACAGTTTTAAACACCAGCCGTATCGTGATGACGGAGCGGAAGGTGTCCCGCAGTGCGACGAGGTCGGGACAGAAGATCCGCACGACCGGATCGGAGAAGTTCATAGTCTTGTTCCAGGACACCTTGTTGGTCTCGAAGATTGTATAGTGCAAGATCACTTCCCTGATACGCTTGAGCTCGTCGAAGATGTTGTCCACCTGTTCACCTTGAGACAGAGAAATACTTCCATTTTTTTTGTTTTTTTTTCGTCTGCTTGGAGCGGTGGTGGACTAGTGGGACAATGGACTCGGAAGCGAGATACCCAGGTTCGAATCCCGGTGCGGGCATATACCTATGACTTTAATTTATTTCAAAGTTACGTATATTTGTGAATTTGTAGTAGCAATACCACTCGCTGACTGTGAAGGAAAATATCGTGAGGAAACCTGAGCCTATGAGGCATTATACCCTCAACGCAAAAATCGCCAACCCGCATTGAGCACGCGTGGTGATTAAGCTCTCTCTCTCTCTCTCTGAGAGAAGGCCTTTGCCCAGCTAGTGGGACATGTACAATAATAATTGTACAGGCTACATCTTACTTTTTTTGTCTGCTTCCTCCTTAGATGTTTGTTAGCACTCAGGGCCTGATTTAAAGGTTGGGGCATAATTTTTCACCATGTGAAAAAGAAACCTTTCAGTTTATGGCTGGGAAAAAAATATAGGTCTCATTCATTGTCTAACTTCTTGACTTGGATTGTGATAGATATTTAAGTTAGACATAGCCCCTGGGCCACAAGTAGGTCTTTGTTTACGAGAAATATAAAAAATTGCGCGTTGAGAAGGGTCAGGAAGTCCGAAGATATTAAAGATAGAAATGTATGTCTTAGAGAACCTGTTATACATTTTGAAAATTAGGAAGGTATATTTACGTAATTGAACGAGCGAGCGAAGTTCTCCGAGTCTAGTGGAACAATCCGGCGTTTGTATGTATGTATGTATGTTTGTATGTTTGTATGTATGAATGTTCGTTCGACGATAACTTGAGTAAATTTGGTCGGATCGTTATAAAATTTGGTAGGCGGGTAAATTAAATTAAAAGAATTTTTAAATTCGAACATGAGCCAAATCGGTCGAGGGGTTGCCGAGATATCGGGTTGTAGGGTTTATATGGGGTCGCGAGTTCACAGTTCGGGGCGAACCACTAGTAATTTATACTTTATACAATAGGTAGAGGTAAGTAGAGTCATGGTCAAGACCCGTGAATAGCAGCTGCATGCAACCGTGGGTATACCGTGGAGTGTCATACCATTCTCTTCCTTGTTGTGAGTCTCCATTTCCGACTCTACCGGTGACTTTTTCGAATGGTCGTCGTCACGCGAGTCTGTTTCTTCAACAGATGGGAACTCGGTCAGAGAGCTGCTGTTCCGGTACATCAGCCAGCGTCTCCGAGTCGAGTCAAGCAGCGGTAGCTCGACCTCGATGTGGTAAGTTAGAACTGCATCCTGTGATCAGACGACATGCTTAAAGAAAGTGGCGAAATAGAGATCAATCGGAGAGTAATCGTTCCTACTAAAGCCGCGTTTCACGATCAAAGTGCGTTTCTACACACGACAGCACGTCATACTGTACACTTTTGTTGTAAAGTCGTACCTAACGTAACCGAGTTGAGTGCTAGCGTGTAAGCGTCGACGTGCTGTCGTGTGTACAACAAAAGAGCACACTCTGACGTGCTGTGGACTGTGGTGTGTAAAATCCACATTTAGTGTTACAGTCCTGTTAAAGGTAGGTACTTGAGAAACACTGTCTCTTCTGGCAGCCCTACTAGACTACGTTTTGCGAAATAATTCCCTTGAGTTGAACACAAATTGTCCCTATCACACTCATGTGATAAAAACTTTATGAAGAGAACTTCATTATAAAATGGACTCGACCTGCATATGTGGATATCCTCTCTTTTGTGAAATGAAATCTAAAGTCCGGACGCCGGAGCAGAAAGAATTTCGTACACACGACAGCACGTGAGACTGTACAATTTTGTTGTAAACTCGCCCGTAACGTAACCGAGTAGAGTGTAAGGGTCGACGTGCTGTCGTGTGTACATTGATCTTTTTTAACGCGTCTTTGTCACTCCCGCGTAATTATATTGCCGTATCGCTCGTACATATGCAGTGGCCGAGTATAGCAGCTCAATGTACGAAATTCATTCTGCTCGGTATCCGGACTTTATCTGCATATTTGGACAACCCTGTTACTACATCTAAAATGAGGATATGAGAAAACTTACTCTTGGTATTGCTGAACTCATCGGCGCCTGGGGCGCGTTGAGGACCCTCAGTACTGAGAAGGTGAAGTAGGTAGCCCTCAGCTCCACTTCTGACGGCGGGTACTTTTCAAATGGACGGTCCGTTTTAAGAACCTCGCGCGAGTCAAAATACTGCAGCGTCGTCAGTTGCAGCAGTGTAGTCTTGGCATAGGACATACACACCTGAATACGTGAGATACCTGATGTAGTAGGTACTTGTGCAATTTTACTGAGGGCATAAGCAGTAGGACCAATTTGTTGAAAATGAAATTGTTTCAGATGAAGTTTAATTTGATATTTAGGTACATATGGTCAGAAAAAAAGTGCAAGGGACATTTTTTTCCACGCCTTTTGCTGGCTATTAACATTATGTTCCATTTTTTAGGGGACATAAAGTTTTGATGAGTCACCTAACCGGAAATAGTTTGCTTATTGATGCGACAAAAGATCCATTAGGAATTAACTACTTTTGTAAACCAACTCATATTTTTATATCGTAACGCCATCTAGATGTGGCGCTCAGAATTTTTCGCAACGTTGGTTCACTCACCGAGCATGGGTTCCCAGCGAGTAGCAGACCTTCAAGACTCAACTGCGATAGGGGCTCTAGTACTCGCTCCAGAATACAGATGTCGTTGTCGGACAAATCCAGCACTATCACGCTGCTTTGCAAAAGACACAAGGAATCCACCACGTCTGCAAAATGACACTCGTGCATAATACTTAGCCTTAGTGATTGCATTGAAAAAAAAAAACGTGTTGGACTCGCGTACTGAGGATTCCGTACCACCAATAATTAGCTCTACATTACTCTATTAGCAGTGGGATGGAATAATTGTTTTTTTATTTTTTATTTAATAAGTAAAGTCGGCCACAGGCTAGGATACCCCTTTTTGTTCGATTGGCGCCCTTATGCCGCGCGCGGTAATAGCTGCCATGGGGTATCTGAGTCTGTGACGGTGGCCGACCGTACATATTTACAGCTGAGCCAGCCCGAATGAATGAAGTTGTCACCATATCAGTGACGACCACTGGTTGGTGTAACTGCTGTAATAATGTTCTTTTGTGTGTGTAATGATAATTTTACCATCATCTATCAGATTCCTGCTCAGGCCTAGATACATCAGACACTGAGGCAGGTTTGCGACAAAGTTCAGGTCATGGATGAAGTTCGATTGCAACTCGAGGGCGCACAGAGTGGGTGGCAGGCAGCTGGAGTCAATGGTGCGCAGATAGTTTCCACTCAAATGAGGGTTTTTAGGAATCTATACTTCAATACACCGGCGTCCAGTTCGGTGATCTAGAAAATTATCACAAAATTGAATGGTTACAGGTTGGAGTCCTTCTTGAAATCACCAAGCTGATGAGAGCAAGCGTGGTGATTGAGCCGAAACTATATCTTTTTCGGGTATGCTCTGTAGGAGGGAGGCCAATCTATTCTGTAGCATGATCGGCATATCTACTACATAGATACGATATCTCTATCTATCTCTACATAGACGAACATACACAGGCGAATCGAGCTATAAAGTCCCCGATATGGCGGCTCGTCATGCTAAGCTAGCAGCAGTGGAAGGAAGATGGAAGGCAGGTTAGAAAGGCATTATATTTGGGCCGGATTTAGGATATGCGATATAAGCGACTTAGCTTGAGAAAACGGAAAATCAAGTCTAAGAAGAAATAAGTCAAGTCAAGAAAAATAAGTGTAGGTAGAACCCTACTTGTAAAACTTAAAATCTGCAGGCTCCACGCCACAGGCCATTTACCTTAGCAAATAAACACCTTAAAACGGTTGCTCTTTTCAATTCATCCCATAAGACTTGTCTGTCATTTGCGAGTACAGACTTCTTTATAATTTTGAGGCAGTTATCGGTGATGCCATTCTTCTCGAGGAAGCATATTTTTCCTTCGTCACTTGCATGGTAATTATCATAGAGGTCTAAGGGTATAATATAGCACCATAGTTCCTCCAAAGTCAGATTCGTATCTGTGTCGAGGAATTTGCCAATGAGACTCTTTTTTATTTTCTTTTGAAACGCTAGTTGGAATCCCATCGGTGGCATCTCTTGTGCGTGCTTCTTTTTGTGGTACATCGCTGCTTGCTCGATGAACGTCCATTCTATACCAGTGCGAATTCGCTCTTGGAAACCTTAAAATATAATAAACTTGTTGATAGGTCTAACTAACAGAGTTTTTACCTACTTACTTATGTCATATCGAGCTCGATGGCTCGCGAAGTCGCGATAATCTTCCTATAGGGATATAGATATCCTATAGGAAAGAGGCATAGTATGCATAGTACATATCGAAGCTCCATAGTGGGATAAGCACAAGTAAGTTTTGAAAAACTGGATCGAAATCATTTAATGACTCTACAATTTTGAACGTGAACACAAGTTATGCTAAATCTGGTAACCTTGCTAAGGCGAAAGGCCTTGGTAGTTGGTACGCAGGTTCGTAGGAACTAATACTGAGCAAAGATGCTGCCCATTCCCCTACCCATTCCAGGTCTGGCACACTTGGTTCATTTGTGTTCATTTTGTAATGATGTGAAAAAACCAATGACTTTTGGAAAAAACTGAGTGGGTATATTGAAATGAATTGTTTGTTTGAAGTCTATTGAAGTAGGTTAAGTGTCAAAATTTCCAAGCATCAAAATGGTACGCGCTCAAGGGTTATCCAAGCGCAAGGAAGATCATTTACCTTCGTCGTCAACGTCTGCTGGAAGCGGAAGCAAGGCATCCACTTCACTCACGGTTATCCCAAGATTGTTTCTGCACGCTGAGGTCGCTTTCTTCGACTTTTCCCTTTCGGCGGCTCTTTTTCTTTTGGCGGCTTTCTTTCCTTTGACTGCTTTTTTTCGTTTGGCGCAGCCTTTTCTTTGACTCCCATGACTTAAGATAACTAATAATAATAATAATAAAATGCTCTGTACCTGGAACAGCGTCTGGTGCACAAATTAAGGTCTGGTGGGACGAAATTTAGACTTGCTAGACTAATACGACCGAGGGGTGCTTTAGGTGATGACATCTGACCAAAAATTATGTGGTTTTCATAAGTGCAGTTGTTTTATTTTCTGCGTAAAAAATTGAAGACTGATGTAAAATGTTAGTAAAGAAACGGTTACCCTAACAAAATTGTATGATTATGATCACAACACAAGCAAGACACACAAAAACATCAGATTGAAAGCTGTGATTTTTTTTTATAATTCTTGTGGCTAGTGACAGTCTTGCTAAAAGGACCATTATAGGAACGAAACGCTACAAAGAAATATGTATAGGAATGTATAATGCGTGCGGGATGAGAATGGGACGGAACCTTGTCAAAGTCAATCGAAAACATACTGTATTTTACTTTGACAAGGTTGCATTGACGTGAGTTTGCTTACTGCGCGCGTCTCAGTTCCAAAAGGTCGCATCCCATTCTCATTCCGCGCGGATTATACTCTGCATGCTCGTTAATAATACATATTTTTAGCAGGAAATAAAATATAAAAAAATTCCCAATTTGCATATACTTAGCCAGCTTCTTTAGATAGAGGTCAATGCAAATATAACTTTACTATACCAAAATATTAATGGTAGAGACTTCAGAGAGAGCTGGAACTCTTTTCAGGCGTTTCAGTGGACGTGACAGTTCAGAACTGTCGGTAAAACAGCGTCCTCACGTATTTTCTTCGGTCGCTCGCTAGGTGGAACTAGTGTGGCAGTTGTTTATAAGCAGCTGACGGTCAAAGTGCACATGCTCAAGTTCAGCAGAAACATTTGAATGAATTGACATTTACGTGATATTTACGACTTGACTGAGACCTGTTTGAACTCTAGTCCACGCTGCACGTAATGAGCGAAGCTTCACGTCGAATTCCAACGCGGTTTCTTCAATTTTCATTTAATTATTCAGCTTTCCAAGTGACGTGAGATTGTGTTGACATTGGTTTGTGAGGGCGCGGGAGATTTGAGTGTTCCGTAAAGTGCAGTTTGCTGAGTAGAGCGGCGGAGAAGTGTAGTCTAGTTTGGTTGGTGTGTCTCGGACCTCGGAGGTGAAAGTGCTTCGTGCGATGCGGTTGTGCGAGCCATGTGTCGCCTATGCCACTGACTGTTCGTGTGTAAACCAAAGAAGACACCTCATACTTACAAAGTTTTTTATATACTTAGTGCACGGAAAAAAGTTATAGTAACCTCATGTAAACATAATACAGGTAAATATTGATCTTTTAGCATTCAATTTTCTGTCATTTTGTTACGATTTTTGGCGTAAAAAGTTATAAATAGCTAGTTTTTCTTGTGTCATGCGCGCGCGCAAACCGGATTGCATTCAAAAGCAATAAGGTCATATTGTCGAAAGGCGCGCATTGTGCCAATAAAAATATACAAAATAATTTCAACAGATACAATAAACGAAACGAGAAAATGCTCATAATAGAACATTCGAATTAGGTGAGATCTATCAAATGACTTTCATAAAAGTTTTGAAGTTTGGTTGAAAAAAATTAGACGGCACCCTTTTTTTTCAACCCAAATATCTTCAATAACCATTTAATAAACCCAACTTTTTTATTAACAACTTATACAACAATTTGTTTATACCTAAAGTTAACTAAGAATGCAGTTATCCTTGTGTTGGTTGATAGAGACAAGTAAACTCTACCATTCATACATTTCATAAATTTTCCCGGAAAAATAATTTTTAGCCTCTACCTGATAACTTTACTCTAAAAATGTTTTCAGAGTTCATAAATAAAGCCTTTTTTACTTCTATATCTAAATTTCTACTTGCTTATAGTAGTAAAAAGTCTTCGTTGTGTCAGTAGCTCTACCAATCTTTTATTTGAGTTGCACACACAAATAAATTCTGCTAATAAAAATTATATCACTGTACCTATATTTGTTCAAAACTTTTCTGTCAGGTAGGTTCTTGCGTTCTCGTACTCAACCTTGTTTCAGGGTTCCGTACCCACGTCTGTCCATTCTGTATCTTTTAATGGTAATCGGTATTTTATTTCGCACATTTGTGTCGTTATAGCGGATATCCAAATAAATAATAAAACTAGGGTTTCCATGCATCAACAACAGGACTGTTTTTGATCTATTATAGAAAAAAATTGCCACCAAACTTAGGGTGTGTGTGATTAATGGTTAGAGTAAACAAAAAAAAAAATGCAAACAAAAACGTAAGTCAACACCGAGGATTCCTTATCAAAATCGTATTTTTTTTTTACATAAACGACCCTTATTACTTAGGTATATTATTTATGTAGATATTGTGTGGTTGAAAAAAACCCGAAATGCCCGAGTGTGACACGTACTTGGCCAATTTTTAATCGATTCTAGCTTTTATGTCGCTTACTTGACAAATAGTTAACTAATAGCTAGGTAAGTAGATACCTTACTGTAGAGACATACTTATGTAATTACAACGCGTTATGTTGGTATTATGCGCGCAAAGAAAAATGCACAAAGTCGATTCCTGTATCAAATACACTAAACAAATTGAAAATTTTCAAATATCAAACACTAGAATTAGGTGAGACCTATCTAAAACAGCCAGTTTCGTGTTGACATTCATAAACGTTTTGAAGATATTTTGCTTGCAAAAAAATAGGCGGCGCACTTTTTTTAAGGAAAATATCTTGCAATCTGTTATGTATATCAACATGAAACTGGCTGTGCTAGATAGGTCTCACCTAATTCTAGGGTTTGATATGTAAACATTTTCGATTTTTTTAGTGTATTTGATACAGGAATCGATTTTGTGCATTTTTCTCAGCGCCTTAATATTATTCTTCAGCCAGGAAATAGTTTTATCCAGTCGAGTTGTAGTCGCTTTACGCAGACGAGGAAAAATACGAGGTCCACGAAAAATGGATCTATTCTGTAAGAAAATTCGCACATTTGAGCCGATTTTTTTACTCGATAATAGCCCTTTAAATGAACAATCTTTTTTTGATATTTAAAACGGGATTAAGTATTTATGGTGCCTAATTTTAGAGAATATATACCTACACAGGTCGGAACCCTATAACGTTGCATTCGTCATCATAACAAAGAAAATTCCCTAGATAATTCATTAAACGAAAGGCTACGCAAGGAGTTGATTACCAGCCTCAAATAGGTAAGTGTGAAATTCTGAATTCATAAAGGTTGATGATATGATAAATAAAATTATATAATAGGAAAGTTGCAAGGGACGTGTAAGTAAGTAAGTAAGGTAAACGGGAAAGGTAAGCAGAAAGACGAATTCATTAAAAAAACTTGCTTTGTCCAAGTCTGTATCGTGTCTGAAAGCTGTATCTTGATTTTGGTCAGGCTCGGGTTGCAAAGTTGACGAATGAAATCAGGCCAGACAGACAAAGTATTGTATTGTTTATTAAATCAATACGTACACGAAGTAAATTAGTTTTATACACCGTTGTTTTGTACCTTTGGACGTCACATTAGTTTTAAATAACAACGACTCTATAAAAAATTCAACTGCAACCTTGCTATAATTTATTTGCGGTGTCCTACTGCGTAAAGGTATGTAGAGAAGAGGTACCTAACTGTTATTGCATTGGACTTAGATACGAAAATCGAAAAAGTTTCATGACGTTCACGAGGTAAAATGCACAGATTTTGAAAGATGATGTAGTTAATTGGGGTAAATAATTCTGCATTTGTAACTATTGGAAGTGTTGTTTTCTGTTTTGGGAAACTAAAAACGCAAGTCCACAAAACAATTTGGTAAAGGCGTTAATATTCAGGAGGTCCTTGACATTTTGCTCGATAAAAGTACACACGACATCACGTCGACCTTTACACTCTAGCACTGTACTTGGTTAGGTTACGGGCGACTTTACAACAAAACTGTACACTGTGACATGCTGTCGTGTATACCTGATATTTTGAATGAACGAATTTACGTTATTGTAGTGCTTCTACTCGTATCTGCAATGAAAAAAAAAAACTCAAAACGTGTCAAATAATAACCCACCTTTTGCCTTCGATATAGTATGGTAAAAAGGCTCCGATATACAAGGTGTTACAAAAGTACCTAACTCTTTTTACAGGGTGTAACCTACTGGTCAACAGAATGTCAAATCTGTAAAAAAAAGTTGAAAAAAACAATTTTTATTTTAAAACCTCAAAATTGAAAAATTTTCATACCTTTTTTGTTTTTGTTATTAGCTCAAATTTAAAAATATGTTTGTGCGTGTAGGTGCATTTACATAGCTCTGAGTTGTTAAAACATAGTGAAAGTCAATGAAAACAATATTGAAAAAATACTTTTCTCCCGCCACATCGTTCACATTTTATTAATTTAAAAATTAACGGAACGTCATAGAGCAAAAAAAATATTTACGTTGTGATCCCTATCACCGGGTGCTATTACCCTGTAAAAAGAGTTAGGTACTTTTGTAACACCTTGTATGTTGTTATTTTTCGTTGAAACCAGGTAGGTAAGTTACAGAAATAAGTAAAAATCATGAAAGAAGTTAAAATTCATATGGGACTCGAACGCCAATAAATTATTACTATTTCATATTGACACGTCACATAAACTATGTAAGAGTCGTTGACCTATCTATGCCCGCATTGTATTTATTATGGGTGTTGTTATGTACCCACAAGTTCATAGGTAATTCAATGCACATTCATTTACATTAACAATTTTCTGTAGAATGTACCTCAAATGTACAGTATAAATACCTACATAGGTACGTGAGCATAAAAAATAGGTATCAACTATTAGTACAGAGAATAGACAGTTGACAAAATCTGTTGCTGTTTCGCGTGCGCTCTCAAACACCGAGCGAAAGGGACAAGCTGAAGAAAATTAAAAAAATAGAGATTTCGTATTCCCCATTTTCGTCTTTCGAAACTGGTCTGATTTAGATTTTTTTTTAATCACTGATATCACAAGAATGTATGATGCTGGACCGTCTTTTTAAACGGTTTTATTAAACGGTTTTATTTAGCTCACCCCGTTTGTTTTATTTTATATTTATTCTTCTTTCTTGGGTCAAATTTAGTAATTCAAATTTCACCCTCTTCCTGTCAACCGATTAATCTGAAATTTTGTATACACTTTGGATTTTGGTGACAATACAATTATATTTATTCATTATCATTATAAATTCAAGATGGCCGCCGCTACAAAATGGCGGATAATTTATGTTTTATTAATCCCATCAATATGGGTATCAAATGAAAGGGCTCAACAAGCAGAATACAATATACTATAAAAAATTTAAATCCAAGATGGCGGCCGCTACAAAATGGCGGATAACGTAGGTTTTATCAATCCCATCAATATGGGTATCAAATGAAAGGGCTCAACAAGCAGAATACAATATACTATAAAAAATTGAAATACAAGATGGCGGCCGCTACAAAATGGCGGATAACGTAGGTTTTATCGATCCCATCAATATGGGTATCAAATGAAAGTGCTCAACCAGTATAATACAATGTACTATATGAATTAAACAGAATGCGAAATAAAAACTAAAAACTAGAAAATAAAAATAGGTAAAAAAACTTTTTAAGTTAAACGGTTTATGTTAAACATACATTGCAATGTTTAAGATAAATGTACTAAAAACCAAAAAATAATAAAATAGATACAGTCGTGGGAATTATAAACATATGCATAGACTAGACTAAAATAAAACCGTGGGGCACGTCAACTGCCTAATTATAGTGTAACATTACAAAACAAACATTTTAATCAACGATTGTAGACAATTGACGTGCCCCACGGTTTTATTTTAGTCTAGTCTATGCATATGTTTATAATTCCCACGACTGTATCTATTTTATTATTTTTTGGTTTTTAGTACATTTATCTTAAACATTGCAATGTATGTTTAACATAAACCGTTTAACTTAAAAAGTTTTTTTACCTATTTTTTTTTATTTATTTTTTAATCAGTATACAAGAGTCTTTTGTCGCCACTTCTAAATACACAATTTTTGAAGGTTCTAAGTAGCTCCTATTATCAATAAATTTATCGAACAAATCTTAACGGTCTGTCACTTCAGGGGTGGACAATTGGACATGTCCAAGCGTCCAAGCATGCTCTAGTGCATATCCAGGGATCCAGGGAGGAAATCGGGGACTACGTCTGTATGGAGAAAACACTACTGTTATATTCTTTAAGTCAACCATTATCACTACGGGGTGCCCTCGAATTTGAAAGTAGAACTTCATCAACACAAACAACTTGTAGTGAAAACGTGGTCAAATGCGGTCAAAACTATTTGAAAAAAAAAAGCTATCCATAACTAGGTACCTAGGGCAGACTCAGTAAACTAAGTATGAGTGCAATCACCAAATGTATGAAACAGCTAAATAATTTGGGCCACAGTTCGTTTGTTTTGATGTATTGCATTCCCTTGCACTATGTAGTTACGCTGGACATATTTATCTACTTGATATTTCCTTTCAGTGGAGCGTCTTTGTTTTTCCGAAGTGAATCTAAACGACGATTCGTCTCATTTATTGTGCGGGAAACAATGAATCTTCGAATTTCAATTGCCACTGCGACAGAATTAACATAAAGTAACGGCAAACACAATAGATCACTGTTATGCTGTCCGACCGAATCCGATCACGGTGACTGTTTAGCTGTCTTGTTTTTGAAGGAGTAACTTCACACGGTACAAGACTCGTCGCACCTTGAAAAAAACTAAGTTAAACATTTCATTGACGTATTTCGTATACACCTCTATCACCACACCAATTTCAGAGTTCATCATGTTTGCTTTCAAGAAAGACGTTTTTTTCACCTCAAACTCTGCTTTCCTGCTATTTGATCTTTGGCTTGTTCCTCCAAAGTGGAATGGTGGACTTTGCATCCGTTCACAACTATTCACAATTTCTGTTTGTCACAGCTCAACGCACCATGGCTTTCACGATGCAAGAGGGGGGCTTCGGGGTGGGTGACTACGTGGCATTCGGAGTCCTCTCTGCGGCTTCATGCGCAGGCGGAATGTGGTACAGCGCAGTGGGATCTCGAAGCAAAGCCATTTTGGATGTCAAGGACTACCTTTTGGGCGGCAAGGCTATGGCCACCTTCCCCGTCGCTATGTCACTCATTGCCAGGTAAGTAGACTCAAGAAATCAGTCGATATGGTCTTTGGAGATCTCTTAGTTAGAAAAGCAGAAGATCTAAGCAAAATAGCGACGGAACAGTAGCAAAGCAGCAGCTTCGCGAATCGACAAGCTTGAAATGTGGCCAAAAATGCATCGAAAATATGGTGCAAGCAACGAGCTACGTAACGTAACCCAAACCCATAATATTTATTATCACAATCATTGAACTTGATAAAACGCCAAACGTTATCTAGGTATCACCAAATCTGATTATAATAATATCTTCAATGCACTTCTCTTCTCAAAACAGCTACGTATCCGGAGTCACGATTTTGGGAACCCCGGCCGAGATCTACAACTACGGTACCCAGTACTGGCTGGTGATAGTCGGCGTGACGCTCAGTTGCATCATCGTGGCGACAGTTTACCTGCCAGTCTTCTGTACTCTGAGGCTATCGTCTTCATATGAGGTTATTAATAAATAAAGAACAGTTATTATTTTAGGTATCACTAACTATGTATGATGTCGGGATAGCCAGTTTCTGTGCTCAGTCTTACAAAATGCAAAATAGCAACATGTCAGCGAGGGTGACAATTCGCTGGTTCATTGGCATTTCACAGAGCTGCCAAAAATATTGCATCGAATTGTAACTAAGAGGGGTACCTATAGGAGCTGGGCAAACCTTAGTCAATTCAAACTTGTCTCAGGTCTTTCGTCTGATTGGAGGTGCAATAGTCGATGTTAAATCATCCACCTAAACCTTAGTCAGACCCAAACCTTGGCCAAATAATTATTTTAGGATGGAAAATACATCTAGCATGGTCTTAACTATAAATAAATCGATTTGATGGTTAGCGCGAAGAACAATCGGTTACACAAATAGGAAATACACGAGGCTAAAATGAGAGTTATCAAGTAAGCCTTGAACATTGATCACAAGTGACATTTAGATAGTGTACTTACTCAGGTAGAGGGAGAGCAATGTCCTATGAGCCCCCCCTTGATATAACATATCGACAGATTAATTATGTCATATTCAAGAGCAGGTCGATAAAATGATGGATTACACTTAGAGATAATCAGATAGGTACCGAATCGATTCTACAGAACACGTTCTTGTTTAGAGCAAAATAAAGTGTCATAGTCATGTAAATAACTGTTTTTTTTTACAGTCGATAAGGTAAGCATTAGGGCGTCTAAACGGGCAATATTTTTTGGCAATGTGGCTGCAATACAATGACCGGTAATATTGTATTTAATATTGAAATTGATACCCTGTCAGCCAATGCAATATTGCAGATTGCAGTTATGGCCCGGCCATATGGCCACAGATATTTGGTATGGCCGATGCATTTTCGATGGTTCATCATCATCATCATCAGCCTGTTAACACCCACTGCTTAGTAAAGGCCTCTTCACGCTCACGCCACCTCTCACGACTCACGATCATACGCCAGGCGCAACTACTGTTTTTCGATGGTTGCCGGCATGTTATATTGTTGTTTAAGATACTCTCTATTGATGTGGCATAGTGCATCCTTTTCTAAGTGACCTGAAGTGTTGTTATTTTGACAGGTTGACACAATGACACTCAATATAGGCCAGTATTGTAGACAATATTTCCGAGATATAGATTGCCGAACACTAAAAATGTTTTTACTGAAGCCGAGCTATGATTGCCACTATTGCAGCCACATATTGCCGAAATATATTGCCCGTTTAGACATCCCATAAAAGCAACTGAAAATAATAAGATTTATATACGCTAACATAAATTTTTCCTCTAGAGTAATATTTTAGGTACCTACACGGTATTTAAAAGTGTAGAGCTAGTACATACTTCAGGACGATCATATCGAAAACTAAGATCGCGAATAAACGGCTAGTTCTGATTTTTTTATTATGTTGTTAGGACCATTACCAGTAGCGTATACCTATCCAAATTTGCAGCTTCGAAAGACCTGCGCTAACATTATAGCAGCACTTGAAAAACCGCGAGTGCTAGTTTAGCTTTTTATGGCAATCAAAAACTAAGGCCTTTGCATCTACGTAAAGAGATGATTTATACAGCGTCCAGTGGCACCTTCACTCACACTAGATGGGTGAAGAGACCACTCGGCGATGCAGTGCCTGGGACATTGTTTTAGATGGAGTAGGCTTGCACCTATACCATCCTGACAGTACCACACGTATGGCAATCAACACAGTCTTTATTTTGTTTACCTTTAAGACGTTGTACAATTTTGTCGTGTTCAAAAATAGAATTGATTGATTGTGCACAATTTTAGAAGCTTTACAGCTAAATATTGTATGATACGTGCATTATATTGATAAGTATATTTTGATGAATATAATTCCGCTGGTCACAATTTCATTGTACTTTGATTTATTCAAATAAATTAGGCGAGAGACAATAGCAAACGTCATTTGACCCTGAAGATTTTTTTTGATATTTCGATCGATCGAATATAAAACAGTTTGTCGAAAAACCTAACGTAACTTTTTATTTCAGTACTTAGAACTGCGCTTCAATCGGCACGTACGAGCCTTGGCGTCAATACTCTTCCTATTAGACGAGGTAAGTAATATAAACAGCATGATAATAAATTAAAACAAACTTTGATCGTAGAGTCTTAGAATAATAATCAACATCTAAAGGGATTATGAGTATCCGCTTAGCTTAGGTAAAGGGGCAGTCCTACGTATCAACAAAACTTTTACTATGAGACCAACAAAGAAAGAAAAAAAAAACTGCTTATACATTTATCGAGGAAGATAGCAGCGTGGCGGGAAATTCAAAATTTTCACAGTTTTTTACATTTTGTAGCTAAACTGAGCTATTTTTGTTCAGCGATTTTTCGTTCGCGGCAATAAAACAGTATTCTTTTCATTATTGTAAACAACAGAACAATAATAATTCAGCCGATTATGTGTTCTGGTCTACGAAGCAGTGGCACTGCCCAAAAAACTTGTCGTTAACCAGAACACATAATCGGCTGAATTATTATTGTTCTGTTGTTTAAAATAATGAAAAGAATACTGTTCAATGAAAAAAATTCTAAAAATCGCTGAACAAAAATAGCTCAGTTTAGCTACAAAATGTAAAAAAACTGTGAAAATTTTGAATTTCCCGCCACGTTGCTATCGTCTACCCTTAACCACATAATAAGTCGACTTGCGAACTTGTAAACACAGTAGTACGAAATTTGATTTGTCGCTAAAAGTAATAAATTGTAGAGTCAATAAGTGTTGGTTAATTTTTTTTGGGAATTCCCAAACAAAACTTAGCTTTTAATGGCAATAAACTTGTTAAAGTCTTTTTAAAGTTTTATTTTGTTAGGAACATTACGCGATATTTTGCGACTACAAGCCATCAGTAAGTATGGTGAAGAGTCGTTAGATGTGTGTAAAAGTATTTTTTTGTATCAGTCTTGAAGACTGTCTTATAAAACAATTATTGAAAGCCTCGAAAATGTTTAGGTCATCAAACTCATTAATCATCATTTACTGAGACGGATCAATACCACACGGCTTTTGTGTTTGAAGTTTTTTGCGTGCTCTAGGTAAACCTATTTGTTTTTGTTTTTGCACTTATCTTACACGTGATGTTTGGATGAGAATATGTCTACGAATAACTCTAGCTGTTAGTAATAACTCAGTGTTTGCAGGCCTGTTGAATATTAGCTCAAGCTAAGCTAGGTAAATGTTGCGAAGCTACACTAGGTCAAATTGTTGTAGACTCAGACATTCATACATATCATATCAGACATATCTTTATTTGGGCAATATTTAAGAGCGTATAGCAGTGCAGACAAAGTTGGAAAATCTGTTGCGTGCGCAAATAGTTAGTGAGTGTTGAGGTTCGGGCCAACAGTAAAACCCGTGGATTCCTCTCGCAGCTAGGTGACCCTCTCTTGGCGCCCGGGAGTAGGTACTTCTCGCAGCTGATCGTCGTCGTCGCGTAGGTATCGACCGTGAGGGCGGGCCGTAGGTACCGGCCGGACTCGTCGCAGTGGGTACTTGCGCCCTGGTAGCACCAGGCGTGTGACCAGGCGCAGGGGTACCGGCGGCAGGGTCCGCAGTAGGTACCCGTCAGCGGGCTCGGCGACTCGGCGACTCGGTGGCGTGCTTTACCGGCGAGTTCGCAGCGGTTTAGCAGGCGGCGGCGGCGGCAGCGTCAGCCGTTTTCAGCACCAACGTCGTTGGGGGTACCGGGATGTTGCGGGGAAGAGAAGAGAAACAAACTTCTGCTTTCCACGATTGCTCTTAGAGAAGAGTAGTGGTAGATCTTGGCGAGTTCCGAAGATGCCCGGTACAATTTTGGGCGCGAGGCCCCTGAGTTGGGCTTTGCGGCACAGAGAGCCACCACAAATCTTCTCTAATTTGAGTCCAATTCGAATTTTATTTTGCCTATTAGAACGTTACATTTTACATCATATCTTTCTTATTTACTAACGGATTTTAATAATTCAAACGGTTTTAAGTTCGGGAGAAAGAGATCTTTGTTGTGGTGTGTAATGTGTGTAGGTGCATGGATGTTATAGGCCTCTGATTTAGCTATTTCCTACCTACTAAGAGCTGAATATCCTACCTGCCATGGGCCGTGTAAGGAGTGTGGAAATAACTTGTAAGCGGGTGTGTTATCATTTATTTATCCCTATTGATATATTTAAGTACTTATTTAAACGATAAATTAACTTTTGAGCAAGTAAAAGTTACAAATAATATTACGTCAACTTTAGGTATAAACAATTTGGTCTTAAAATTATGGTTTAGAGTGCTATAATTATCGTAATACTGTTCAGTTACACATGTCTACGTGAAATTTGCTTAGTTATACATGTCTTCATAGATTTACAGGCTAAAATAACATCAAATTTACATACAAAAGTTCTAGGTATAAAAAAGATTTTCTAATAGGAAAATTACATCGAGTTATGATTAAAACAGATAAAAGGCAATTATTTTACATTCCAAAACAAAGAGTTACGTGGAAAACGTAATAATTAGCAAAGAAAAAACAACAAATCAAATTATTTACAAACAATTCGGGTTTTATTCCCCGCCCTACTAGCGCCTGCGCGGGTGACCGCGGTAAAGTGATCCGGCTCTCTCATTGGCCGATACAATTTGCTTCACTTTCTCGCTATGCGCTAAGATGCAAACTCTGCCTGGGTCGTGGGCAGTTTTTAATTAGTTATTATAGGTAAACAATAGGTACAAATTTATTATAAGAAAAATATTCAAAATGCAATTACGAGCCTTGCCTTATGGCCGATATTAGAAATGATAAGGAAAATATTTACAATCATAGTAGACACTAGGTAGCTTTCAGCTTGGCTAGTTGACTTAGAGTCGGTCATACTAGGTAAATAGGCTCTAAAAATGCAATAGTTTAGGAAAAATAACGTGTTTAGCTTTTAAAATGGAATTTTAGGCTGTGCCTTATGGTAGGTATTTAATCCTAGTTGCCTATCCTAAACATCTAAATATCTTTTTCATAGGTCGGTCGTCAACAGTCTCCCCCTCAGTGCAGAGTGGTGAGACTACTGTGCACTCAAAATAGGTGTTGACGCCGCTATATGGTTCGAGGACGCAGGGACCAAGTTGATGAGACGCGACGTGAAGGCGGCGGAAGTCTTAGGTTCTTCTGTGGTCTGGATCTATTCGCTGCCATCTGGGTTGGGAGTCGTTCCCATCTGGGTCGGCCGTGGTCTGTTGTGGCTGAGTGACTCTAGGCTGAGCACTATGTTATTCACGTGAGGGTGTGTGAATAACCTGCTAGTGAGAGTTTGAGCCGTGCGAAAGTTGATGCATGTACTTTCGTTATCGAGCGTCTGTGATTAGTGGGTGTTTCACAGGTATTCTGAGGGCGCTTGCACCGAATAGTGTGGGGTCGGTTCGCGCTTGTGGTAAGTCAGTCACTAAGCTGAGGTGGTTGACAGCTGTGTGAGTGAGCTTTGACGAGTCACTTTACGGTGCCTTCTTTGGCGCTTTTTCTTCTTGGCTTTGTGAGCGGTGAGTGTCACAAGCGGAGGAGCGACAGGCTGAGCGGAGAGCGACGGGTCTTGGACGGATTGCGTCATCACGTGGCGAGTGTAGTGATGGGCGTCCGGTTTGGCGGGCTTATTCTTCCACCTTTCGTGTTCTCGTGGTTGTAAGGGGTCATTCCACTCGGTGTCGGTTTTCTGAGCGGTGTTGTTCGCAGGCCTTTTCGGTTTTGTCGCGTGTGATGCGAATTCGGGAGGTCTCCATGATGACATTGCGATGCGTATGTCCTGATAGGCCTTGCATGTAGACAGCGGTTTCTTTGTAGATAGTGATGGCGCTTCTTGGGTGTTTAGGAAGCTTTGCGCGTAGTGGCTTTGCGTTGCGCGGGTTTTTGCGTCTTGGACGTCGTGATTTCTCACAGAAGTAGCTGTGTTGCGCGATGAGGTTGCACTGAGGTTTGTTGGGAGCTTGTCAATATTTTCGTGTGCGTGATTTCGCCACAGGAAGCTATCTGAGCTGCTTTTATCTTCCTCTGTTGTTTTCTCTTCGGTGTAGTTTACTTCGGCGATCGATCTCTCGTCGGGGCGTGGTGGGATTCCGGATTGCGTTCGTAGTGAACCGGGTCCGGAAGTCGGCGCGTCGTTGAAGTGAGAGCCATCAGTTTGGGTAGCGACGTCGATGGTAAGGCGCGTTTTGTTTTTCTTCGGATGCACGTCGGCTGGGTTTCGAAGATGCTGCGTCCTTTCGGGCGTTGGGGTTGTAGTAGTCTCGACGGAGCATGCGAGTTTCTTTTTACGCTTGGCGCGTCGTCTTTTGCTTGACGCCTCGTGGCTCACGTGGTACGTACTATGCGATTTTGTGTATGATGGTGCGATGGATTTTATTCCATGGATGACCCATCCAAGGCTGGTCAGTGACGCAACTGGTTCGTCTGGTGTTCCATACTTAAGGCTCCTTGTTACTATAAGACTCCAGTTGTCTTGACCTATTAACACTTGAGGCCTTGCATTGTGGTAAGTTAGCTGGTCTTTGATTTCCGCTAGGTGTTTGCAGTTCTCGATGTCTTTTCTTTCCACTGACTGGGTGCAAATATCCATAGAAGGAATCGTGAAGGCTTCCATTTGATGGTGACAGTCTTGTTGTAGCCCTCTGACTCTTATGTTGAGTTTGGCCGAAAGATGGTTTAATTTCGTATCCGCTATGCCTTTCACGATTAGTCGCTCTTGGGGTCCGGTTTCTCCGATTGAGTCTGCTAACTCTTGGGTTATAAGCGTGACCGATGATCCCTCGTCAAGCAGAGCGTAGGTCTTTAGCGTTCCGTTAGGACCAGATATCTCGATGGGCGCTATCTTCAAGTATGTCTTCCAATTAGAAAGGATGCAGACTGGTGTCGATCTTTCAATGACTTTCTTGACGTAGTGCAGCAGCTCGTGGTGTTTCCCTTTGCAGTCATTTTTACCACAAACTCTTGCTTTGCAGCTGGTGTGGTAGTGCTGGTTGCTCAAACATCGGAAGCAGGCGTTTGACTTTTTGATTACTTCCCATCGCTTTTGGGGATCTAGCTTCAGAAAGCTTTGGCACTTTATGATCGGGTGTTTGTCGCCACAATGCAGACACTTGATGTCTTCTGTAGCAACTGCGTTCACGTTGGCTATTTCATCTTCTTCTTCCTCTTCGTAGTCCGATATGAAGCTGTCGTCGACTTCTTCGGTGATGGTGGCGTGCACTGCTCTCGGGGGAGGCCCGCGAGTTCGCTGGGGTTCTCTCCGTCGTACGGCTTCGGGCTCATATGCGTCGCTCTCTTCCACCAATTCGTTTAAGAAGTTTCTCAACGCTATCATGATTGGTTTGTGTCGATTTTTGTGACGATAACTGAACCATGCCACTCGATATATTTGTGTTAGTTTGTCCACGATTTTCTCCGCGATTTCCTCGGAGTCCAAATATGTGTGATGGTTCATCTGTTCTATGGTATTCACCGTATTTGTGATGACTCCGGCGAAGGTGGTTAGATTTCTTCCGTCTTCTGCCAGCGGTGTCATTTTTTCTATCGTGTATATTTCATTCTTGATGAGCCGCTTGGGCTGTCCGAACAGTCGGGCTAGGTTTTCCATAACCAACGTCGGATTGATACTACTGAACAAAGTAGAGCGTACAGCTTCTCTTGCTCGTCCCGTAATCGCTTTTCGGAGCCGTGCGACATTTTCTATGTCGCTGAAGTACTGTTTCGTGTCTTCGTATGTGGCCCGAAAGGCGATCCATTCGCTTGGGTCTCCAGCGAAGTTGTGCAGCTCGCACAGGTATCGTGGTGCTGCTTGAGGCGCGTTTCTTTGTGCAGGTGGTGCCGCTTGCGCGACCGCCTCCTTAACTGCCTGCACGAAGTCGGTAACAAGGGATGTCGCGACGCCCCGTGCGTCACCAGCGGGCGGCGCGGGCTGGGATTCTTCAACCTCCCCCCCGTGTCGCCTTGACGCTAAGTGATGTGGTTGTCTTCTCTGTTCCATGTCATGGCGCTGTTGTCCGTTTACTGTGGAGTTGACCCACCGCTCGACATTTGGCTGTATGGTCACTGGTTCTTCATCGCTCAAGTCGTTGTCGGTGTCGTCCAGTTGGATCATTGCTAGCTTTGTCCGTGCGGCGTTTGCCTCTCTTCGAGCAACGGCTGCTTCTTTTTCTTCGAGCTCCAGTCTTGCCTGGAGCTCAGCGCGCTTCTTAGCGCTTGACGTGGATTTCGAAGACCGGCGTAACACGGTACGCACTGATGTAGATCCGCCTCCCTGCTCACGGTGAGTGTCTACTTCAGTCATCACTTGGCTGGTGCTCGTCGCTCCATCGGTTGTTGTAGGGTTTGCTAGACCAGTAACGAAGACGCTCGAAGTCCCTCCGCTCAACGTCGTCGCTCCGCTCCCCTTATCATCCCCCCGCTCTTCAGTGTCGGAGGGGGAAAGCGGTGACTCTTGCTCGGTGGTTAAATCAGGCCGTGGGGCTCCCTTCATCTTCATTGATCTAGTCGTTCTTGTAGACATCTTCTGGTCTTCAGGTGGATGGCTTGACTGGTCCTCTTGCAGTTGCTTTGGTCCACCGGGCTCTTCGCTTGTCCCGGCACCGCGATGCAGTGTCCCTTGCGTCCCTACGTCCTCGTCCCTAACGTCCCTAAACCCAGTCTCTGTGCGGCCCTGTTTACCGCCAGCAGACTGTCCCTAGCGGCCCTACTGACCCTAGCAGACTCACTCGAGGGCCCCTTGCGGGGATATGCTCGGAGTGAGGATGGATGTAAAGGATAGGAGAGGGGGGATCTGCCCTGCAGAGGGTGCGTAGTAGGTTCAGGGTGCACACCCAGTTGGCTGGAATGTCCAACTGGAGTCACGCGGTCCTGGCCGGCATACACCGTCAGGCCCTGCCCACTCACGCTCCTTACAGGCGCAGTCAAGCTGTCAGCCTAGCCGATTGCTCGACTAGACCGGCGACCTCGCTTGAAAAGTCGCTACACCCGAAGGCGTTGAAACCACCCACGATAGCGTTTGGCACCGTTAGGTGCTACCGCGGAGTGGCCCACGGGTAAACCGTGTTGGAAGGTGTCTTCTTGTTTCTTCACTCTTCACCGCTTCCACGTCCAGATCCAGGTCCAGATCCAGGTCCAGGGGCTTCTCCAGTACCAGCTTGGCTCGTCCAGTGTCCAAGGCTGGTTCCAGGTCCAACTCCAGGTCCAGGTCCAGCTCCAGCTCCAGGGCCAGGGGCTTCTCTAGTACCAGCTTGGTTCGTCCAGTGTCCAAGGCTGGTTCCAGGTCCAACTCCAGGTCCAGGTCTGGGTCCCGTTCCAGGTACAAGGGCGACTTCCAGTTGCGGCAGGCTCTTCCGTGTCCCAGTCCGCTTCCAGGTCAGCTCCAGGTCCAGGTCCAGGTCTTCAGGGGCAGGGTCCAGGTGCGACTTCCAGTTCCGGGGTGGCTCGTCCGTGTCCAGTCCCAGTTCCAGGTCAGCTCCAGGTCCAGGCTCCAGATGCAGGTCTGGGTGCGACTTCCAGTTCCGGGGTGGCTCGTCCGTGTCCAGTCCCAGTTCCAGGTCAGCTCCAGTTCCAGCACCAGCTTCCGGATCTTCTTCGGGGCCAGTGGTCGAAGGTCTTCGCTGTCTTCAAATCCGATGCCGAAGGACCATCAACTGTTGAGGTTCGGGCCAACAGTAAAACCCGTGGATTCCTCTCGCAGCTAGGTGACCCTCTCTTGGCGCCCGGGAGTAGGTACTTCTCGCAGCTGATCGTCGTCGTCGCGTAGGTATCGACCGTGAGGGCGGGCCGTAGGTACCGGCCGGACTCGTCGCAGTGGGTACTTGCGCCCTGGTAGCACCAGGCGTGTGACCAGGCGCAGGGGTACCGGCGGCAGGGTCCGCAGTAGGTACCCGTCAGCGGGCTCGGCGACTCGGCGACTCGGTGGCGTGCTTTACCGGCGAGTTCGCAGCGGTTTAGCAGGCGGCGGCGGCGGCAGCGTCAGCCGTTTTCAGCACCAACGTCGTTGGGGGTACCGGGATGTTGCGGGGAAGAGAAGAGAAACAAACTTCTGCTTTCCACGATTGCTCTTAGAGAAGAGTAGTGGTAGATCTTGGCGAGTTCCGAAGATGCCCGGTACAATTTTGGGCGCGAGGCCCCTGAGTTGGGCTTTGCGGCACAGAGAGCCACCACAAATCTTCTCTAATTTGAGTCCAATTCGAATTTTATTTTGCCTATTAGAACGTTACATTTTACATCATATCTTTCTTATTTACTAACGGATTTTAATAATTCAAACGGTTTTATTCATCAGTGGTCGTCTGCTACTGCTGCTTGGCCGCGCAGTAGTAGGTGCGGGTTTTGAGTTACACTCTTGTCCCGTGCGTCTTCTCCGGAGGCATCAGCCCCCGGGTCTTGGGTGTGCATCGTTGCGATGGTGGTCAGTGGGGCTCCGAGCTGCTGGAGTCTTGCAGCTCGAGGAGCTCCCGCGGGTACGGACGTCCTCTTACTGGCCGGTCGTAGTTTGGGGCAATGTGGTGGAGGTGCCGGTGCGGCCCGTTGTCAGCGCAGTGGAACATACGGCGCGACAGACGGACCACAAACTCCTCCAAACTCTCCACCACTAGGTCCCGGGCAATGACGTCATTGCGGACGTAGCGCCCGGCCCCCACTATGGTCCTCAGGGCAATGTTCTGCTGGGCCTGCAGCTTCTTGCGGTTGGTCGCGGAGCACAAGACGTACCACGCAGGCGCTGCGTAGGTGAGCCGCGAGCGCACGTACGTCTTGTATATCCCCAGTTTGGTCCGGGGTGGGAGACGCGAGGCTAGCAGGGGGCGCAGCAGTGCTCTCGCTGCTCTGGCTTGGCGGATGACGTGTTCCACCTGCCCCCCCATGCGTAGCTTGCGGTCGATGGTGCACCCCAGATATTTTACTGAGGGGCTCCACGCGACGTCCTGGCCACGAAGCCGCAGGATTTCCTCGGTCTTCCGGTGGCGGCTGGTCATCATGGCGGCCGTCTTTCCCACGTTGACGGCCATGCGCCATTTGTCCAGCCATTCCGGAAGCCGGTCCAGCAGTTTCTGCATTTTCCCGACGGCGGCAGACACTTGGCGCGAGGAGGCGAAGTAGGCGCTGTCGTCGGCAAAGAGTGCCAACTCGACGTCCGCCTCCCCGTCTGCTAGTGCGCCCTTCAGCGTCGGGATGTCGTCCGTGTAGGCCGCGTAAAGACACGGCGACAGGCAGCTGCCCTGAGGCACTCCGGCGCAGATGGGATGCTCCGGGGAGAGTGCGTCCTCGACGGCCACGTGGAACCGCCTATCCGTTAGGAATGACGCCACTGTCCTGACAAGAGCCTGTGGCGCGGTGGTATTCGTGAGCTTGTAGAGGAGACCGGGGTGCCACACGCGGTCGAATGCCTTCTCGATGTCGAGAAAGACACTGACAGTATGACGGCCCCGGTTGAGCTCGAAGGCCATGTGGTGCAGAACTCTCGTCAGCTGGAGCGTCGTGGAGTGGGCGCTGCGGAAGCCAAACTGCTCATCCCGGAACGGGAGATGCGGGCGCAGCCTCCGCAGCAGCAGACGCTCGAACAGCTTCGCTGTGTGTGACAGCAGCGTTATAGGGCGGTAGCTCGCGGGGTATCGGCGGTCCTTGCCTGGCTTGGGGAGGACTATAACTCTCCCCGATTTCCACTCACTCGGGAAGTGTGAGGTCCGTAAACGGTTTTAAGTTCGGGAGAAAGAGATCTTTGTTGTGGTGTGTAATGTGTGTAGGTGCATGGATGTTATAGGCCTCTGATTTAGCTATTTCCTACCTACTAAGAGCTGAATATCCTACCTGCCATGGGCCGTGTAAGGAGTGTGGAAATAACTTGTAAGCGGGTGTGTTATCATTTATTTATCCCTATTGATATATTTAAGTACTTATTTAAACGATAAATTAACTTTTGAGCAAGTAAAAGTTACAAATAATATTACGTCAACTTTAGGTATAAACAATTTGGTCTTAAAATTATGGTTTAGAGTGCTATAATTATCGTAATACTGTTCAGTTACACATGTCTACGTGAAATTTGCTTAGTTATACATGTCTTCATAGATTTACAGGCTAAAATAACATCAAATTTACATACAAAAGTTCTAGGTATAAAAAAGATTTTCTAATAGGAAAATTACATCGAGTTATGATTAAAACAGATAAAAGGCAATTATTTTACATTCCAAAACAAAGAGTTACGTGGAAAACGTAATAATTAGCAAAGAAAAAACAACAAATCAAATTATTTACAAACAATTCGGGTTTTATTCCCCGCCCTACTAGCGCCTGCGCGGGTGACCGCGGTAAAGTGATCCGGCTCTCTCATTGGCCGATACAATTTGCTTCACTTTCTCGCTATGCGCTAAGATGCAAACTCTGCCTGGGTCGTGGGCAGTTTTTAATTAGTTATTATAGGTAAACAATAGGTACAAATTTATTATAAGAAAAATATTCAAAATGCAATTACGAGCCTTGCCTTATGGCCGATATTAGAAATGATAAGGAAAATATTTACAATCATAGTAGACACTAGGTAGCTTTCAGCTTGGCTAGTTGACTTAGAGTCGGTCATACTAGGTAAATAGGCTCTAAAAATGCAATAGTTTAGGAAAAATAACGTGTTTAGCTTTTAAAATGGAATTTTAGGCTGTGCCTTATGGTAGGTATTTAATCCTAGTTGCCTATCCTAAACATCTAAATATCTTTTTCATAGGTCGGTCGTCAACAGTGAGCGAAAGTGACAACCTCAAGAAAATCAACAATTAACTTATAGTCGCTAGTCGCTATTTTGCTGCACCTAACACATCTCGCCATCAGTTCTCGCCTTTTTTGACACAAACTTGCATTTCAGAATGTGGAAATGAGTGCATTTCAGAGTCTTAAAAATAAAAGTCAAATCCGAGGGCTCATTTTGCTGGAAATAAAACCCGCACAATTTATTTACTGGAAAATGTCTTTAAATTAACAATCTTTTTTTGACAATCAATAATGTGAGGTTTACGGTGCTTATTTTTTGACAATAAAAATGTTAAATTAAGAAATAAGAAAGAGATTTTTTTAAGCTATAATAAAATTAAATCCGCTGAGCCGGATGGTGATCAGTTGGACGACCGCGGCTCGATGTTTGGATAACAGAGTAGTTTCGACCGAGAGTGCAAAGATGCAAGGCCGGACCATGAGAAGTTGCACAAACATAGAGCAAAAAGCCAGTGGTCAGAAGTGGCCTGGTGATGATGTTGATGATGATAAGTTAAAGAAAAGAATATGTTTCTAATCATTGGTACAAACATGGTTTTTATTTCAAGTTATCATGAATAGAACTGAACAATTCATTGTCAATTAATTACAGTTTAGCTAGTTATGAATGCACGTCGACTTTGTCCTTATTATGGCGTTATATTTATCATATCAACATCAATTGTCTTGCTTTAATGAATGAGAGTCCAGTTTATTGGCTTGTGAGACTTTGGCTGGATGCATTTTGTACTTAGTACCCGATTTAGAGTTCCTACAGAATCGAGGTCAAACATCATTTAACTCTTCCTCTCAGATTTGTGACGTATCCAATTGTTCAACGTACACGTGTGTACGTATTTTGAGCGGTAGGTATGTGAAAATCATGTACAGTCGTCGCACGTAAACATTTCGTCGCAAAGTCACCCCTAACGTAACTGGATAGAGTGCACGCGTGTAAGGTTCGACGTATTCTGCCCCCGATAGTTGAAAAGGCGCATGTAACAAGAACCTAAAACCGAGAAAAAAAATGTTTAATGAATAAAACCTTAAATTGTTTGCTGTCAGTTATTTAAACGAAGAAATATATGTTTGAAAATGTCGAAAAATGGTTAATATTATTATTTTTCAATTGCTATATAATAATAGGTATATTTTAAATATATTATAAGGAAAATCTCAAAAAATCCTTTTCATTTTAGTTTAAAAAATTTGAAGTAATGAGAAATAATCAATTGAAAGGGCGCATGTCGCCATATACGCCCTTTCAATTTCGAATGCGCTCTATATTACTTTTAACCCTAGTACCAAGTGTATAATTTTATTTATTTTCCTAGGAAGAAAAGGCGCATTTAAGTACATGCGACTTTTGGCACAATATCTAGTATTAATCTAATAGCCCTTGGCTAAGTTGAAAAGTACCTATGATCATCTTTTTTATGTTTAATCTTGACTTGAAAGTAAAAAATAATCATAATTCAATCTTTTATTTATTGTACTGCCCCCGATAGTTGAAAAATTCGGTGTTCCCAGTACATCAGGTAGTACTCCACCAGAAATTTATGCACATCATTTAATTACTGACAACCGTCATTGTGACATAGCGGGATGTAGTAGTTACAAAACTACGCATCAAGATGCCTGCGATAGTATCATCACCAATAAAGACTGCACCACCTCCCGCAGAACCAGCACCTAAACTATGCAGCTAGATTGCGCTCCGGATGCCTGTGATAGTATCATCACCAATAAAAACTGCACCACCTCCCGCAGAACCAGCACCGAAACTACGGAGCAAGATTGAGCTGAGCGCTGCTTAAGATAAAGATAGTCTCTTATATCAATGGCTTTAAACTAACTGTAAACCGAATACACATTAAGTTTGACTGTGGTATAAAAAAACGTAAAGTAGGAATAGAGAAGCACCACTACAATTCGGTACGCAAAGTTTTTTGTTCGAAAGACCGTTATTGGCTAAATCTTATCTTTAGACAATATTGAGAAACTAATTTCAATATTTTTTATTTTGGTTCAGTAGTTTGGATTTTACAACGTTTCAAAGACACGGTTTTATGACCTTCACGCGACGGTCTGCATACTGTTGGCGGTCATAGGAACAAAACATTTTAGCGCATAAAAACAAAACTACTAGACCAAAATAAAAAATAAAAAAAAATAGTTTCTCAATATTGTCTAAAGATAAGTTTAAGCCAATAACGGACTTTCGAACTAAAAACTTTGCGTACCCAATTCTTCGTATTCATTAAATAAATTGGCAGAGATTGGATTGGATTGTGTTATCTCATTGCATGGCAAATTATACCAAAATCCTCTTCGGTTTTCGGGCATTAGAGGGACTAATTTACGGATTATATCGGACTTACGCTCTTGAGTGATACCTCTGAATTGATTTTTGGTCGCTGGTCTTGAGATTCCAATATTGTTCTTTTTCATTCTGAGAAAATTAAGTACTATTTCGGTTCCACCAAAGTCCGTTTTGGACGTTATAGTGGTACAGAGAAGAGAAGAACCTCCTTGAAAAGTAGCCTGACACATCTTGTGGCGTTACATGTGTAAGTTTATAGGCAGAAGAGCAATCTTCGAACTTATAAAAGTTTCTGACATTCATATTCTTTACAGTTATTCAGCGATATGTGTCAGAGACAGCTCGGTGAACATCCTCAAATTTGACTTGGCTTTTGTGCCTATAAACTTACACAAGTAACACCACGAGCCTATCTGAACAAGATGTGTCAGGCTACTTTTCAAAGCGGTCGTATCACTACAATTTACGCATACGGATTTTGATGGAACCAAAATAGTACTTGACTTTCTCAGAATGAAATATATCAAGATTGGAATCCCAAGACAGGTGACCAAAAATCAATTCAGATGTGATATAATGAGTCAATAAGTCAGAAAACAATCAGTTCAGTCAAGAGCGCAAGTCTGATATAATAAGTAAATTAGTCCCTCTAATGCCCGAAAACCGAAGAGCGTTTTGATATAATTTTCCATGCAACTCTGCCAATTAGTGGTGCTTATCTAATCCTACTTTACGTTTTTATTATACCACATTCAAACTAAGTGTGTGTTCGGTTTACAGGTTGTCTAAAGCCATTGAATGATATAAGAGACTGTCTTTATCTCAAGCATTGTTCAGCGCAATCTTGCTGCGTAGTTTCGGTGCTGGTTCTGCCGGAGATGGTGCAGTCTTTATTGGTCTTGGTGATGATACCATCGCAGGTATTCAGAGCGCAATCTTGCTGCGTAGTTTTGTAACCACATCCCGTTATGTCACAATGACGGTTGTCAGTAATTAAATGACGAGCGTGAATTTCCGGTGGAGTACTACCTGGTGTACTTGGAACACTTGTGGAAGACAAAACTTTGTGAACTAAGTTTAAACTTCGACCATGCTTCATTTTGTTTTGCCTGAAATTAGAAATAACATAATGGTTTAAATATTGTGTTATATGTATATGTAAAGTACCTAAGGTTTCTTAGTTACCTGTATAAAAATCACGAAGACTAGACCAATAAGTGCATCTACCTGTTTGACAGATAACTTTTGCAATGTCTACACTACACAGTATAAGGTCCGCCGCAATGTAAAATATTTTTAAGTGCATTAAAAGTGTTAATAAATAAATGTTACTATACCCTTATTCTAACAAAAACACTAGTAGGTATAAGCCCGCTCCAATATTTTGCAAGCTATCGACATTACACGTTAGGCAGATAATTTAGATGTATAATACCATTGTTAATAATAAACGGCTTCACCTAAGCCTATAGCTATGTGTGATAAAATTAACTAATTCAAAAGTTAATGAGAGTTGAATAATGCAAATAGTAAATGAAATAAAATTGTATAAATCTTACCAAAGACAATGTGCAATGTCGCAAAATGGTGCCGGCGCGTAACATGCCTCGCCTTATCTGCCACTCCGACGCAAGACGCAACTGATCAGTCACCTCGTACATATTCCCCTCCCGCAAGCCCCGCTTCTTATGAAAGCGGTAGTTAAAAAGGCGCTTTGGCACACTTGCGACTTTTCAGTTAAGTACCATCCATACTTTTATTTCCCCTATAGATAATTGAGACGTATTTGGCAGATGCGCATCGAAAAAACATAAAATACGAAGTAGTAAGGGCGCATGTGGCAGATGTTGACTTTTCTACTAAGTAAGTATAAAACTTTTCAACTAGAGTTTAGGACGCAAATGGTCACTTGCGACCTATCTATTAAGCATTAGAAACGATATCGAACAAGCGCCTATTAAACTTCCGATCATAAAAAAATACTATGAAGATCAAAGGCGTATGTGTGTAAATGCGGCTATTCTTCTAAGTTTATGATGATTTCGGCTTTTCATCTTCCATTTAGTAGAAAAGTTGGATGCATAAGCGCCTATTTTGACTATGGAAAATTGCTAGGAAGCGAGATAGCGAAATATAAAAAATACTGGCCGACGCGCCTTTTTTTTCTGATTCCAACGGTGTATATAACTCAATTTTGGAAAAAATATTAGATGCGCCTTTTCAACTAACGGGGGCAGTATTGTTGACGTGTACAATGTTAACCTTTGATAAGAGATAGATATTTTAGGTAATAAAAACTTGGCTTTATTTTTATCTCCATTTTTCCGTCCGCCATCCGCCCTTCGTGAGTATTGCGAGTGTCAATCTTGTAAATATTCTTGAACCTCTGCGTCCAATAGAGTTGTTGGCTTAATATACAGTGTGGTTAGTTCGTTGTGAATTTTACTATACCTACTGGCAGGGATGTTTCATTATCTACCAAGGAACCGTTCCAGTTTTTTACCCCCGACCCAAAAAGAGGGGTGTTACAAGTTTGACCGGTGTGTGTCTGTCTGTGTGTTTGACTGTGGCACTGCAGCTCTTAAACAGGTAACCGATTTGGATGTGTTTTTGTGTTTAAAGCAAGTCTTGTGAGGTTCTTAGATATGTTTCATCGAAATCGGTTCAGCCGTTTATGAGATGTTCTAATTTGAAATTAAAATGTCGGTGGATATTAAAAAGTTTTTATATGCGTGATGTCCTAACAAATAATTTGTATTTGATAGACGAGTGCATCGCCAAAGTCCACTGCTTGACATGCAAAAAATCTTGATAATATAATCCAGATTTTTTACTAGGTTTTTATTTAATGAGGGCTCATTGGTTTCAGGTATTATTCTTGCCTATGGTCGTCTATGTTCCAGCATTGGCATTTAATCAATGTAAGTACCTAGGTAAATTGAAATTGTTTTATAAAGTTACGGAAGAAAAAAAAATGCAACATAGGTACCAACCACAAGTTGATGTTTTTCTCACATAAATTTTATCATTAGTTGGTTTTCATGATTTTCTTTTGGTTTTCAGTAACTGGCTGGAATGTCTACGCCATCGGTGGGGGCATGGTGGCCATATGTGGCCTTTACACAGTATTAGTGAGTTTAAGGCTGGTATTAATAGTCCTCTGAGATCACCTACTTGAGATCGGTCTCAAGTAGGTGAACTCAGAAAACAAAAATCACCTACTTGAGACATTGGCTTATTAATAAACCTATCTTAGGCGCGAACTTGAGTCCTCGATTTGAGTAAAGAATGAACTATTTGAACGAATGATACCATTTAAAGTTCAAAATGTGGTCAAAAAGCTTAAACCCAACTCAAAAGTACTAGGCGCCCATACATTATAAAGAGACTATTCGAAAAGGCACAACCTGAGTTTGACCTCCTTTTGGTCCATAAAATTGTCCATGGTCCGGTGTTATTCAGTTATCAACTTGTCATTTCTATAATAGTCCAGGATTCCACAAACATAAAAGTGATGTTACAAGATATAACACGAACTCTACTCCAAATAGGTACTCGATTATAATAACTAGTGGTTCACCCCGAACTGTGAACTCAGGATAACTAACTTTTTGCTAACCCCATATCCACTCTTCGTCCGATTTGGATTTGGATGTTAGAATTTTAAAAATCTTTTAATTCCAATAAGCCGCCTTTATATTTTTATGACGACACAATCATTCATACATACAAACATACAAACATACTTCGATCGCTCGTTCAATATGACGACACAATTTTGTAGCGGCACCCTGGTCTAGACAAAAAGGAACAGATCTGACTCCCTTCAGCCATTTTTATTCAGCATTGTTATTCGTTACTTTGGCAACAGAGAGCTTGATCTTGAGTGAGTAACTCAGCATATTAATAAAGCAGCGCTTACTTGAGACCGATCTCAAGTCCTCGACTTGAGTCAAGAATGAACTATTTCAACGCTTGAGTAAAGAATGTACTAGGCTACCATACATTAGAAAGAGGCTAGCCACAACCTCAGTTTGACCTTTAAAGAGGTTCGTAAGGTGAACAACTTTTTTCACGGTTTTCAGAACTGTCGAATAAAAGAAAAAACTTTTTCTACTGTCAAACATCAGTCAAACTACGAAAATAATTATTATAAAAATGTCTCGTAAATTCTTGTGATTTTCAGTATATTGAACGTTTTAGTCGGTTATGGATAATAAGTGGCGCCAGAGAGGTTATTTTCAATATTTTGGCCGAAAAATATCATGCCGGAAACTTCCAACAGAGAGCTTCAGTTCATTCGAGCTTCCGTTATTCGAGCTTCCGTTTTTCGAGCTTCAGTACCTAGCGGACCCAGTTGGATGACCTCTACAAACGAGTTGCTGACAAGACAGGTATTTATTCACTATAATTGTATAAAATATACATAGTTCACGATACAAGTTACAGATATCGTCAGTTAGGTCTTTAAAATACCCCATCATCAACGTTTTTTGCGCATTTAATATAACTTTAGAGGTTATGTTTACGTAGAGAAAGTAGTAATTTGCCAAGCGAATTTATAATAAATTATATAGCGACTGCAAACCTAACGTTTGATCGTTGCGCACATCATTCTACTACATTAATGTTTTATTTTGATTCCAGGAAAATCAGAAAGTACCTACTGTCCGACGCATAATCGACGAAGTTAGGGCGTTATGATAGGAGGGATAAAAACCAAGGCAATTTTAAAACACCAGCATTGGTCCCGAAACCTGGAATAATGTGTGGAGAATGAACACATAAAATGAGGGGAAGAATACTCGACTCAGCGAAAATTCATGTCAGGTGTAGAAATTTTAGATGATGATTAGGAAACAATATTGTATTAATAAATATGTTACAACTCTCCCAGGCTTGTTTATTTTCCAATTAGAAAAAAAATTAGATAATTATGTAACATTAATGAAGGTCTTCCCTATTCAGATTTATCTTCAAGTATCAACTTAATTTACTGAATACCTACTACTCGTATGAATGATACCACACCCTCAAGTTTTCCCTACTATATCCGCTTTATATTTTATGCATGCCTAGTAACCTCTATGGTCCAACTGGGCTTTGAAGGCCGGCAAATTGTCTTAAAAAAACTAGGTACGAGTAAAGAGGTTTGAATTGTATGTTGTGCTGCCATCTACATGATATGTATCATACTACATGAAACTTTCTGTCACCAATCGCCTTAGAAGAGATTCCGGATGTTTATGCACGCCTAATACCTTCAGACCATTGACATGACGTCATTCACGTTACAGCACTCAAATTCTATTGTACACACGACAGCACGTCAAAGTGTACACTTTTGTTGTAAAGTCGCCCGTAACGTAACCGAGTAGAGTACTAGCGTATAAAGGTCGACGTGTTGTCGTGTGTACGTGCGTTTCACGAAATAATTCCCTTGGATTGTACAAAAATAGTCCCTATTACATCGTAAGTAAGGAAAGAGTTGAAATATACTTTCTGCCTTTTTATTAGTGTGTGGTGTAGTTTCTTACAAGATTATGGGAGCCTGCAAATAGTAGTATTTCTTTGAAATTAAAACTAAATTTTGACAACACTTCTGTATTTGACCAAGTACAAGCTCGTAGCTTCTGATTCTACCATGCCTTTATAGGTAGTATTTGAGTTTTAGATGGTGACGCGGTGGTGGCATAATGGGTAGAACAATGGACTCGGAATCGAGGGATCCTGGTTCGAGTCCCGATGAGGGCATGTACCCTACCCATGACATTAATTTATTTCAAAGTCGCATACATAACACTCCCTGACTGTGAAGGAAAACATCGTGAGGAAACCGGAGCGTCTGAGGCTATATACCAAACTAAACTCAAACTTAGTACCAGCTTATTTTTTTAAACCTCAGCTCTTCGGAGTTCTTTCTTGGTAATTAATATGACTGTGGGGCTCTGAACTGCTGGAGTTTTGCAGCTCGAAGAACTCGGGCTGGTAGAAACACTTTTCTGGCTAGTCATAACGATGTGGTAGAGGTGCCGGTCGAATGACGACGACAAATTATTTCACACCACAAGGTCCCTTTCCACGTAACTTCCGATGTCGACGATGGTCCTAAGTATATTGTTAAGCTGCAACTTCTTGCGGTAGGTTCGCTTTGGATGCGCGCTGACTAAACATCATTTTTGCATATTAATTATCAAAGAAAATAACTCCCCTTCTTGCTTTGCGTAGTCGGGTGATGAAAAACACGAACTTGAGTCGGCTATCGCCTGCACTTGGAAATGACAGTCGCAAGTCTGGTCTCAAGTAGGTGAACTCACGTAAGATTGTGTCTATTAATATGCCAGCGACTCCGGTCTCAAGTAAGTGATCTTACAGCTTCTTAACATTTTATGCATGCCTAGTACTCTAAACCACGTTGTATTGAAATTGAGACGTCACGGACTGTCAAAAGATGAATGACTCACTCAATTCAGAGCTCAAGTCGGCTCTATTAATATGGCGTCGACTCAAGTAAGTCGACTCACTCAAGTAAGTCGGCTAATGTCAATGTCAATCTCAAGATCGTGACTATTAATAAGCAGACAGCTACTCAAGTTTGACATTACCCAAGGCTTGACATTTACCTCCTTGAGATCGATCTCAAGTAGGTGAACTCAGACGACTATTAATACCACCCTAAGTTTATTTCATGTTATTACTTCTCTGTTAGATTTTTTACTTAATAGTTTTTTTGAAAATAAGGGCCTTAAATGTATTCTATGCCATAAATGTATAAAATTTCTAATTTCTGTGTTGTTTCACGACGAAATAAAAGTAGGTATATCGCCGACGACTCCACGATCCGCGATAGCGAAATTGCGGTAAATCTGTCATACGCTAAAATCTAATTTATGTTGCATTTCGCTCTATCCGTCTGTTTCTTTATTTGCATCTCTATCTAAATTACGTGACGTAATCTGTGTCCTAAATCTTTTTTTTTAACTGTACAGAACTCGCGAAAAGGGTCGACTTTACAGTGCCATTATTTTCGTGGCCCAAAAGAAAAAACCTAGGCCTTTGCATCTACTTAATTAGATGATTTATACAGCGTCCAGTCGAACCTTCACTCACACTAGATGGATGAAGATACCACCATACTAGATGGATGAAGAGACCACTCGACGCTGCAGTGCCTGGGACATTGTTTAGATGGAGTAGTCTTGCCCTGCACCTATACCATCCTGACAGCTTAGTCGGCCTAGCCCACGTATTGACCTTGTCTTTCCTGTGCGCCCGAAAGGAACACATTAACATTTCCCACTAATTCCAGGGCGGTCTACGTGCGGTGGTATGGACGGACTCTGTGCAAACCGGAGTTATGTTCATCGGTGTCATCCTGGTAGCGGCCGCCGGCACCGTCGCCGTCGGCGGGATAAAGGCCGTGGTCAACATAGCGCACGACACCGGTCGCATCGAGCTAACCAAGTAAGATGGAACGAAATGAGGACAAACAAACACATCTTTTTACAGATTACGTTACTGAAGGTTTGTTCTTAAAAATTACACGTTTACCAAAACTCATTATAGAAATGTGGACTGGCTGAAAAGCTGGAAAATCCTTGGTGAAATGCCTTTACCTTTAGGTCAAAATAAAAAGTTTTCTTATTTTTAATCGTGCCCGATGGCGTTAAAAAAGTTTAAAACGGCCAACTCTATGTTTTCTAACAGAAAAAAAAAGAACTCTTTTTAATATGCCCGTCACATTATAAAGAGATTTTTTTTTATCGGCCGGCGTTTTGTGCATCAAACAAGTGGCCAACTCAAGGTTTTTATTTCTGCAAAAAGGAAATAACTAGACCTTCACAAATAAATGCGCTTTCGAATCTCATGCGAGAAATCGGGGAAATGATGACTCTCTAAAACGCTACTAAAAGTTGAAAATTGTGACCTGTGGGTCTATTATGTAAAAAAAACAATCAACCTTTGAGCGTCAAAACACTCGAAAATTCAAATTAACAATCTTTTTTTTTTGACATTTAAAAACGGTTATTTTTAAGGTGGATATTTTAGATAATACAGGGGCTGAACTAAGCTTATCAATCAGTATATTTTATGATCTTAATAATCGTCTTCGACGACCTAGCTAGGATCAAGCAAGACGCACTTTTCCTAACATTTAAACGTATTAGTGAATGATATTTTAATTTAATTTTAATAGCACATCCAATTCACAATCAAATATTACTTAAAGTATATTTTTTATCTTTAATGATAATATAAAAATTGCTTACACCATTTTATACCTAATTCACTTGACGTTTGTTCTGAGACAATTTTTTTTGCTCATCATCAGACTATCAGTTCCTGTTGTCCCTAATAATTTAGGTAGGTACAGTCGGCCACAGTCTCAGATACCCCTTTTTGTTCGATTGGCGGCCTTATGCCGCGCGCGGTAAGAACTGCCATGGGGTATCTGAGATTGTGGCCGACCGTACTTATGAGTTTCAAAACATCAAACTATCATCAAAATTCTCAACTCTTTAGTTTTTGTAGGATGCTGCAATGAGTTTTACTCAGGTATATGGCCTATCTTATTCTTGTGCTGGCTGTATGGTAGGTAGCTGCACTAGAGTATTTCTTAACA
Source organism: Zelleria hepariella (assembly GCA_949319315.1). Taxonomy (NCBI): domain Eukaryota; kingdom Metazoa; phylum Arthropoda; class Insecta; order Lepidoptera; family Yponomeutidae; genus Zelleria; species Zelleria hepariella. Next base: position 5,067,342 of record OX439383.1, on the reverse strand, counting down.
GATTGAATAAAATTTCATTGGGCCCATTGTCTGCTAGCGTGTCAATGTTTTTTACCTAGGAATTTAGTTGTACGAACTTTCCATTGCCTGCGCATGCATGTAATACAAACTCAATTTTAATTCATATAGAACTAAGATGTATCGTCAAATAGGAGGAAGACAAGTGACGTAGAGCATTGACTTCATAATTTGTCCAATTGGTACCAACGTAGACACGGTCAAGTGTAAATGTTTGGGTACTTGCCAATTGACTAAATAACCGAAAATACTCTATTGAACATATGAAAGGTCCACTCAGCTAAAGACGGCATTTTTTTTTAAAGTTTGGACCTCTGAAATACATATTTTCAATTTGAATTCCAATAAAAAAAAAAAAACAATCAATTTCCAATGATCAGTCTGAGTCATCAGACTAAAGTGTAAATGTTTGGGTACTTGCCAATTGACTAAATAACCGAAAATACTCTATTGAACATATGAAAGGTCCACTCAGCTAAAGACGGCATTTTTTTTAAAGTTTGGACCTCTGAAATACATATTTTCAATTTGAATTCCAATTAAAAAAAAAAAAACAATCAATTTCCAATGATTAGTCTGATGACTCAGACTGATCATTGGAAATTGATTGTTTTTTTTTTTATTTTCAAAAGTTGAAAACAGAGTGAAAATTATGTCTAGAATTATTTCTTCCCCTTCTTCTTCTTGGTGTCCCTTTCCACTAATGTAGGTTGGCCGTCAGCTCTTCATTATTCTTTCCTATTCCTTGCCAAGCAAAATGCAAAATACCTATTCGACGCTGGCTATCTCCGTCTATTCCCTGATGTTTCTGAGCCAGCTTTTAATTTCGAAGAATCTAACCCAGTTTTTAATTTACGTAATTTACATAAGCCACAACATTGTGAAAAAATCATGAAAGCCTTGTATCTTAATTTGTAAACTATTATAAAATGAGTGAATACGGCGGCAGATAAACCTTGTAAGGTTTTCGTCCGCCGATAATTATGTATTTTTTTTTGTGAATCAATAAGAAATAATAATAATAAAAAAAAATATTTTCACTAAACTGAAGCTTGCGGTGTGGCTCTTCAGCAAGTAAGTAGGTAAAGCTAACGTTCTGTTTCTGTTTTCCTTAGATGACGTAGAAAGACTAGTCAATGTCCTGTTTGTCTTTACTATAAGTAGGTAGAGTTATACGTAACAACATAACATGACGTAATCAGCCCACTATATGAATGAATTAATATTTGGCTCTGAAAAGTGGAAAATGGCAGACTCTACCTCGATTTTACTCTGAACAACTTTTTTTCTTACACTATTGAAAATACCCAAAAAATCATGTATGAATAATGAGTTTTTCCGGTTTTTAAACATCTACAAAAAAATAAGGAGGTAATCTATACGACCTGTATGTTATTTTTTAAGTTTGTCACCTCTGAACTTTTTGCTACGTGAACCGATTTTGATGATTCTTTTTTTGTTTGAAAGTGTTCTTCCCATTGTGCCCCCATAAAAGTAGTGAAGATCTGATGAAGAACTTCGGAGATGGAAAATGGAACTCCTCAACGTACATCAGCAAATCACTCGGAATCACTGCAACAGCATAACAGTGTAGTTTTACCAGTGAAGGCGGTTTTATTTTGTGTTATTATAATAGTTATTTGTTATGCAAGAATGCAAAATTATTGTTTGCGGCGAGTGCTTGTATTCAGAAGCACGAGAAGCAAATAATATTGCATTCGTGCGAAACACAAAACTTTTCATCTCACAGAAGCGAGGAAATGATTTTGTTAGCCAAGCGTGACAAACAATAGACATAGGTAGGTAGGTAGCTACATAGATAGAGGTTAGTGAAATGAGTTTCATTCTTCTTTGCTTCTTCACAAAGGAGTATGTGGCGTTGCCCAGCAACGGGTTATTGATTACAAATCGTGTCTTCTTGAAGTGTCATAAAATCAACAACCCGTTGCTAGGCAATGCTACAAGTTGAAGGAGTTCCTTTTTTTTATTAGGGCGTCGAGTTTAAATTTCGAAGCGCACAAAAATACAAAGTGGTTTAAAAAAGGATCTTCTACGATCGCATGTCCAAAGTAACAGCGTACTTTCCGAGCATGGGAGATGAAATAGTTATTTGTTATGCAAGAATGCAAAATTATTGTTTGCGGCGAGTGCTTGTATTGAAAACCGAGCTAGCGAAGGTTTCTAAAATTGAGCCACGAGCGTAGCGAGTGGTTCAAAAAAAGAAACCTGAGCGTAGCGAGGTATTCAGAAGCACGAGACGCAAATAATATTGCATTCGTGCGAAACACAAAACTTTTCATCTCACAGAAGCGAGGAAATGACTTTGTTAGCCAAGCGGGACAAACTCTATAGACAACTACTTACAAGCAAAACAGGTGAGTCAAATAAGTTCCTTTTAAAAGCATATTTTACTGTAGTTACGGCTGCCGCACTAAAGTTTTGAGCTTCGTTGGTATTAAAACCATTCGTTTTATTAATAATTTCCTGAAGTTTATTTATCCAGACACAAAAATAATGTAAATAAAAGAATGTTTTTTTTTCCGGGTGCATTCTGAACTTATACCATATAAATTTAAAATTTGTAGGAGATAAAAAAATAAGTCAGTAATGTCGTTTGAAAAAATGTATTTAACAAACCAAAACATAATTATCTATTTGATAAAACAGAAGCGCAGCATTTTTTTTATTTACTGGTATTTAAAAATAAATATGTGTACAAAATATTGAAAAGACTATAAGAAGAAACCGCGTTTCTGAATGTTCTATTCCGTGACTTTACCTTTTTAAAAGATGCTTATGCACCATTTACATTCACAGTTTTGTATAGAGAATGGGCACGAACAATCGCTTACGCTGAAATACGCGTTTAAACGAACTATGAATGAGGTTTTATTTTCCATCCGGATCTGGCATCTACTTAAACGGCCAGTGTTTTTTTTCTTTTTCAAAACCATAGGGCGCGGGAAAGACTGTCCCGGCGTCGCGTTCAAATTTCGAAGCGCACAAAAGTTCAGATAGTTTAAATCCGGCCTTTACACGATCGTAAGTTACTAGTAACAGCAAACTTTCCGAGCGTGGGAGATGAAAAAGTAAACTCTGTTATCCAGAATTACTCATTCATTAGGTACTTTTGTTGCACTTTTTGCAAGTGAAACCTTTTCTACATGATGCTTCATCGAAATTCTTCAAATAAATTGTTCGTTATTTGCATCTGTAGTCATTGACTTTATTTAGAATTCGGAAGGCAAAGTTTTTTGTTCGAAAGTCCGTTATTGGCTTAATCTTATCTTTAGACAATATTGAGAAACTAATTTAAATATTTTTACTCAAAAAAGCTCGTAATGTGGTCATTAATTCGACAACCTTCTTTGAGCAAAGGAGGACTTGCGGGCTACTTTGATTAGGCGCCAGAAAAGTTGTATGGAATTTCATTAATGTCGTGTTTTGCGGCCAGAAAAACTGTATGAAAATCCATTAATGTCGAGTTTTGTTTCAAAAATAGAACTCAAAAATCAGGCACAAAAAGTATTTATTTAGAATTGGCTGTTTGGGTGCTGGCAGTCTACAAATTGCATAGAAAAAAAAAGCGCGGCCATATTGTTTTCGCCGCTTTGCGCGATGTTCGAAGTGATTTTTTCTGTGCGTGCTGTTTTTGTTGTAAATAAAAGTGAACTCTTCAGGCAACGAATCCTCCGATTCAATGTGTTTAACAACGCCGAACATAAAAAGGAAGCGAAATAAGATATTTAAAGGTACCTATTGCCACCGAAATCAAAGAAAAAATACAAGTTTATCTGCGAAAAGTTTGCGGAATGGAAAATCAACAGAAAGTTAACTAAGACAAAAGGTAAGCTGGTTCTATTTAAATTACTCGCATTGTTTGAGTAAAGCACTATACAAGCCTTGGTCTGCAATGAGTGCGCTTCTGGCCACGCTATGATGGCCTCGAGCTTAGCTTAGCTACGCTCTCGGCCCTCAAGCTTGGTCATCATTGCAGCCCTTGCTGTCCGCGCTATAAAGGCCTCGACCTTCGGTCTCGGCCTTCATTTCAGCTTGTCCATCAAGGGCTGCAATGCTGACCACGCTGTGAAGGCCTTGAGCTGCGCTACGCTGCGCTCTGTCGGCCATCAAAAGCGCGCCAGAAACACACCCATTAAAGACCGCGGCAGTAATGTACTATTTATTTTGGTCCTGTAGTTTTGTTTTTATGCGCTAAAATGTTTTGTTCCTATGACCGCCAACAGTATGCAGACCGTCGCGTGACGTCACAAAACGGTATCTTTGAAACGTTGTAAAATCCAAACTACTGAACCAAAATAAAAAATATTGAAATTAGTTTCTTATATTAGCCAAAAGATAAGATTAAGCCAAAAACGGACTTTCGAACAAAAAACTTTGCCTTTGAATTGGCGAGTCACTGAAGTAAGAGTCTTATTTGCGCACTGACATGAATAATCTACGTGAGAATAGTACCTACACCTTTTAAGGGTTCTGTACCCGAAGGCATCGTGGACTGTTCTAAGCTGAAACATTTTGCCACAGTCTAAAAGGGCTCACAGCCTAAAAGGGCTCACAGCCTAGAAGCGCTCAAAGCCTAGCCTAGATTAGATTATTTATCAATTGTCCATGGATGCGTCATCGCTAGTGGCAATAATATCTGAGCTCTTCCGTGTTTCAATTCAATTCAATTCAATTCAATTAAATATATTTTATTTCAGAAAGGATCCATACAGTTTTTTAGTATAAGACTTAGGTAATTTATGTTAGTAAATCGTCACTGTTATGCCTAATAAAAACTTATAAACTTAAACTTATCTATTCTATACTTATAATAAAACTCTAGCGAAGTCAATTCTGTACATTGAATATTTTTAGAAAAAAACTAGCAGGGGTTACTAAGTAAACTATACTGAATCCAAAAATGCAAAAAAAACGGTTTATGTCTGTCTGTCTGTCTGTCTGTCTGTCTGTCTGTCTGTCTGTCTGTCTGTCTGTCTGTCTGTCTGTCTGTATGAACACGATAAACGCGAACACCGCTGAATAGTTTTCAACCAAACTTAACATGGTCGTAACTCACGTGTCTGGGAGTAACTTAGGCTATCCGATGTTTAGAATACATTGCGGGTTGCAATTTTAACTTCGTTTTTTGTAAGAAATATTCATAATTTGGATATGGCTTCTTGAGAAGGTATGTTAAGAACGTGATACTGAACATATTTCTGCAAAAAAATAATTAAAAGTCCGACTTTGAACCACATTCTCTCGAAAACCTACATTGCGGGTTGCAATTTTAACTTGATTTTTTGTAAGAAATATCCATAATTTTGATATGGCTTCTTGAGAAGGTATGTTAAGAACGTGATACTGAACATATTTCTGAAAAAAAATTTTTAAGTCCGACTTTATTATCTCGGAAACCGTTGATTTCCCAGGCATAGTTCCTTGGGCAAAAATGTTCGTTATGATGAGGACTATACGTATACGTACGTATACGTGGTCTCCCGCTTTGTTGGCGGTCTTTTATTCATTTATTTTAACACTCTGTATAATAGCACGCTACGACTTTTGGCATTTGGGGCGCATATTGTAAATGAAAAATCGGCATTTGTTTTTATTTTATTTTGGCGGAAAATGTTAGTTCTACAAGCGTAGCATAAGGCCGGGTTAGAGCGATAGATACGCTTGGGGTTTAAAATAATAGGTATCTCACTCTTTTGTTTGACGTAGAGCGGGATGGACAGAGCCATAGATACGCTCTAACCCAGCCTTATGATGCTTGCTGGAGGGAATTGTGAGTGGTTTTCGGTGGAGGTCGGACAAAGTTTATCGATGTTAGAAATGTAGTACTGTTGCGTCGCGGTCGAAATGTTCTGGATTTGAACCCACGCGAGAATGAAATTTTTTTTGTGCCTTTTTTTAAATATTTACTCTACTGAACCCAACTTGATATTAAAAATATATATTTTGTTTGCCGTAGAGCGGGATAGACAGAGTTATTTGCGGTAGATACGCTCTAACCCAACCTTATACTTTGCTTGCTGGCTTAGCATGAGAATGGGTAAGACCTTATCTATGGGCTTATAACTTTATCTATCCCACTCTACGTCGAGGGAGATACATAATAAACCCCCATACTTCCCAGGCAATTCTTATGCTAAGCTTCCTGGTATCTTACACGGGCGATACCTAATCTAAACAAAACATATTTTATCATAAATTTATTGTTTAGATTAGGGCACACACACACACAGACAGACACTCAGGCAGGCACACCCTCATAAACACATAAACAGACACACACACAAAGCTATCAAACTTATGACACCCCTCTTTGTTGGTCGGGGGTTAAAAAAAACCTTCCTTTTGAGTTTTCCTCCACAGTCGAATTTAAATTAAATGTCACATGTGTAAAAACGCATACGAAGTCGCGGGCACAGCTAGTTTATTTCTAAAAACTTAAACTGTTTCGGAAGGCACGTTAAACCGTTGATCCCGGTTGTTGTTGATCAATAACAATCGTTAAGCCATGTCAGAGGCTCTTTAGGCGGTCTAAAATTTCTGACACCAGGGGGGTTACCCTTGACGCTATTGCGATCCAATTGAAAAAGTTTAAAAATTAATTTCTCTTTGAATTCGCATAGTAAAGCTTTGATTTTAAATACTTTGTAATGTTTATTCAAAGGTAAGGCTGTTTTATTCAATAAAAACACAAAATGCGTCTTAATTTGTAAAATATTAAATTTTGTAAATTGCGCCATATTGCGGCCGCATTGGAAACATGCGTCAAGGGTAGAGGGGCAGAGGTGGCCTACCTCATACGTGACTACCTCATACGATTAACTAACAGCCTAAGAAACCAGCCTACGTTCGTTTCCAGCTGGAACTTCTCCCCGTACGAGCGTCAGACAGGCTGGGGCGCCGTGGTCGGCGGCTGCCTCTACTGGACCTGCTTCAACTCGGTCAATCAAACCATGGTCCAGCGGTACATCTCACTACCCACTAAACGAAAAGCTATTTGGTAAGTGCAATTACCTTAATGTTAGGAACTTTAGATATGTAGGTACCCGATACTTTGTGATTAATGTATAGGTAATTTGTAGTACGGTCAACGACACGCTAGGATATCCCATAGTTGCTCTTATCGCGCGCGGCATAAATGCGTCAATCGAACAAAAACGGCTATCTTAGCGTGTCGCTGACTGTAACAATTGAGATGGACTGGCGACCTGGTAAACCGGCAGTATGAAGAATAAAGGGGCTCCTAAACGGGCAATATTTGACGACGCCCATATCCTTATGACGTTTTCACATACAGTTAGCGAGAACGTTGGCATTTTCACATATTTTTCGTCCCCTAATTCAGAAATTAATCGCAGAAACCTTTCCAGGGCCATCGGCATCTTCTGCGTGGGCGCTATCCTGGCCATTTCGCTATGCGTGTGGTGTGGTCTTGCGGCGTGGGGCGCCTGGGTCATGGGGGGCTGCAGCCCTGGCGGGGCACCATTGGTCGATGACAGGTTGTTACCGGCCTTCGTAAGATGGATAGCTCGGGTGCAGCATCTGCCTGGGCTAGCTGGCGTATTCATGGCCGGCGTTTTTGGGGCTGGATTGAGGTGAGCATCGGATTTTGGTTAAGATTACTTCCTAAAACAGTATATTATTTACAGAGAAACACTACATAGATAATAATATGTACCTACTATACCCCTAAGTAAGAACAGATTGTGCGCTAATACGACATCTTATCGAATCGGCCTTTATTTTACCTTCAGTCGCACTTTAACCTCATGCGACTTTCGTACTTGCTGGACTTGTAGTCAATGCACTCACTATGTTTAAATTACTTTGTGATATGTAATGCATGCAATAAAGAGAATGGACGCATAGCTGACCTTTGAATGTAATAAACTCGTGTGGATTACACGTGGATTTGTGGACAAAATAAACTTGGCCAAGCGCAAATGTAGATTTAATAATAATATGCTATTTACACGTACACACGACAGCACGTCAGAGTGTATGTACACTTTTGTTGTAAAGTCACCCGTAACGTAACCGAATAAAGAGCTAGCGTGTAACGGTCGACGTGCTGTCGTGTATACAATATCTCATCACCACTCATAACCGTCAGGTGCGTATAATCCGCGCGCGATGTAACCTTGTCAAAGTAAATATGTATAGTACATTTTCGATTTTCATTGACAATCATCCCATTCACATCGCGCGCGTCATTATACGTCATTAATGCGTAGGATACATATACCAACTCGCGCGTTGCGAATCTCAGCAAGGGGAGCACAATGTGACGATAAACAGTTTTATCCCACCAATCGGCTAGCGCCATGTTGCTTCATTTCAGTGCGTAAAGCGAGATGCCGCTACCCGTTCTATCGATTTTACATCTTTGCTGGCTCCTCACCTCAACATAGTCAACAGTTCTCTCTCAGCAGTGCTGAACGCCTATACCCTGGTAATGGTCGAGGACCTACTCCACGGGTGGCTGAAGGTGCATCCAAAGCCGCTGTATGAGGGTCTCATCTTTGCTTCACTGACTTCTCAACAATGTCAACAGTTCTCTCTCAGCGGTGCTAAATGCCTGTGCGGTGGTCGAGGACCTGCTCAGCATTCAGATGGTTAAAGGTGCATCTGAAGCCGCTGTATGAGGGTCTCATCTCTCATTCACTGACTGAACAGCAGTGCTGAATGTCTACGCCCTGTTAGTCCACTGGTGGCTGAAGGCCATCTCATCCGCTTTGCTACACTGACTTCTCAACGTTGTCAACAGTTCTCTCTCAGCGGTGCTGAATGCCTGTGCGCTGGTGGTGGTCGAGGACCTGCTCCATGGATGGTTAAAGGTGCATCTGAAGCCACTGTACGAGGGTCTCATCGCGCGACTCGTCACGGCTTGCCTGGCCATCATATCGCTTCTAATGCTGGTTGTCATCTCCAAGCTTGGAGGCGTTCTTGGTGAGTTGTTTACATGGTTATAGATTATTATCTACTTATGTGACTCTCAAAATTGTCCCGTGCTTTAGAAAAAACAAAATGTTCAAAATAAAAATCTAAATGAAAGTTGAAAGTTAGCACCCATGGCTCGTTGACATCAAAAAGAACGCTAGGAAGAAGTGGACCAAACTAGCAAAGGACCTCCCCGGATTGGCACGATATAGAAGAGGCCTAGCTTTGTCTTATTCATGGACTGGATAGATAGATAGCATTGGATCTGCAAGCTAAACTTTCATTACGCCCAAACTTTCATACTTCGCGGCAAGATGGTGGCCGTTTAACGATCGGTACTTGAAAACGGTACTACTGAAAAACAATCAGTGTACACTTTCGTTGTAAAGTCACCCGTAACGTAACCGTGTAGAGTACTAGCGTGTAAGCCTCTACATGCTGTCGTGTGTACGTCGGGTGTGAAATGAATAAATTACAATAGCGTTACTGCAACGTTTCCAGGTGTGGCCACGGCGCTGTCAGCGATCGCCGCGAGCGCGACCTGTGGCGTGTTCACACTGGGCATGGTCTGCCACTGGGTGGGGCCGAAGGGGGCCATCGCGGGGGGCATCGCCGGGGCCGTGACCGCGGGCACGGTGTCCTTGGGCATCCAGGCGGCCGCGGCCCAAGGGTTGAGAGCACCGCCCCTGGATATCACTGCCGCGTGCGCCGCGAACGCGACCTATGTTTATTTGAGGGGTGTGGTGAGTATACTTCTACTGAAGCTGGCCGAAATTGTTGAAATACTTTTAGGGTGCCTTTGCCAGGGTGGCGCGTTGATATGGGTCAGTGGGGGGATTCTTTTCATACAGTTTCGGCTGTTTGGTAGTCTTAGATATTGTTAGAAATCGTCACCTTGTATATTACAGCCACTGGTAGGTGTTAAGAAGCGTGGGCTCTCACTGGCATAGAGTGCTATAATATTAACACTAGATCTCGCTATCGGCTCCAATATACATACATTTTGAGCTATAGCTGTATTTTTTTTCAAATGGTTTGATCTGTGTGATCAGGTAGTCAACGTGTATATTTCTTCCTCAGGATCCCGAGGAGATATTCCCCCTCTTCCGCCTCTCGTACCACTGGATAGCCCCACTGGGCCTTTTAGCCACCCTCACAGTCGGCATGGCGGTCGGCTGGTGCCTTGACAGTAAAGAGAGCCGCAAACTCGACGCGGAACTCTTTACGCCCTTCGTCTGGCGGACGTTGCCTCAAGAGGCCCATGAAAGAGCCGGCGAGTCGAGGCGTGCGTACGCCTCGGGCGGAGCGGAGTCGCCCGCCGCGCCTTCCTCGCCTCTCATCTTGGGGCGACTGGCTGATAAAGTTACGGTGAGTTTAGTTCTGTAGGCCGGTATAAAATTGAGGCGTGCGTACGCCTCGAGCGGAGCGGAATCGCCCGTCGCACCATCTTCGTTTCTCACCTCGAGGCGATTGGCTGATATAAAGGCTGTCAATTTCCATACTAACTTTCGTAGACCAGAACTAAGAAACTAAACCGAATTTCTTAAGAATTTTGATACATTCTGTCTTATCATATCATACCATTGCCGCGAAATTCACAAAAAGTATGTTGTTAATTCAGGATTATGTTAATTTTAGCTTTTGAAAATATCAATATTTTACGTATGTGTGGGTGCACGACATACTATAAAAGTTGTGTAGTTGTGTGTGAGAACCCACACACACGTAACGCTGCTTTCAACATGGCGGCCACGAACAGCTGATACGCGATGACGGACCACAGAACAATTACATCAATAGAAGAAACCATACTTAGCAGAAACTTTCGACGGTAATACTGTCCTGCTTTCGTCAACCAAACTTCCATTAGAAAAAAAGAGACGGCATAATGTTTAACAGTACAGCGATTTGATAGTGCGTACAGCCCCTGCTGTCAGACGCTAGCCGCTAGGGATGGGCCAACCCTCAGACTGCCACTTCATCGATATCGATAGAAATGTAGTAAGTACACAAAGCTGTAATGAAACTGTATGACGCATTAGATAATAGTTATTTGTTATGCAAGGATGCAAAGTATTGTTTGCGGCGAGTGCTAGTGTTGAATACCGAGCTAGCGAAGGTTTCTAAGATTAAGCCACGAGCGTAGCGAGTGGTTTAAAAAAATAAACCTGAGCGTAGCGAGGTATTCAGAAGGACGAGACGTAAAAAATATTGCATCCGTGCGTAACACACAACTTTTCATCTCACAGAGCGAGGAAATGCTAGGTAAGAAAAACAAAAGACAACGACATAGAGGTTAGTGAAATAAGTTTCGTTCTTCATTGCTTTGACAGATGACTACTTTTTTGTTTTCTACACTTTACAGCGTTCAAATTTTAATTTCGAATCACACAAAATTGCATCGTGTAAAATTGTATTTTCTTCTGGATTGTCTTGTTATCAGCATACTTTCCGAGCCTGGGAGATAAAAAATGTATTATTGAAGTAAATACATAATCGTGATTGTGTTACTGCCCATGTTTGGAATTGAGTCACTCTGAAAACAAAACGAAGCCTTCAAAAATGGTACGCTTATGTGATAAAGTTCTTACACTATCTCGTTTTTTTTGAAGACCTACCTTTAATACACATAATAAAATTGTATGACTCATATTATTATTGAGAAACCGCCGGTGAGTGTATGTTATACGATATTCATCAAAAACTTTCAGTGCTTGTGGTAGCCCGTGGCATTGTCCATATTAAGTATTGAATCGCCCTGTAAACAAGAGAAAACTTTTAAGGATGGTACACAAAAGAGGAACAAAATTGTTCCACTATTTCGTTGGTTTTTAGGAATTATGAAAAAACAGAACGATTGTAATGCGTGATATAAAATTTATTAAAACTAACGGTGCCTGTCGTAGCCTGTGGCATAGGCTGAAAGGACACATTAGGGTTACTTTCTACGTTGAGCGTCTCAATACGGCGTCTCAATACGCCCTGAAAAAAAAACTTTCAAGAATGGTTCAGAAAAGGGGGCTGCTTAAGGCACAAAAAGTAGAAAAAATTCACCAAAAAAGACATGTACTTATGGGACAAAATTTTATTTTTAGGTCTCGGCCCATAGCATCCCTAAAATTACAGCCCAACCCTTACCGTCACTTCCATTTTTTCTGGTAAGTTCAAGGTGGGCACCGCACTTTCCTTGAGACGTACTCGCAATAAATTCCCTCGTATAAAGCACTCGGGTCTGAAGTGTCTTTAGCATAGTTTCCAGTGTTTCCGGTACTGCTTCTCATTTCTGCCAATGGCGGCAAACCATTGCGCCCGGATTTCGGTTTTGGGAAAACTTTAACAGAAAAACAATGTGTATGATATTGTGACTATCATTTATCGAAAATTTTTATCGACCATGCTTTAAACATCACTAGTATAGCCTACAAATGGATTTGTTTATTTATCACATTTTAGTGCCCAGTTTTGATCTAAACGCAATAATTACGGCTATGTTGGATAATAAGCTGTCGGGGAAGTTTATTTTCATTGCTGATAGATCATCTCACGGTTCTTTTAGACGAGAAAATATAGGTTTTACGTACTCACATATGGAAGCTCAAATTTTCACCTCCGTTTTCTTTGGATTTCGCACTCGATGGGCACTTACGCACTATACACGTCATTGTGCATTTATTACAGATTCGCCAACTATTGTTTGTTTTATCACTAAAACGTTTAGAACAGATTTATGAAAATACTTCGTCCGACCGGCTGCAGAACTTTGACTCAAATGGTGACCCGACTAAATATGAAAGGATCCCAAGTGCTGACACTTTGTAGGCTACGGCGACCATCTTAATTTGATGGGTATTCAGTTAGTAAATAAGATTTTTAAAAAAAACTTTGACAACTAAGGTAGTACGGTGTCACGTGATCATTGTTTCTTCTATTGGTCTAATTGTTCTGTGTGACGGACGCTGTTGCCTTTTTTTAAAATTGTATTTTATAGCTTGGATACGAGACCTTTGAGCCAAGTCTTTTGTTTGGGTGGGCTTGCTTTATACACCAAGAAGGTATAATCACCTTTTTCTCCATTCCTTACCTACTCCTTGCCCAAAGGACTCGTGAAAAAAAAAAACGGAGTGTAGCCGGGTACACACGACAGCACGTCAGAGTGTACACTTTTGTTTTAAAGTCGCCCGTAACGTAACCGAGTAGAGTGCTAGCGTGTAAGCGTCTACGTGCTGTCTTGTGTACCTACATTTGGCAACGCTGCCATTTTGCGGCGTTGCATGACCGGCAACCAATGCTTCAGCGAAGCTCTGAGTAAATATTCAGAAATACAACTTTTAGTGCTGTCAGTATTGCCATGTTAGACAAATATAGCCGTTTAGGATATTTTGGGGGTCAGCGGGCGAGAAAACATGGCAACAATTCGGTCTTTTATTGCTTTATAAAGAGATTGGGTTCCCTAAAAATAAAGCGAGGATATTGAATATTCTTATACTGAATTCACAACAATAGTCTTACATACAGTTACAGGTCCATGTATTGTACGGTCGAGATTTTATTTATCTTATTGTTTGACTAAATGCAGCTCGTTTAGGTCATCTGGCAATGAAAACATGATATTATTTACTTTTCATTTAAAAATATGGGCGTTTTTTAAAGTTCGGTACATTTTTTTCTCAACTGTTTGACAAATTCCTAGACTTGAAAACACCGATCGTCGCACCATCCAAGAAAGAAGTCTCACCAAAAGCATTTTGATTCAAATACGAACATTTTGGTTCTTAGTACAATAGATAGAAGGACCATTTTGAAGGTACAGGAGATCTTTTAGTCAGATTTAGTTGAAACTTAGTATTCGTAAATTTAATTAAAAATAATTCACGTTTTAGGATTTTACGAAGATTTCTACATAAGAGGGTAAAACAAAAAGAAACCTATTTCTTACTGAGTTAGGTACGGTCAGCCACAGTCACAGATACCCCATGGCAGCTCTTACCGCGCGCGGCATAAGGGCGTCCCCAATCGGACCATTCCATTTTCCCCTACCAGACTTCCCCCACTGGTCGGGGAAAATGGAATCGCACAAAAAAATATTCCTTTTTCACCCACTGGCCATCTCACTAAGTGGCTGGTGGGGGAAAATGGAATTTATAGACAAGATTATTATTGGCGAGGCCGACTCATTACAATGATGCTGTCACTGTAGCCTAGCCTAATTTTATAATTAATCGGCATAAATAAAACTAATTTGTTAACTTTACTAATTCGATAATTTGTATTTAAAAAAAAAAATTTTATATTATGGCATTTCACATTACAACAGTTAACGTTATTAAAATAGTACAAAATAACACAAAGACCGCTTATAATTAGGGATTTTCTGACAGCTCATAAGTTGTAGTTCCAAATTTGTAACTAGATGTCGCTGACGAGACATGTTATTTTTTGTATGCCAGTTCGCGCTCGTTGGCCTTCGTATACGTCCAAACACATTTAGGTATTAGTTGTGGAGCAAAATGAAGTGTTTTCGGATTTACCATTCACTCATACAAGAACATTAACAAAGTCGTGCACTTTTTCATGTACTGTAAAATGGAACGACAGCTACAACGATGAAAGATGAAGTCACAGAGCAATGAAGTGAAGAAATATTTTCGCTGTATTAAGCACTAATTTACTTTGTGATAGAAAACATGTCGTATCAACGCCATCTGTCACAGCTTTTAGAACTATTTTTTTATTTTTTTAAGCTGTCAGAAAATCCCTTATTATTCTGAATAATCCTTTTTAAAAAATATACAGGGTGGCCCAAACATAAATATAAATAGCTGACACCGAGGGCTACCCGAATCACCCCCATGTACGTTCAGCTATTTTTTGTCGTTTAGAAGTTATGAGGCATTTAAGGTTTTATTGAAAAAAAATACTTAGCATTGGATTTTATTTTCTTTTTTTTTGTTTCGACTTTTCAGAGATATTTTTTATTTTTTCGTGTCTTACATAATTTATCTATTACCAAAAAAAATATGATCAGCTATGGACTTCTATAAGTTACCGCAATTTTGATCCAAAGTCCAAAAATATAGTTTTTGAGAAATCATTACTAAAATAGTTAGTATGGAGAAAAAAGAAGTAGATGTCTGAAGGACTTTGTTTGATTTAAAAAACTTTCCCAAAGCTTTAGTGCTCAGAAAAGTACAAAACATTATTTGAATTTTAAGTTATTTTATTAACGAATTTACTTACAAAACATAATAAACATTTTAATTCATAAAAAAAGTCCGAAAATTAAATGAGATTTTTTTTTAATCTCCGTGAATTTATTTCGAATGCAAGCCATGCTGACAGGCGATATTAAGCCTACCTGCAATTATTTTTGTCCGAATAAAGTAAAATAAATTAAAATCTATTGAGATAAAATTTCTTCCAACTCCAGTTTTATGACTTTCGATCTTTGATCGCGAATTACTTGAATAAAAGTCCCATAAAGTGACAGGTTTTTTGTACTATTCTGAGCACTAAGGTTTTGTGAAAGTTTTTGAAATTAAAAGAAAGCTCTTCAGACCTCTATGGTCGGTCCATTAACTCTAGAAATTAAATGGCAACAATTTTTCATAGTAAAGCCGACCACTTTTCATATTAAATTTACTATGAAATATTGTTGCCATTTAATTTCCAGAGTTCTGTTTATGGACAGACCTTAATTCTTTCCCCATACTAAATATTTTAGTGTCGATTTCTCAAAAATAACATTTTTGGACTTTGGATCAAAATTGCGGTATCTTCTAAAAGTCCATAGCTGATTATTATATTTTGAAGGTAGATACATTATCTGACAATTACTTTTTTTAAATATAATTTTATGTTGACTAATGAAACCTAAGATAATTTTGCTCATTTTTTTATCGCTTAATAATATCAATAAAACCGCAACCAATAAAGAGTGTTAGAACTTTTGTTACAGAAAGGCCCTATGACTGGCGAACGAAGCCAGTCTTATTGTTTCGTTAGAGTCAACATCGCATTATATTTAAAAAAGTAATAGTTGATTTTTCAAAATAAATGAAATATACTTTATCAGACCAAAAAATTTCACTCAGGGTAAAAAGGAAGAAATAAATTGGCTACGTGGGTTATGTGTTACTCATAATAATGATGCACAGTCAAACTTTGCGAGCTTAGTTATTTCTGAAATATTGCCTGCTTATAAACTATTATTTATTTTAAACTAGTCTGTAACCCAATGGATCCCAGTAATCTGAATAAAAAAGATATTTAACCACTTTTTGTTTTTTCTAAAGCCGTGCTAGGAAATAATTTAAACATTTATAATAAGTTGAAAAAAAATCACTCGGGGCAGGACTTGGTGTAGATAATAAGTGCAAACTAATCACTAATCACGCCCCCGTCCAGTTGACGGAGACTAGTTGAAGAAATTCGCATCGACAGTTACTTGAATCGGTAGCTCAATTGGTAGAGCGCCTGCACGGTATGCGAGAGGTTGCGGGTTTAAGTCCTGCCCCTAGTGAATTTTTACAACTTATTATAAATGTTTAAAAAAGATATTATTATTATTAACATCTCTATTAATTGTAATAAAATCTCCATTACAAACTTCCGTGCGAGCCCTTTCAGTGTCACAGGACCATTCTGAAACACCCTATAAAATTGGTATAGTTTTTAACATTTAAACCTCAATTTTGAATAGCTAGGTACTTTTAGCGTTTCTTTTAAAACCTTGCGGGTGACTACTATTTGCATATCAGTACATTTTAGTATTATAATAGACTGATTAGGCTATGGACATGAATAGACACAAGCGAACGATTGTTTAGGTTTTTTTTAAATTTTAATTTAAATCAAGAAAGCGATAAATTGAATTATTTGTTTAATATTAATGTTTTGTAAAGATTTTTAAATAACAAACAAACATAGACGTCAAGCGAAATAATCTAGATAGCTGACGCCGTGGGCTACACGAATCACCCCCATGTATGTTCACTGTTCAGCCATTTTTTGTCGTTTAGAAGTTTTGAGGCTCTTAAGGTTTTTTGAAAAAAATTATCTAGTATTGGATTTTATTTTGTAACTTTTTTCTGTTCACTTTTCAGAATTATTTTTAATGTTTTAGAGTCTCAGATAATTTAACTATCTTCAAAAAATAATGATCAGCTATGGACTTTCAGAAGATACCGCAATTTCGATACAAAGTCCAAAATGTTGTTTTTGAGAAAACATCACTGACATAGTTAGTATGGGGAAAAAAATAAGTAGAGGTCTGAAGGACTTTCTATTGATTTCAAAAACTTTTCCAAACCCTCATTCTTCAGAATAATACAAAAAATTGCTGATCATTATTTTTTTGGTGATGGATAATTTATCTGAGACTCTAAAAAATAAAAAACATTGCTAAAAAATCAAAAGAAAAAAAAGTTACAAAATAAAATCCAATGCTAGGTATTTTCTCAAAAAAACCCAAATTATGGCTGACGTCTATGTTTGGGCCAACCTGTATATTTTTTATAAAGGATTATTCAGAATTTTGTACTATTTCAATAACGTTGACTGTTGTTATGTTTAATGCCATAAGATACAATTTTTTTTTTAAATACAACTTATCGAATTAGTCAACTTCATCATCATCTCCCAAAAATTTCCAGTCGAATCGAATTAGGAAAGTTAACAAATTAGTTTTACTTATGCCGATTAATAATAAAATTAGGCTATTGTGTAATGGAGTCGGCCTCGCCAATAATAATCTTGTCTATAAATAGCTGGTGGGGGAAAATGGAATATTTTTTTGTGCGATTCCATTTTCCCCCACCAGTGGGGAAACTCTGGTGGGGGAAAATGGAATGGTCCCATTCTACTAAACTTGATCCCACGGATTGAAAAAGTAAAAAAAATGCCTACAAATCTTTATTTTAGTAGTCTAACATTCCATCCAATAGCTTGAAACAATAATTATCTATAAGTAAGCCTGTATTCTCCAGCAGATTTTAGGACAAAGACTGCCGACGAAGTATTCCCAATATATGGGGCTGTTGGAAGTGAGGCAGGAAGTCTTCTGTGAATAGCTTTTCCCCCTTGTTGTTCTCTAAAACATTTTGGTCTCTCTTGATACTCTCCTTGTAGAAATTGTTAGTACCTAGTTACCTAGGTACTAGGTACGCAACCAAACAATTATTTCCTTGAATAATGTATCCTCCAAATCCTTGGGAAGGCCAAAGTCTTCAAGTACGCGATAAGTAGGTATTTCGTTGTCGATTGCATTCGCGACACAAGTCTGATTGAATTATACTCTTTAAAAATGGAAATTACTCCTCCACTCCCTCGATAGTCACTAGTTCACTCATAAGTGAGAATAAGTAAAGTCCAAATTATATCAACTGATTTCACCATGTTTGTTGTGAAAAACTGTGTGACATTTTATTTTTTTCAAGTAGGTACACAGTTAAATTTTATTGCGCCTAGATAAATAGGTATGAGGGACCTACCAAGGAGGATATTCGATCCTCTTCTGTAGCGGTTATTACCAATGAGGGTTTTCAACTCTTTGATATTATAACGAGACATTCTATGTCCAGTAACTAAAACACCTCGCTACATACAATCCACTATGTGGGCAGGGGTCTTGATTGTTGGTCATCACCTGTCAAAAGTTCAAGAGACCTCGCTACATACAATCTACTACTGGGCCAGGTGTCTTAGTTCCTGGTCAGTATTTACTTCAGATGTTTTTGTTTGTATGTGTGAGTGAATGGATGGAAGATAAAATTGTCGTAGACCAGAACTTGGAAAATACAGCATGTTAATTAGATTTTTTTCTTCCCTAATACTTCAATTGCATAACAATGCTCGCGAACGGAAGGATAGTTTGAAATAAAAGCGATAAATATTGATAAATCTAAAAACCACGTTACTTTGTGCATGTGTGCACCCCAGCGCCGCTAGTGAGCAAAAGTTGGCAACAGCCGGACTAAGTTTCCACCTTTTTAGAAGATTAACTGCCGGTTTCTGATTTGAGAAATTCGCTAATTCTGCCTCTGCGGATTTCTCACAAAAGAACGTGACAAAACGATAGTTAAGTATTTACTTAGTAAAATTCTCAATTCAGAAACCGGGCCATAGAGTCGCGATGTGCGTAAGCCTCGAGCAGAGCGGAATAAAAATAAAAAAATTTACAATGTCGATACGCCAGATAACAAAAATATCGGTAACAAAAATACGTTCTGTTCTCTCAGTAAAATCTTTTGTGCTCGACTCTCTCCTGGCTTCAAAATAAGTCAATAGAAATAATATTTCTATTTTTTTTTCATTTTCCAGGTCGAAGTGAACGACGAACCACAACCCGGTAGGAGTAAATGACGAACTTTTACGTTCCTGAAAAAAAGACTTACTTAGTGAAAAGAAGCTTTTAAGTGTAAGAATATTTAAACTGTGGTGAAATAGTAACTATGTTAAAATCATAAGGTATCTGAAATACTTAACTGATACCGAATCTCAAGTGTTATGCTACCGCATCAATAAATACAAAATAAGACAACGGAATGTGATAGAGTTGGCCAATACAATAATGTAAAATATTATACCTGTAAAATTCAAGGGACCAGAATATAATATTTATACCTAATGTTGTTCTTATGATATGTATATTTTGCTACGTGATTTTAAAGGTACACACGACAGTCCGTAGACGCTTCCACTTTCACCCGACCCTTACACGCTAGTACCTACTCTACTCGGTTTCGTTACGGGCGACTTTACAACAAAAGTGTACACTCTGACGTGCTGTCGTGTGTACATATATTTTTGTAGAGTTGTACTGTGCAGTAATCGACATTTTTAAATAAGTAAGTACACACGACAGCACGTCGACCCTTACACGCGTGCACTCTATTCACTTACGTTACGGGTGGCTTTGCAACAAAATTGTACAGTCTGACGTGCTGTCGTGTGTATATACCTAATAAAGTTTGGGATACTTACTAATTATGATATGACAGATACAATATACAAATCATAAGCATTTTCTTGAATAAGATATTTAATTAAATGTTTTAATTGTTATGAAATAAAATATCGTAATTAGGCACTGTAGGTACTTCTCGGCTTTTATAAACTTTCAAGAAACATTTTAAATGTGCCGTATATAGATACTAAATATTTAGTTTTTGCATCAAATGCATTATTTATGTTATTATAATGTATTACCTACTTATCAGGATATCAGAGAATAATAATATTTTGAATAAGACTATATTAACTAAGTTAATTATAGTGAGCATTTAGTTTATTTCCAACCTGTTTCCAACCGACTGAAACAAGAAGGTTGACTTTTATTATTAAGTTACCCAGTAGTAAGTAGTTAATTACTTTCCAAAATAAATATAATAACACCCGCATTGGGGAAAAACCATATACCTAGCAAGTGAAGCAGTAAAAATTTTATTCTAAGCTTTTTTTTTGTGTAAACCACAGATGCAAACAGTATTCAAGATTCAATACAAGACAGTACTTAAAACTACATTTTAAAAGTATTAAAGGTTAGTAGGTACTTACATCGATATATTTAATAACCGATTAATCTTCATATTTTAGATCTCTGAACTGAAGTAAATTATACTCCACTGTATTGTTAATTATAATAAATATTTATGTATTCTTTAGTAGGTACTAAATGGTCACTGGCCTGGTGATTATCTATGTTCAAACATTCTCTGACCAGCTGGGTTAGCATAAGTTTGGGTGTAGATACCGTCTCTTGATTAGAGCGTATCTATGGGTTTATAACTCTATCTATCTAATACTAGTTATAACTCCCTTATGTACTGCCTAACCCAACCTTATGCTACGCTTGCTGTGCCCTATTAGAAATGTACATAGGCAGATTTTACTATTAAAGTATACTGTGTATAGAAAACAAAAATATTTATTCTTAAAAATGTGTACTGTGCTGGAAAGTAGTTTGACTTGAGGTTTTAGGAACACGCATTGGTGTAGAGTGCGTTTCACGAAATAATTCCCTTGGGTTGAACAAAAATAGTCCCTATTACATTGTAATAAGAGTTTCGTCAAGGGAACTCTTTCGTGAAATGGACTAGGTATCATAAATTATTGTCATATGTTTATTACTTAACTAGGAATATAAAAATATAAACTCTAATCCGGAGTATATTAGAGAAATCCATTTACTATTTGAATTATGTAACAAAGGGATAATAATATGTCAATCAAATATTGGTGCTAATCAAAGTTTTACGTTAAAACTGTTCCTAATATTGTTACAATACTGAAACCGTGAAACGTTTGTTAATTACTGTCCAAATGTTTATTAGATTTAATTAATAACTAAGTCTAGACTAAAATAACTAAGAAGCTAGCGTAATGCACGCTGCGACGCAATGATGACTCATTATTCTTGCAGTGTTTTCGAATATAGATCAAAGTAAAATGCTGATTTTAGGATTTCGTAAAGCAATGTTCAGTGATTTTTAGTTTATCTGCAACGTTAGCTGAGCAACTGAAGTAACTAATTATAATTTTGGAGATTCATTATTCAAAAGGAAGTTCATTTTCATTGAGTTTTGATAGTGGTTTATATTTCGGAAAATCCGTCAAAAACAAAAAATACGGTTTCATTATGTTTGCACCAGAGAACAAAGAGAAAATAAATCCTTATAGACTATCATACTACGACGTAAGTATTATATTGAAAATCAAATGTATTTTATGGAATAAAAATGATATTGAGAGAACCGCCTTTCTTTTGTCGAATTTACAATAATTACAATTTAAAGTCGTTTAAATCGTTTAGGTCGTTTAGGTAATGAATCCCTCTCGTTTGCTTTTCAACTGCCAATTTCAGCGAAAGGATCGTAAACGGTGATCGTAAAACTTGTATACTTCGGCCTATCATTAGAGGGTGACGAGATATTGCATTGACTAAGCTCCTCTCTGATTTACCAGAAATATTTTTTTTCGTAAAGAATACGCGATGACAAGCAATTTTTACATGCTTTACGTCTTGTATGTAGATTAATAAATTGATTACCTAAAATTTCGGGATGATCAAATGGATCTCTTTCTTTCGGTACGACAGTAAAGAAATAAAAGAAAGATATGTAGGTAAAACGCAAATGAAATCTATGTGGTTAACGTCGGTTATAAAACTTATAAATAAAAAAAAAGAAGTTAAAAACTAAAACCCGACTACTAAAAGCCTTAAAACAAGACCTGCTTATCCTTAAAATAGACTCATAGATAATTAATCGTAGTCGGAGGCCATCGGTTTATCAAATGCGAATGTGGTGTCCTCCGACTACGATTAATTATCTATGAGTCTATTTTAAGGATAAGCAGGTCTTGTTTTAAGGCTTTTAGTAGTCGGGTTTTAGTTTTTAACTTCTTTTTTTTTTGAGCTTTTAGTAAGTCATTTGGACTATCACCCAGAATAGAACCAAGAATGGCAACAAAAAAACTCATTTTTGAATTTTTTGTTGTATTTGTTATGTTGACGCTACGTGTGTTATACATTTTTGAAAAGGTCTTTTAAAGCCCTTTCATTTGATACCCATGACGATGGTATCCGATAATTTTTATTTTTAGGTCCACCACTTTAGGGCGCAGCACAGCCGCCATCTTGGTTTTTTTCAAAATTAAACTATCCTATGTTACCTGGGTGATTAAGACAAATCCAACGACACCTCATTTGTTGAAATCGGCCGAGTAGTTTAGGCTCTGCGAGGGAACAGATGAACACACAAACATACATACCCACATACATACATACATACATACATACATACATACATACATACATACGCTGCTAAAATCATAACCCTCCTTTTTGCTTCGCGTAGTCGGGTAAAAACAGGGTGTCAATAGGTGAAAATGCGTCGCGCATCAGACAAGCGGTCGTTTTAATTGCATTCACTAGCGCCTTTGTCAAGACAGGACAGGATAATTTGCTAAGACCTGTTTCACACTGTAGCAACCCATTCAGAGGAGTCTAGAAACTCTCCATCATATCCCGGGTCCGATAGATTTAGATTTAGAAATGGTTTATTATGTTATCAGGCATGTAATTCGATTGCTTGTCAAGCTAGAGAGAGGTAGAGTCATTGAGTAGGTAATCTGCAGCAGAAATTATACGATAGAGAAAGAGGGGATCGGGAGACCAGAGGGCTGGCGGCGTACCTTGGTCAGAGGATAAGCTTGGCCATCCAAAGAGGCAACATCGCCAGCGTTCTGGGCTCGTTGCCGCGGGACAGACAGCGACCTGGGGCGTCTTTTTACCCGACTACGCGAAGCAAAAAGGAGGGTTATGATTTTAGCAGCGTATGTATGTATGTATGTATGTATGTATGTATGTATGTATGTATGTATGTATGTTTGTGTGTTCATCTGTTCCCTCGCAGAGCCTAAACTACTCGGCCGATTTCAACAAAAGAGGTGTCGTTGGATTCGTCTTAATCACCCAGGTAACATAGGATAGTTTAATTTTGAAAAAAACCAAGATGGCGCCTGTGCTGCGCCCTAAAGTGGTGGACCTAAAAATAAAAATTATCGGATACCATCGTCATGGGTATCAAATGAAAGGGCTTTAAAAGACCTTTTTAAAAATGTATAACACATGTAGCGTCAACATAACAAATAGAACAAAAAAATCCAAAATGTGTTTTTTTTTGCCCTTCTTGGTTCTATTCTGGGTGATCGACCAAAATGACTTACTAAAAAGCTAAAAAAAAAATAGAAGTTAAAAACTAAAACCCGACTACTAAAAGGCTTAAAACAAGACCGTTTATCCTTAAAATAGACTCATACATAATTAATCGTAGTCGGAGGACACCAAATTCGCATTTGATAAACCGATGGCCTCCGACTACGATTAATTATGTATGAGTCTATTTTAAGGATAAACGGTCTTGTTTTAAGCCTTTTAGTAGTCGGGTTTTAGTTTTTAACTTCTATTTTTTACTTGTAAATATACGTAATTATGTCTGATCCCTAGCTTAGTTTAATTTTAGTTTGCATGTGTACAGTTTTAATTTAATAACTATCCAATAAATTCGTAACCAAAGGAGGTTCTCAATTCGATAGAGAAAGAAGTAAATTGTGAACGTGTCTGAAATTCAGAATCAGTTCAGAATCAATTCCCATACTTTCTAAGGAAATTCTTGAACATTACACTGCCTAACTCGGTTCCGTGTGCAAAATCTTTCGCCGGGCGTTGTCGGCTCATTTAATCGCAATTCACCACATTACATGCAAAGTGCATCTCTAACATGTAAAGCAGTCTCCGGTGGGTATTTAAATTTTCACCTTTCTCCTTTATTCTCCGTGTGTAGACCGTGGTGGAACACAAAGGCGGGCTGTAACTTTGTTAAAATATTACCCGGCGCATTTGAGGCGTCACACCTGGCCGCGAAAATGCCTCAGGCGGCGAGCAGAAGGCCTCGGGCTGTTTCCTTCTAAATTTTAAACATTTACATAATATTCATGCAACGGTTCAAACCATGCAACAACCAAAACTACGCTTGACTTGATTTCGCAAAGCTATAATGGCTACAGAGGTACATACCGTACCCAAAGGCTCTCTTTTTCCGATAATGCCATCTAATCCCCAATCGTCCCAATACGAATGGCAATAAAACTCGAGAGTCAACCGAGGGTGGCGACCACGACAATCTACCCCAAAGCAACCAAAAGCCTTGTAAAAAACCGCTCTGTTAGCTCCGCAAAAACTCACAAAACTGTGGTTATTTGTTACAGATAAGGGGCGGTTTAGCGTGTGCCGCTGGACACGCCGATAGCGATCAGCCAAATGACCGTCTCTCTGCGGGAGGACTCACTCGTCCTTATCGCAAAAACCGTTGTGACTTGTAAAAATTGGGGAGCTTTGAATGAGATAAAAAGGCTTTGTTGGCTGGGCTATTGACACGTGATCCATCGTCGCGTTTTTGTTGATGTTATCGGCCCCAGCTAATTTGCAGGTTGCAGCGAATTTCTCATGTAAAGTCATTAGCACATCCACTCGGCGTTAGACGCCTCGCGGGCAGTAATTGAAGTCTGTCCAGGCACTTAATTTTCAATAGGTAGCTGGAGGCCAACTGGTCTGCCGGCGGAGCCAGCAGGTGGACGCTTTGTGCACTCCCGTGTTTGCTAAATTTCACGTATTTATTTTAGACTCTACGCCCGGCCATTGTGTTCCGCACTGACGCTTTGTCGGGAAATAGCCTTCGCCGTGCGCGGTGGCGGCGCTTTGTTAATTTTATTAATACGTGAAACATTTATAAAACACGACCGCAGGAGCGAATTAATGAGTTGTATTGTTGTAGAGAGTAATGTTCCCGAAATGAAGCCGCGCCGCGTTTAGACATCTAAACTCAACCGGAGTGGGGTGCACGAGGATTTTCGTGCTTTAATTTATGCAGCTTATTTTATAATTGCCCCATCTCGCGCGAGGCACTGACAATGTTACGTGCGGCTGGGAAGAACAGGTGCTGCTTAGATTATAACTTTTGTTATTAAATTGATAAAATAACTCTTTAGTATTCAGCGAGATGAAAATTAAACGCGGCTGAGCAAAGCCGTTTCAAATTAATTCCAAGTTAAAACATCAAATTATTTTATGCCTACTAACTTTAAGTTATCGAAACCAAGATGTGAAATGGGATTGTGTAAAAAGGGCAGTGGGTTTGCAATCCAAACAACGCAACAACAGAAACATTTAACCATGCAAATAATGCGACTTATCCTTTCATCCGGCGACTTCAAAAGACAAAACGGATTCGAAAAATTTACGATGATCCCGTTGAGCACCTAAATAACTGGGCATTCCGTCGGCGCGGACCAACAAAAGAATTTAATAAGACCGCGAGCTTAGGGCGGGCGGGGTCGCTGGCGGGCGGGCGGGCGGCGGCGCGGGCGGGCGCCGCCCTCGGCCGGTAAGCTTATTATCACGGCCGGCGGGCCGCCGTGGCCGCAGGAACATATTTGCTTTGTTCGCGATGTCAACCAGCCGCTGCTCCGCAGCCCCAAGTCAATAGCAAGAGTTTGCGCGCCGCTTAAACATTAAAGAGCTCGCAATGTTTAGCGAACGGCGCAAATTAAAATAGGCTTTATGCGAAATTTAATTTGCGAAGTAGGGCACAGAGAGTTGCTGGAGAGGCAAGGGTTCGCAGGTAGATGTTTGCACTGCCAATGAAATAAGCTTTTGCTTTCGTACTGTCAATTTGATTTCGAGGCCCTTCAGCATTATTGTAATGTTACACTGGAGTCCTGCAGTGTTTGTACAAATAAAACAGAATAGAGCTATCATCCCGTCACAAATCACGTGAGTTATCTTTTAAGTATTTTCAAAGCAAAATGTAACTCGTATTTCAAAGTAAACAGCCAGTTTTAAACGAAACTATGTTATTTAAAGTATTCAAAGGGGTTCGTTAAGTTACACCTAACCGCAGGTAAGTGGGGCCTTTGCGGGTATCCGTGAATAAGTCAGTAGGCTCTACCCGCGGGTTACTACATGTTGCTTTCATATTGACAAGACTACGCCGAGCTCAAACTGCACACTTGACGGACAAGACACTTTTATGACGGTGAATGTTGAGCACGTGAATAAAGTATGCCGGGAGGGAAACTTTACATTTTGCTATGTAGACAAGTAATATGCACGATGGCGCTACACAGGAAATAAGAAATAGGCATTTCATTTATGTTTTTGGCATTTTTTACGGTAAGGAATTTGTGAAAGATATCTAAATCATAATATTGGCAATGTCCAACTAATACCTTACCTACATATTTTGTGAAAGACCCTTTATTTTTGCCTTTCCTTGGCAATACCTAGCATGAACATGGAACTGAAGAGATTTGGAAAAAACAAAAAGTAGAACTAATAAATAATAAACTAAGTATTAGAGATCGAGAAATAACGTCATGTTTCTTTTGCGACAGCTCATCATTTTCAGAAAATGCCGTAAATGACGCTATTACCTACCCCTACCTACATGCCTGTACCATCGAGGATCATAGGCCAGCTATTTAATCGGTTTACCTGACCACAAGCCGTGTTCAAAGGGCGTCCGGCCAAAAAGGCAGCCTTTGACTGCGTCTTCAAATATTTGCTGCGACCGCGGTCCGCCCGCGCCACCGCGCATTATTTCTCTACAAACATTTCATAATCCGTTTTTGGACGGCAAAGGCTTGAATTAAAACTGATTGCGACGAAACATGCCAGTTTACCTTCATGTGTTTGGCTTGCCTACACCAACTGGGTATACCGTTAATTATTTACATTAGAGCAGTCTCTAAGTCTAGTGTCAATCTCTATCTTAATAATGTGATTAGAATTCAGTGATTTGGTTTACACTTGTGCCGTGGCGTGTTTGCCGTCAATGTTGATTTAATATTTATCGAAAGCTAGGTGTATCGTGGGCTGATAGAGCGGTGGGTACACTTCAGTCGCGGAGGGAGGATCTCAAGACACGTGTAGACGCGACCGTCAACGACTTGTATCAACCGAGCCGTATTGGGAATTGCAACTAGTTGCACGTCGTAACATTTGTCGGCGCACAAATAAAAGGCGCTTGAGCAATGAAAGAGTTAAAAGTGTTCACGCACTGCAGCTGATGCGAATCCTAGACAAATAAGTACCACCTCTGTGACAAGGGACCATTCCATTTTCCCCCACTGGTAGAGAAAAATGAAATCACACATACAATTATTCCATTTTACCCTACCAGTGGGGCAGTCCAGTCCGTGACAAGTAGCTAT
This sequence comes from Zelleria hepariella, assembly GCA_949319315.1. Classification (NCBI taxonomy): domain Eukaryota; kingdom Metazoa; phylum Arthropoda; class Insecta; order Lepidoptera; family Yponomeutidae; genus Zelleria; species Zelleria hepariella. Next base: position 5,039,598 of record OX439383.1, on the reverse strand, counting down.
TGAGATTCGAGTTATACAGGGTGTTAAAAGACCGCCAACAAAGCGGGAAACCACGTATTGTCCTTATCATAAGGAACATTTTTGCCCAAGGAACTATGCCTGGGAAATCAACGGTTTCTGAGATAGTGAGGTTCAAAGTCAGACTTTTCAAAACTTTTTTTTTGCAGAAGTGTATTTAGTATCTAGTTCTGAACATACCTTCCCAAGAAGCCATATCGAAATATTGAATATTTCTTACAAAAAATGACGTTAAAATTGCAACCCGCAATGTATGATTCTGATTCTGATTCTGATTTGATTCTGATTCTGATTCTATTCTAAATATCCGCACTTCAAGCTTAAGTAACATAAACTTATACCTACGCTTGCGCAATATGACTTCTGTGCGTTACACGTCCATTGCGTGATAAAATATTTTTCAAAATTATAACCTAAAAAACCAAAATCATTTCCCAGCAATAATTTATCGAAAAAGTACTTTGTTTTGGTGTCTAGTATGCATGGCTTTCGGGTCTGTTGGCGGTCTTTTAACACACTGTATTTTCCGAAGTAGAGTGTACGTATATCTTTTTCGAATCATTCAGAAATCGGAGATCCATGGTGCCTCGGATTTGGAATTGGACGCAGTGCGTAAACGCTCTTAGCATTTTGTCAAAACTGAAAATATCCCCAGTTATTCATCATCCACTTTTCTAAAGCCGCACAGAATTGAGTTCAAACATGTCAAGTTCCATAAATATCAGAGCAGTTGGCAGAGGCACCCCAAATAACAATTTCTGGCGGACGCGGGGCGGGAGGCATTCACACGTCTGAGGTCGGCTAACACAATTTTATTCGCGCATAAAAAACGAGCTCATCATGCAAACGCCATAGTCGGGAACGTGGCCACGAGGTACGGCGATTGATACAAAAGGTTCAAAATGGCAGATTTATTGAACGAGCGAGCGAAGCGAGCGAAGTTCTCCGAGTCTACTGGAACAATCCGGCGTTTGTATGTTTGTATGTATGTATGTTCGTTCGACGATAACTTGAGTAAATTTGGTCAGATCGTTATGAAATTTGGTAGGCGGGTAAATGAAATTAAAATAATTTTTCAGTTCGAACATGAGCCAAATCGGTCGAGGGGTTGCCGAGATATGGGGTTGTTAAGTCTATATGGGGTCGCGAGTTCACAGTTCGGGGCGAACCACTAGTATTAGATTTTGGAAGTCCAAGACTCAGCGATATTTTCAGTTTCCAAACAATATACTTTGCCATTTAGATTTTTCGATGACTTCAAAAATTGTAACCAGCGAAATTTATTATGTTGTGTGACATTGGATTTTTCGATGATACCATGCAACGTGTTACAAAACATCTTTTGTTAACTCTTTTTACAGGGTGTACTTACTGGTCAGCATGATGTCAATTCTGTAAAAAAAGGTTGAAAAAAAGAAATTTTATTGTATAACCACATACAAATTTTTCATAACTTTTTTGTTTTTGCAACTAGCTCAAAAATATGTTTGTGTATGTAGGTTGCATTTTCATATTCAGTTGTTAAAACATTATGAAAGTCAAATAAAAACAATTTAAAAAAATACTTTTCGCGCGCGCCGCAGCGTTCACATTTTATTAATTTAAAAGTCAACGGAACGTCATCCATCCATCCATCCATCCATTCAGTCGTTCCCTCAATGCTGAGGATCGTGACCATCATTGAAGTTGGCAGAGAGTAGAGTTCTCCATTACTCTCTATCACTCGCGATGTGGATCAGTTTGTGCAGGTGTTTTTGCGTGGCTTTGGTTATAATATCCGTCCATCTAGCGGGTGGTCTGCCTCGAGCTCTCTTTCCCTCCACCTTTCCCGTCATAATTTGTTTTTCCAGGCTATCAGTCCTCTAACGGAACTGACGGAACGTCATAGAGCAAAAAAATATATTTAGGTTGTGATCCCTATACCCTGTAAAAATTGTTGGGATCCTTGACTAGGTGACTAGGCTTAGCATAGTTAAAAGCAGCTAAGCGATTAGCCTGGCGGACCATCTGTCTCTATCCCCCGTGTAACGTGGCTGCTCCCGCGGTAAAACAATTTATCCCCATCGACGGCATTACGGGCGCCGCGCAGTGAATAAAATATGTCGCCGACTGTCACTCGAAGACGCGGCGTTGTCTAGCTCCCCTGAACGCTGGCTCCTAGGGTTGCGACCACAGAACATTTTGTTACTAAAACAACACAAAATCCTACGTCATACAAATCCTAAACCAATAATCGCAAAATAAAATCCCATACATTTAACCTTCATTTAACCGGTCTCAAACAAGTGTACGGCTATTTCGTGGTATTTGCACATCGTATGAAAGTGAAAAAAAATTGTAAAATAATTTAAACAAATTGTTTCTTATCCTTAAAGTCGTGATTGATTTCTTTACTCTGTGAACTCTTTAGTCATTTGAACTTTTATTTTTTTGTATCCACATTCCACATCCAAATCACTTTAAGTCCCTCCGGGATTAAAAAGCTATTTGGTCTTTTCGAATAGATGTGATAAAAAAATATATCAAAACGAATGGGTGCTCGTTTGGGTGACACCGAAAATTTTATAATAAGTATAATTTCTTTCACCAAAAGCTAACTTACAACATAATATGTACAAGCTCAAGTTTTATTTTACAGGGAGTGGACCGGAAATGCGAGAGCTGTCGAGCTTTTAGGTCTCGCAAGAAACAAATAAATATTTGCAGAGCTGAGCAGCTATCACGAGTGCACTGTCACTGTCACTGTCACTGAGAGTGATAAGTTGGATAAACAACCTTACTATTAGGATACTTGACAGACGTCCGGCAGACGTCCGACACAGCTTTTTCGCACTCGTGGTAGCTATACTCTGACCGCTATCTTCGGAGAGGCACCCTAAGAAAAAGAAGAAGAACCATAAATGCTTTTTTATTTCAATTTTCATCTCGGAGGAGTGCCACCCCTACGTAACGACGAAGAAGAACCGACGTGTATCTCCATGAATTAGTAGCGCCAAATACACGTCGTTCTACCGACTTACATTTTGGCTAGAGTTATTCCTCAAAGAATGACGGGTGTCGGCGGCGGACAGGGCACGTGACGTCACTTGACGTGCTCGGGCCCAGGTGTCCCCCAGAGGTTGGTAGAAATAAGCCGAGAGGAAAAGAACTCGTAATTTAATATGTTTCAGGTAACTACAGGATACCGCACTTTTTTGTTACATCACAGAAATGGAATTTGATTATGTGATTGCAAAAGTGATAAATAAGTAATAACCGACGTTTTCTGATTTTTGTAAGCAAAAATTGCTTTAAATATTTTCCATAATGTTAATTTAGCTATTTACTCGAGAACCACGTCTGAGTTACATTAATTCCGCTTTTGAGCACCTAAATGAAGTACTTACTTAGGACTGAGTGTACTCCGTTTAAATATATTCTAGGCACTTCGACGTCGTTTACTGATTTATGTATTTCACGCATATAGTAAGGATAATATTTGTTCCAGCATCTGCATCAAACTAAAATATTGTTATTCACTATGCGGTCAATATGTTACGGTTGGTTTTTAATAATATTATCTAGCTACAATTTTTACGGATCGTTTTCTTGGAGGAGAAGTATAGCAAAGAAACTGCAATATATCCAACTCCATAAAATATTAAGAACTAGCTTTTGCCCGCGACTTCGTCCGCGCTGACTAAGATTAACAGTTGCAGCTCTATTTTTTCCCCGCCATCGAAGTCAGTCAGGGGAAAAGCTACTTAGCAATGTATAGCTAGTGTCCACGACTTCATTCGCGTGGATAAAAGAAAAAGGATATAAGTTTGTGGTGATTTAGCAATTGTACCTAGCATTTTTTACCACCTAGGTAGTATTAAATGTACTTATAACCAAACCCCAGCGTTATCAGACTTCGCTCCCCTGGACCATGCGTTGTTATCTGCTTCTTCCAAACTCAACGGAGTAAAGATGAAGATACCTACTGTTATCGGCATCTAACTGATTGTACAGTCGGCCACAGTCTCAGATACCCCTTTTTGTTCGATTGGCGCCCTTATGCCGCGCGCGATAAGAGCTGCCATGGGGTATCTGAGATTGTGGCCGACCGTACGTGGGTTACCTACATTTCAAGACACACTCGAATATTTCGACTCTTATTTTGAGTCCGCTAATCTGCTACTGCTTTCTACAAACTTTCAGTCTGGGTTGTCTCTGTTGTAGTTGTCTGTAGTTGGTCTCGCCTCAAGTCTTCGTGCCTTAGTGGCCTATATGGACATTGCCTCTTCCGATGTTAGAGACTCCTAATGCGAAACCCAAGTACATCTCGTTTGCTTGCACATTTAATTTTGTGTGAATGAATATATCAGCATTCAGCATTCGATGCAGTAGGTACGTCACAGGTCTCAACATCTGACTGGCATTCTATAAAACTGTAAAAGATCTCCAACAGAGCTAGTTAGCGTTACCTACTCGTATTACAGGCACGAAGTTACTTAACAGAGAAAACTATATGAAAATTCGTGTAGTTTTTTTATATATTTTATTTTGCATCATGCTATATAAAAGACAACGATCATTATATCAGAAAAACTTATCCATATTAAGTCTATCACATTGAATAGTTTTTTTTTTCTATGAGCTGCCTTTCTGAAACACCAAACGCGTCTTCTTAGCGTCTACGATACCATAGTCTGAAACAACGGTTTTAAATCGTCGGTCTTATTCTTCTTTCGTGTTGAAAGCGTCACACTTTGCCGTCCCAGAAACGCGCTAACCTGAGCGCGCTGGGGTCGCCTCCAAGAGATCCTATCAGCTGCACTTTGGAGCATCAGGACAGTTATGACGATGCGACCTTGTCGGTACAGCTTAAGATTGGCACAAAACACCTCTTCTCTTCCTCACATATCTTTCATGCGGGCAACACCACCACGCAGGCGGTTCGGGGATTTTCACATGCTTCAATCTTCTCGTCAGTCTGAACTTCTGAAGTATGTGGAAAGCCTATCAGAGTTGTCAACAATGAATAGGCGACTATGATATTATGTAAAAGTGCCCCTGTCTAGTCCTTCTAGGTACTCAATAGGTACTTAGTGTAAATAAAGCGGTCATGTTGCTCATGTTACACCATCACTGGCTGATTTTATGCGCCTTTGGTCGCTCAAGACTCTACAATGTTTTTCATACTTGCACAGTACACACAGCGGCTTTTTTTGGTCAGAACATCGTATCTTTAGTTTTCTTCGAGGTCTGGTGCATCCTTATTCTTCCCTGAATAAGCAGCAATCAGCAATGCACTGAACCGACATTCCATCTCGTCTGGCCAAGAGATCTCAGGACGGACGTCGGACCGCAACTTTGTAAAGATCTTTGATAAACACTGCTGGATGCAAAGTTTTTAAAGGAAGGATTTATTTATTGGCTCTTTCAGATTGTAAGTAGCTATCACTGAAACAATATTTTGTTGCCTGTTTTTTATTATTACACAATGTTGATTTCTGCTGCATTGCTTTCTTGATACCATTTTTGTGACAGGGACGGATGACAGCAATAATTAAAAACAACTTCTTCATTGTTGTCTATCGTTTGATTGTAATGCATAGTTACGGCACATTTCGGACTTTTTGGTAGATCAAAATTCACCGTTATTCAGTTTTCGATGGATTTAGGAAAGTAAATAGCTCAACGCTACGTAATGACAGAGGGTCTATGGTAAATGGTTTTGTCGTTCACTTTTATACAAATAGCCACTATATGATAATCTTTGTGTATTTGCTTTGCTCCTAAGCGCCAAAGCGTGATAATATGTAGCCTATATGTTATTCTGATGTCTCAGCTATCTACATTCCAAATTTCATCGAAATCCGTCCAGCGGATTCAGCGTTATAAGGTAACAAACACACTCACTCACTCACAAACTTTCGCCTTTATAATATAAGTAGGAAGTAGGAAGGATGTATCAAAGTTTTTCTAAGCACTTACGCGTTCATATTGGACCTTGGACCTATTGATCAAATCTCCACATCAAAGGCTGTTCGAAAATATAATGCGTATAATGGTCACCCGCGTAGTACGCATTTCAGTAGCCGTTTGCCGAAGGGGTGAGTGCTACGCCGTAGCGATTTCGTAGCACTTCCGTAGAGGCTGTTTTCAGAAATGTTTTTTGGGTTAAGCCCATTATTAAAAAAATATTACAGTCGTAAACCGCCAAAATAAGTTTATTTATTGGAAAATAGCAAATTTTTTCGAGAATACAGGGGATGATCTCCTGAATAGTGCATTCAGAACTTTTTGTTGCAGCAAAATTTTGCAAAAAGTATGAAAGTTTCCTATATTATCTTGTTGCAAAATGTCCACAAAAAGTAACTGCAGTGTGGATGCACCGGTAACTTTGCCGTGGCTAAACTGAATAAAGTTCATAGTCACTGCTGTCATGATCTTTTGTGCTGTCTATGGTACAGCTGACTGCTGGTGGATGGGAGTATCACTATGTTGTTATTCTCTTTCATAGGCCAAGTTAAAGTAATTTCTTGCTTAATAAAAGCATAGACCATTAATGTATTAATAATGTCTGTCCATAAAATGTTTTCTAGTACAATAAAGAATATTCTAATCTAATCTAATCTAGACCGATCTGTAACGTTTGATATGGACTAACCACTAAAATAACTAAAGTTTACCGTATGTATAAAGAAAGTGAGTTTATTACTACATACACCCACTACTAATAGCATTTGTAGCTCCAATAAAAAAATTAGAACCTCCAGCGCCGCGGTAATATAATTTCCCCTATTGAAATCGCAAAATTCCGCGTTTAACCTGTGACAAGTGTATTTTCCGCTCGATTGTCGCCGCTCTCGAATGTTAAACGAGTTCGCTTTACCACATGATAAAGGGACAGAAGGACAGGTTTGACAGCACACATTGACAGATGTGTCGGATTGATGATGCAGTACTAGACCATTTATAAAAGGCTTCAAAAATAACCCGGTAATTACTTTTTATGGCTTCAAACGGTATCGGTTTGCATAAGATATAATAAGATAAAACATGAATTCCAGCGCATAACCTTAGTAGCTACCACGAGTGCAAAAAAGCTGTGCCGGACTTCTGGCGGACGTCTGTCATGTATCCTAATATTATAGTAGTAAGGTTGTTTATCCAACTTATCACTTTCAATGACAGTGACAGTAAGCACTCGTGGTAGCTGCTCTTATGAAACCAAATTTTTTTAGGTATGAGTATGCATTCTGTGGCACAAATGCATATTTTCTGGGAGAAATTCTGGAAATATATTAAATTATTTTTGCTTTTATTAGTGCTAATATGGTATTTATGTTTGCCCGCAATATTACGCTTGCTGTCAAGTCTCTTGCATTTTACATGAGCTGGTACTTCTGTCAGAGCACATTTTGTGGCTCAACATTCCGCACCGCTTGCGACGGGCTCTCGAATAAAATAAACTCGAGAATAGCGCCCTCGTTAACGTATTAGTGGCTTTGACGTCGCGAGAATGGCGCGAGAGGTGTCGCCGAGTGTTTTGAAAAGTTTCCTTTGCTTTTTGACTGGCTGTCTTTTGCGGGATCCTAATAAGGTTCTTTGTTTCGTTGGAAAATAAACTCAGAAGTAACTTTGAAGAATTACTTGGCAAAGGAAGGATTGCGATGGTATGTTGGCCTCCGTTGCGTTCTACGAGTAGTTGTTTGGTTTCGTCATAATGAAGTACACTTCCCTCTCCAGACTACCTCTTTTTTATTATAGTGGCCCTTTTACCGACATCCTAGGTCATGAAAAGGGCACACTAAGTCCAACAAACGATCGAAACCGAGTGCCGGGACCTATGTGCGGTAGGTCTTGCCAAGCTAAGGCTTGTGCTTCGGTACTCTGCGAGTGGCTCGTGGATGCATGCTTCCACTTTCCACTACCTTCTGTCCAGGAAGGTGCCGGAGCAGTGAGTCTGCTCACATCTCGCAATTCGTAAAACATAATAATGAAGTACAGTCGGCCACACGCTAGGATACCCCTTTTTGTCCGATTGGCGTGCCGCGCGCGGTAAGAGCTGCCATGGGGTATCTGTGACTGTGGCCGACCGTACCTCGCATCAATCCGTATCTACGCTACCTACTTCTTCTTCGTCGTTACGCTCTTGTCAGAGCGGTCGTGGTCCACATGTACAGTGGCTGATGTTGCGCCCCTTACGATGCCCCGCCATTGATCTCGGTCTAAGGTTGCCCGGGTGCATTCCGACAGTGCTTTCCCCACAGTGGTCTTGATTTGGTCAGTCCATTGCATCGGTGGTTTTCCCCGGATTCTCAGGCCTTCCACCCTTCCCTACTCTACAACACAATATGAATATTTTCTTGGAAATATAGTACTGGGCGTGCCTCTCCCCTATGGCCATCAGCTCTCCACATTATTTTATATTTTTTTTCAAGCCTACCTCCGTCCATCCTATGATGTTTCGGAGCCACGACTTTCTAACACCACCCCCCCTAATATTGAGTTTGATGCCCTAAATAAACACTTTTCCACATCTCCTGTCACTTTAGAAGACAGCATCAAAAATGTAACACTCCATAATCTTAGTTCACAGCGAAAACCCGACTGCGCACCATTCACCTTCAAAACTGTCACAACGACTGACGTAAAGAAAGCCATCCTCTCCATTTCCTCCAAGGCGGTGGGCGATGACCAGGTCAGCTCACGAATGCTGCACATGGCCATCGATGGGCTGGTTCCTACCATCACTTATATCATAAACTTCTCCCTGGTCACCAGCTCATTCCCCACCGTTTGGAAAAGGGCTCATGTTATCCCACTCCCCAAAACTACCAATCCCACCGCGTTCTCTGACTACCGCCCAATCTCTATCCTACCGTTCCTTTCCAAAGTCCTAGAATCCATTGTTAATATCCAGCTCTCCGCATACCTCTCCACAAACAATCTTCTCAATCCCTTCCAATCCGGTTTCCGCCGCGGTCACAGCACGGTTACGGCGCTGCTGAAGGTCACTGAGGACATCCGTCTTGCGAGAGACAATAAACAGCTCACTGTTCTCACATTACTTGACTTCAGCAGTGCCTTTAACTGTGTTGACTTCGACATCCTCTTATCCATCCTCAACTCTCTAAACGTATCTCCTCTTGTGACAGAATGGTTCGATACCTATCTCCGGGGACGCCAACAATGCATTCGCTCTGACGAAACCACGTCGGAGTGGTGCGAACTCACGGCAGGAGTACCTCAAGGTGGGGTCCTCTCTCCTCTTTTATTCTCGATCTTTATAAACTGTGCAACAGCCTCACTGTCATCTCATTATCATCTCTATGCAGACGATCTGCAGTTGTACAGACACTTTACAGTTGATGAGTTCGAGTCTGCGGTAGATGCCTTGAATGCTGACTTATCGCGCATTCAAAAATGGGCCCATCGCTTTGGACTTTTAGTTAACCCCAAAAAATCGCAGGCGATGTTGATTGGCAGTTTGTATTATTACAATTCTGCAATGACACAGACAGAGATCCCAACAGTTGTCTTTGACGGCACACCTATTGCCTACGAGACAACTGCTAAGAACCTAGGTGTAATATTCGATTGTCATCTATCCTGGGCCGCACATGTGACTGAGGTTAGTCGAAGGGTGTATGCTTCGTTTCATTCTCTTAGACGTCTTCAAAACTTTCTACCTCTTAAAACTAAAATCACACTTGCTCAGTCTCTTCTTCTCCCCCTTCTTGACTATGCGGATGTCTGCTATTTGGACGCCAACGAGGAGCTGCTAGAAAAACTCGAGCGACTTCAAAACTTGGGTATCCGGTTTATATACGGCTTACGTAAGTTTGATCATGTGTCCCATTTTCGACGTGAGTTAAAATGGCTCCCAATCCGTCTTCGCCGGAATGCACATATCGTCACACTTCTATATAAAATTTTACACGACCCATCCACCCCCCATTATCTTAAAGAACGATTCAAAAATCTACATTCTGGAAATCGACCGATACGTTCATTAAACTCTCACCTACTTAGTACCCCAGAGCGTAACACTGAAGCGTATGGCGATTCCTTTACGATTCAGTCGGTCAGGCTGTGGAATGCACTACCACAGAGTATTTGCACTAGTCTCACTTTAAACGCTTTTAAGATGCGGTTGAAAGAGCACTATCTGTCACTAACTTAACTCCTCCATTTTCATTTATATGTATGTATGTATAGCTTGTATTGGTAATAGGTATTTAGTCTAAGTAGTTTATTATAATTAGTAGGCATAATTAGGTTATTTTATAGTTTATGCAGTAATATTTAATAATTTTGTGCACGTATGTTTACCTGTTATATCAATCTAAAATTCCTATCCCTCAAGGTTTGCTGGAAGAAATCTCTTACAGAGATAAGCTCGCCTTTGTACATGTCTTTTCTTATCTAATGTGTCCTGTAATGTGTTTCGTGTGCAATAAAGTATAATAATAATTCTTTTTCTGTCAACACGTCTTTTACCAATCCGATCCTTTTACATTTTACGTTGATAGATCCAAGCATTTACATACGGTACTTGTAATTTTAAAAGTCCCTAACTTTTAGGGGATTTCTTTGAAATTCTTGTATGCAAAATACAAAATAGTTTTGTTGGATCTTGTGAGGTTTGGAACCCTAAAAAGACCATCCCTAACGGGTGTTATACATTAGAGCATTTTAAAAAATCATGTTCAAGAAGTTTTCCAAACGCTCAGTCAAGTCACGGAGCATTTAAATATCCAAACTCGATAACTGTTAAATTATTCCGCGAGCGTTCGAGTGGGCAAGTTGGCGCTCCGGCGCTGAAAGAGAATGCTGATCGTTGACACGTGCTTTTGGTGTGTATTTTGTTAATATTCCAGCACTTTCAATGGGTCTTCAGAGAAGGTAAAAGAATGATGAAATATGTAAGTAAATTTTTAACACTGGCCAGCCAAACGGGTAAAGCTGTCAGCATTCCCTAAACTCTGCAGCGAAGTAGAAGGCGTAACTACTTTTTTGTTTTAAAACAAGTTGTGATAAGGGTTAATTTGTGGGGTTTCACTTTTCTCTGTTCATTATTTTCGAGACATCCCTCCAGGTCGAGCGTTACAAAACTTTATATCGAAACGGATATAAATCCTTATACCTAAATAGGTATCCAAAATTATATTTGCAAAAGTAAATAAATTCAGTATTTTGAGTATTTTGGCCATATAATCCGCAATACCCAATATGGACTCTTTCAACTAATCATCCAAGAGAAGATACCAGGCAGGAGGAGACCAGCAGAGAGAGCATGACTTTTATCGAGGCGGATTTATCCAACAAAATGGCGGTTTATCAGCATTTTTGACGTCTATAGTGGGTTATACAAGGTGTTACAAAAGATGCTAACTCTTTTACATGGTAATAGCACCCGGTGATAGGGATCACAACCTAAATATTTGTTTTCCTCTATGACGATCCGTTGATTTTTAAATTAATAAAATGTGAACGCTGTGGCGGGAGAAAAGTATTTTTTAAATATTGTTTTCATTGACTTTCACAATGTTTTAACAACTCAAAGCTATGCAAATACACCTCCACCCAAATTTTAACTAATACCAAAAACAAAAAAGTTTTGAAAAATTTTCAATTTAGAGGTTATAAAATTAAAATTATTTTTTTCAACTTTTTTTAACAGAATTGTCATCCTGTTGACCAGTAGGTTGCACCCTGTAAAAAGAGTTAGGATGTTTTGTAACACGTTGTATATCGTCGAGAGCGATCGACGACTCTAGCTAGTAGATGATAGATAGATGAGAGCGTCGACTCTAGCTAGTAGATGATTATGGCCGCCACAAATAATTACTTACGCCATTGGTACGAAACTACCAACCAACAATCCACGAACGGAACAAGGAGCTCGTGGATTGTTGGTTGGTAGTTTCGTACCAATGGCGTAAGTAATTATTTGTGGCGGCCATAATCATCTACTAGCTAGAGTATAATTTATTTATTTCTTCTTCTTGTAGTGCCATCTCCTATCGGAGGTCTGCCAAACGGAACAAGGAGCTTGGCAGACTCAAAGAAAAAAAAAATGCTAAGATGATTGCCAACCTCCGATAGGAGACGGCACTACAAGAAGAAGAAATAAATTAATTATACTCTAGCTAGTAGATGATTATGGCCGCCACAAATAATTTAAAAAAATGTGGCATTTGGATATAAAAAGAACAATGAATCTGGAGATAGCCGAGATCAGTGTTATATTGTATTTCTCAGAGAAAAAACTTTCAATAATTTTCAACCTGTACGCATGAATTTGACTGGAAACTGGAATGCAAAGTGAGGCCTTTAAAAATGGTTCAACTATTGAAGTGTATTAATCAATTGCTATTCTGACGGTAAACACTTCACTCTGATTCTACTCGAAGATTTTCCGTGCATGAATCTTACCTATGTAGCTCGACCGAAATCCTACAGAAGTATAAATGTGGAAGCAGATTTGTGTACTCAGCCAAGAGGTTCCATAGCTGTTCCGGTCGGCAAAGCAAACGGGTCCACTAGTTTGATTCCGTAGCCATTGGCGACAAGGATACGGTCCTGTGATGCGTATAAGCCTTAGTATCGAACATCGTCATTCAGGGAAATTCGGCAACCCCTCTCTTGATATTTCTTCTCATTCTAAACGATAAGGTGGAAAAGAGAAAGACGCAAGTTCGTAGGATTTGAGGTTGATTATTTTGCACTTGAATCGGACCATTACAAGGGAGGTCTGTCGAGTGGAAAGTACACGGGGAATTTTGACTTTGCACGCCTTAAGTTTACACGTTTGGGGTTGGAGAGCTTGTTTGTTTCCGAATCTCTAGATTTCCGATAGGAGATTTAAGGAATAAATTGTGTTATTTTGAGCATTGCATTTCCTGAAAATCTGGGTTTGGTAGGAAAAGTTCATAAGCTTACTTACTGGTATAAAGGCAATTAAGTTAAACGTTTATCAATGGCCCCGTTAAGCGTTTGCCAATAGTTAGCAATATAACCGATACACTAGTAACGAGCCTATTGGTAGATTGCGGGCAACAATCCGAGACATTCTCACAACAACTTGCTCTCCGGTTAATCGGCGATGCAGCGGCCAATTTCGCGTGAATGATCCGCCGGAGGCTTTTGTGTTCCTCCGCTTCTAATTGAAACTATTTGGGGACAATGCCGCATTGTCCGCGTGTCCGGTGTTTGCCGCGTTTATTAATTCAGGGTGGGCGTGTCGTGGTGTGGGCGGGGCGCGCGGGTGTGGGCGGGGCGAGGCTGCGTGCCGGGCCGCCCAGTCGCGCAGGTCACTCGTCCGCCGAAGCTCGCGCGGGAGTGTCGTAGCTCCGCGTCGTCGCGCATTCAAGTAGTTGTCTTGTCGTCGTGACGTTCGCTGCTCCTCCGTTGCATGCGACTTTGCCAAGTGACTGGGACAGTGAGGGTTGACTGACTGGTAGTGTTGTGTAGATAGCACGTGGTGGTGCAAAGGCACGTGCGTCCGACACCTGTCGCGCCGCTCCACGCACACGCCAAGTAAGTTTGTTTTGGAAAGTTTTGTTCTTGAGGCCTAAGGCGAAAAAGTTTTTGTTTCTTCTTCATGTAGTTGAAGTAAAAAAACGTATTTTCTACATGAATTATGATATTTTCATGCCGATCATGATACTGATATTTAAGATTCTTGCTATTGACTCGAATCTGTGGTGAAATCGGTAGAATGATGAAGTTTATTCACAGATGTAAATGTACCTAACATGAATTTTGCACACGCAATATTTTAAGTTTTGTAGAAAAGTTGCATTGCCAAACTAATTTAGCTCTTACATAACTACTTAACTAATACCCAGCTACTGCACTGAATTCAAATTATTGCATAGTGAAAGACGGCGAACATTATTTGTTATTCTGCAGTTCTGAAAAAAAGCTATATAGTTAGTAAAAGTATTTGTTAGTACATTTTACTCAACAATTTTCTAGGTTAATTACTAACTGGCTACTCCACACCGCCAGAACCGTCTCACGAGCTGAACGTTGTAAACGTAAATAAAATAAATAAAGCCGCAACAAGAATTTACGAGGCAGTCAATAAAAGTTGAATAAACTCCTTCGCGAACGAAAATACATTTGTTTTATTTTCCTTCGACTCTTGGGCCGATTTAAATCCGGAGCGATGGTTCTGGGACGTTTGGATAGTTTTTCTCTCGGCGTGTAAAAACGCCGCCCGCCCTAACCGTGTCGCGGCGCCACGCCCGCCCTGCCGCGCGAATCGTCATCACTGACGTCCCGAAATAGCGAGCTGCAGAAGGTTTGCTACGTTCTAAGGATTTAATCCATACGTATTTGTTGTCGAAGAACGAATTTCTGGTTTACCTATCTGTCTTTGGCTAGCTGGAGTTTTACTTCTATTGTGTAACTGCAAGTGTTTTACTAATTTAATTTGTTTTTTGTTGCACCTGTTATTCAATAACTTCGATGAGTACACTGGATCGAAAACCACCTAATTAATGCAAATTGTTGTCAAACTAGTAAATAATAAGTAAACAAGTCCAAGTAAGTGTATATCTAAAGTTATATGGAAAAGTACGCTGCATTGCACTTACTCATCGGTTTTCCTAGGTTAAAAAACTCTTTTTTTATATTTGGTGACAAACAAAGTGTTCTTCTCTGTCTCCACCTTATCGTATCTTATGTATCCAAGTACTGATATTTTGAGGGTAATCGATGGATATTATTTTGAGGAACCGAGTTGTGCCTTCTGCGTGCTCTACGTTGCTGACTCCGTCGATTCTATTTTATTAGCTCGCCACTTTTTATAGTCGTTTCCAGATCGTTTTTCCGTTCCGATTGGGACTAGATGCGATGTGGGGAGGGTGCTTTGGAGTATTTTTTATTTGTAAGTAACTCATTGTGGTTTCTTTCGATGTGTACCCACTTGATTCCTTTTGATGTGTGGTGCTGATTTTTTGCTTGAGGATTTTTGTTTTAAGTATTTGTACGTTGTGTTGTGGCAACAGTTGTGGTCACGTTGCCTTTATATTGATTTTATTTCAAACGTAATTTAATTCATAGGTTTCTTACAGGGAGATTAAAATTTTGCACTGAGCGGATGAATCCAAAGCGGAGCCGAGTCGAGAGGATAAAAAAATGGAGTGAAACAAATATCAGCTGTTTCATACATTTGGCGCAGTACTGAGTCGGCCTTTTGTATGGAACAGCTGATATTTTTTGTGCTCAATTTTTTTCGCCACCTAGTAAAAGTTGTTTGTAGTGATCAGTAGACAGCCTACTTAAAGTTCCGCTATCGACTTAGAGTGCACCCTGTAGTGAGGTCTTAGCATAAGCTTCTAGTACTTATGTTTGGAAACCACTGGACTAGACAGCACGCGGTCACACGCGGTCCCGCAATCTCGATAACGACGCGACGCCGCCGCCGCCGCCGCCCGCCGACCGCCAGTTATGCGTGCGCTCGGATTAGGGCGCCGCGGGTTGTTCCACACCGACCCTCCTGGAAACCTGAAAATACCAAACGTATTTAAAACCTAAACTATATTTACTCTATTCTATTCTGTACTAAGGGAAACACGTAAAAATGTAGGTGAGTTTAGTAAGTTCGAATCGACAGTTACTTGCTCGATTGTTCAATTGGTAAGAGCGCTGGCACGGTTAGCCAGAGATTGCGGGTTCAAGTCCTACCTATATCGAGAGTTTTTTTTAAATCTTACAATTCGACATTAATTGTATTAGATATTGATAGTACATATACTTATTGCGTTCGTTTTCAATAATAATAATGTTTTTTCAGCTTTAAAGACTCACTTCGCATGCGGCATATGCATGCATGCCACCTACCATACTTACCGCACTTAAAAACTTACTGCCGATTTCTGAATTGAGAAATTCGCTAAGCAAATGGGTAAGTATCCTTCTGACTCTGCAGATTTCTCACAAAAGAGCGTGACAGAACGATAGTTAAGTATTTGCTTAGTTAAATTCTCAATTCAGAAATCGGGCCTTAGAACACGAAGTTGATTAAATAAATAAGAACAACGAAAACATCCCATAAAACTTAAACAAATTTTTGGGAAAACTTTTCTCAGGTGTATGGTTTTTTCTTTCTCATTATTTTTCCGTGCTTCAAGCATCAACAGGAAATATCAGTCGGTAGGTAACGCAACGCAAAACAGCACGACATTAGGCTTCCAAAATACGTATGAGCGTATGCTCCTAAAATGACACAGCCACCACATGCATGTAATGACTTTAGTAAATTAGAGCTCAGGATTAAACCTAGTTACGACACGCCACGCGCTTAGTGAACATTAAGTCTGATAGCCATCTCTGTGCATTCATATTTAGCTAGAGTGGTATGAAACAAGCTATGATTTAGGGGTTTTATCCTTGATCGAAGATTTAGGGTTCATTGTGATCAATAAATTCTTGAACCGGACTGAAAACCGTTTTTTTCCATGTCATAGACAATGATACCCTTCAGGATCCACTATTGAACCTCTTTTAACAAGCTCTAAAAAAAACACAAATAGCAGCCAAAGTCCTTCATATCGAGCATGCGGTAAAGTGTCAGGACTATCAAGCAGTCTAATCTATTTTGCTAGATCAGCGGTATACAGGGTGGGTTGTGTGCAAGGGTGAAATTGGTGCAATTTCAAAATCACAGATTTTTAAACATAATTATTTGCCATGTTAATAATAATGTCCCATAAGGCTCAAAATAAGTGTAAAATAAGAGCAAAAAGCTAAGGTTTCAGTGTAACATAAACTTAAGAAAACAAACAAGTGGTTTAAATCAACTTTAATTAACAATTAAAGTTAAATTTTTTTTTTTTTAATTTTTTTTTTAAATATTTTTATGGATAGGACATTAGTCAAGCTACCTCCCATAGCAGTTTGATTCACCATTTCTGGGACACCCTGTATAATGAAGATATGCTGTTCGTTTTTTGCTTGTTATACGAGTATTTAGTTTTGGTTTCGATGATATATTGCACTTACCCTATTTCGTGAGTAATATCTGTGTAAATCACACTATTTGTTTTCAATCCTTTCCCAGATATTTATTTGTTTACTTGGACCGATAGCCTCTACATTTCAAATTCCAGTTCAGCTCCTAGCACTGAGCAAACTGCAGGTTTCTACTGTTTCCGTAACAAGAGACGAGAACGGCATTATGCCGGGCATTAAAAAACAAATGAGGTTGAAAGAGCGGTCCCGCAAATGATGGGGTGAATTATCCGCACAAACGGACGGCGGGGCCGCGGCTCAAACGGTGTGATTTATGAATAAGAGATCAGTTGCAGCGGCGACAAAGTCGGCGGGATGTGTCGGGCGTCGGGCGTCGGGCGGGCTGCGGCGCGGACGCCTCATTAGCGGACGGACGGCCCCGGGTGAGCGCCACACGGTGGCGGCTGAAACGCTGCGGCTGAAACGCTCTAGCTGAAGAGGTAGATAGACATTATTCTTTATAGTCCACCAAACACCAAAAGTTGGAAAAACCATTTTCATAAGACTTAATTCCTATTACTCGCCTACCAAATTTCATGACGGTTCGATATATCCAAATATGCTCAAGTTATCGTCGAAAGAACATTTATACATACATACAAACATACAAACGCCGGATTCTTCCTCACTTCGCTCTCTCTTTCAATAAATACACGGTAGGAAAAGTTGCGTCCTGAACTGAACAATATTCTCTCTTTGTCCCGGTTGTCCTTTCCAAATTAATAGGGACAGGGTTTTTTTTTTAATAAATAAAATGCCCCGCTGTCCATATCACTGCCACACGGTGGCGTCTGGAACGCGGCGTTTTAATTTGATGTGTCAATATTGAAACAACGAACTCAGGATTTTTTTCGCTTTCCATATTGCTTCTTGTGTCGTGGGTGAACTATGCTGATATTTTAAGATCTTTAAAATGTTCACTCATGCGTACAA
This sequence comes from Zelleria hepariella, assembly GCA_949319315.1. Taxonomy (NCBI): domain Eukaryota; kingdom Metazoa; phylum Arthropoda; class Insecta; order Lepidoptera; family Yponomeutidae; genus Zelleria; species Zelleria hepariella. The sequence continues at coordinate 5,021,646 of OX439383.1, read as the reverse complement.
TTTACTTCCTTTATTAGTTCCTTAGGAATCCGTAAATGGTAAAGTGAGATAAGACAAACTAGGTGGAAAACTTAGATTTTGAGTTTACGATTCAAACCCAAACTGGTACAAAACACTTTGACCATCAATAGACTCAATAAGGTATTTGGTGCTGCGTACAGGTAATATGAGCGACGGCGACAGCTACTACAGCGACATGATACCGTATTGAGGGGATGCAGTGTGCGCGCAATCTAGGCGACTGGCGTCCTACAGCTTTAAAAAGAAAATGCACTGAATAATCTATAGGTAAGTAGGCAGCACATCATTAGACCGTCGTGGCGGTGGCGGCGGCGGTTTTCCTGCCGCCCGTCTGCGTGCCCCGCGCCCGATTGGTTTAGTTACTAGGAGACTCGCGCCTCATTTGCTTGCCGCCCGCTGCACGCTGCGTGAAAGAGTTCGTTACAATTATTACAGCCCTTTGCGCTAGACTGGGAGTTAACAGTTTACCTAGTTGCGATATCGGCGGGCGAACGTTGAAGCTCCTGAGCTTTTGATGTTTGGGCAATTGCACGTTCAGAGTTTTTCAGGTGCTTGGTTTGTAAAGTCTGCGACACCCTACTAGGATACCGCGGTACCATAGGGTATCCTAGCTAGGCAAGACAATGTTCAAGACAAAATTGGACTTTTATGTGTGGTTTGCAGAAGACGAGTTTTTGTACGGGCTAATCTCTATTATATAGTTCAATGAAATATAAGTTAATGCTTCTTTAATATGTTGGTAGGATTTTAATAATTGCTCTTGATCACAATGAGAATATGAAATTATTGAACATGCTACTGAATCCCTGAAGTGAAATAAGTTTAACCGCGCAGTAGAACTTGTTAAACCTAGTGCCTCCATACTCAAAGTGTGTTCCGCGGAACCCTAGGGTTCCGCGATACCCCTGTAGGGGTTCCGCAAGAATTTAGAAAAAATATTCAAAACACCTTTCTCTGGTACACCGTTCTGACGCGGAGTATCACGATTCACGAGGAGCAGCCGAACTTAGTCACAGTACATACTTGTACACCCTTACATAAGAGTACATACACTCGAAAAACATAACCCTCCCTCTGGGTCAGTCGGGTAAAAACTATTGTTTTATTGTAGGGTTCCGTCAAGTATTTCGCTTTCCAAAAGGGTTCCGCACCCAAAAAAGATTGAGAACCGCTGCTCTAGTGCATCGTGGGCGTATCGTTAAATTCTAAACAATGTCTACCCTGACGGACGTTAATAGGGTGTTAACATAGCCTGCAATTCAAACAAACTGAAACATCGTTCGACCAAAGAAACCCACCGTATTTGGCTGGTTGAAAACCGTATTGCGACGTCACTTTGTCCGCATTACCTACTTACCACGACAGCACGTCAGAGGGTACACTTTTGTTGTAAAGTCGCCCGTAACGTGACCGAGTAGAGTGCTAGCGTGTAAGGGTTGACGTGATGTCGTGTACGTGAGTGCGAAACAAAATTTACTAATGCGAATATCTTTAGGGTATTTTACGACTGTGTCACCTGTGGAAAAAAATTACGGCCGCCAAAGACCTGGCCGTCCAAAAACATCATTGCTCCAAAATCTCGCAGAATGGTTCAACACGAGCAAAACTCAACTTTTTCGAGCCGCAACGTCACGGGCCCAAGTGGACGTAATGATGGCCGACCTCCGATAGGAGATGGTACCAGAAGAAGAAGTAGTCGCCTATCGACCAAGTTACGTGAGCTGGAAGAGGTTACCCTTGACCTGGGGGGTTACCCTTGACGCTATTGCGATCAAATTGAAAAAGTTTTTAAATTAATTTCTCGTTGAATTCGCATAGTAATGCTTTGATTTTAAATACTTTGTAATGTTTATTCAAATGTTAGGCTGTTTTATTCAATAAAAACACAAAATGCGTCTTAATTTGTAAAATATTAAATTTTGTAAATTGCGCCATATTGCGGCCGTATTGGAAAAATGCGTCAAGGGTAGAGGGGCTGGTGTGTAACTCGGTCTACCTATCGCCATTAGTTCGAGCCGGGGCTAGATGGATGCGTTCTTAAATTCCCGTAAATGAGGTGAAAGCCTTTAAGGGCGTCGGCATCAAAAGGGCGCGCGACAGGTCGCCAGCAGTTTTAATGATCCCTTAATGATCGGGCCGCGGGCTCTCCGATGCATTGCTTGCACCCGCAGCTCTCGCAGTTCGCGGGATAAACTTTCTAATGTCAAGTGTGCGGTAAATTATGGGCTCCGAGACCTTAGTCTGGACAAAGTTTGATTGAAAGTTTCGGAAGTTGTTTGGGAAATTATTTCCAATTTATGCGATAGAGGCGCATCAGTTCAAATTCAGAGTGGCAGCCTTTCAGGACATGCCACGTTTGTTCTATTTTGGGCCATCTTTATCCACTACACAGATGACCTATGGGTACAGTCGACAGCACGTAGACCGTTACACGCGTGCACTCTATTCAGTTACGTTACGGGCAACTATGTAATGAAAGGACTGTACTTAGTACCATACCAGTGATCCGCATGGGCTTCAAGACTTCGTCTACCGATTAAGAACTTGAGAATATTCGCCCTCATCATTTCTGCGACTGCGGCTTGCTAATAAGAGGATTAGTATTGGATTGGATATGTACGATCCGTCAATGAACACGTTTGTCGCAATACGTAACCGTAGCGCAAGCAAATAAGAGCTCGCGTCAACATTATTGATGTGCCGTCGACTATGAAACTAAATAATACTCAGCGCATCGCAGTAGAATGTAACACAAGCGTAGCATGCACTCGTTTCGCGCTGTAGGCTGAATGTGCGGTGCCTCTGCCGGCGGCGGCCATTAAAAAATAATCGATGCCTGCGAAATATCGAGGGCTTTCCACTAATGACATCGCGCGGGAAAACAAAGCGGCCCGGCCTCAGATGCCCGATAAGGGCGCAGGCTCCACAGCCTCTACACCACAGCTCGCGGCACACGGTCGCTCCAAGACGCCCGGCTCCACTCTCTCAAACAAACTCTAGGGTTCACGCGCCACTTTACTTCGGCCTCATTGGAGTTTTCTTCGATTTTATCGCCCTCACCGAACCGCTCTAACCGCTAGAATTGACAATTACGGACGAACTGTGTTTGTTGAATAAAATATACACGCTTTACGACTGCCTGTTACTTCAGTTATTTCCCCAAATTCCACGTTTAATAGGTTAATTCACGTGGAAGCTCGCGGGCCGCAGACGCCGCCGCCGCCCGCGCCGCGGAGTCTCCGCCGAGCTTTGTTTTTCTTACAAATGAAATTATTGCGCGTATAAAATATTTTACTGTCTGTCAATTTGCTGGGTTCACTTCGTCGAAATGCTCCGCGAGATATTAAGCAGAGGTTAAAATTTTATTTGCGCGCAGATACAGCGAGGTCGCGCGCCTCGCCGCGTGATGTTGTTAAATTCTCTCCGGTACATCGAGACGCTTGAAATAAGACAATGGCGCAAAATAAAATAAAATAGGCTTATTTATTGCTTCGTAAAACATTGAAAGTACTTTTGCACGCCTCTATAAATTAGATAGCAATAGAGAATTAAACCGTCATTACGTTTACAATGGAGACCGGGCTAGAAATAATTCTCTTTTATGTACTTCACGATTTGATTTTATTGCTAACATTAAAGGACCGCCAATTTTCTTTTATATTGTTAGAAGGTGCACAGAATACGTAGGTGGGCCTATGTTAACATTACGGCTGCAAGGCGCTTCAAATCACTAGAGACATTTTAATATCTATGATGTCGAGTCTAAAAACAACTCCCAGCGTCGAGTGGTCACTTGACCCATCTAATGTAAGTGTGGATGCCACTGGATGTTGTATACAAGGTGTTACAAAAGTACCTAACTCTTTTTACAGGGTGTAACCTACTAGTCAACAGGATGTCAAATCTGTAAAAAAAAGTTGAAATTTTTTTCATTTATTTTATAACCTCAAAATTTAAAAAATTTGATAACTTTTTTGTTTTAGTTATTAGCTCAAATTAAAAAAAATACGTTTGTGCGTGTAGGTGCATTTACATAGCTTTGAGTTGTTAAAACATTGTGAAAGTCAATGAAAATAATATTTAAAAAATACGTTTCTCCCGCCACACCGTTCACATTTTATTAATTAAAAAATTAACGGAACGTCATAGAGCAAAAAAAAAATTTTGGTTGTGATCCCTATCACCGGGTGCTATTACCCTGTAAAAAGAGTTAGGTACTTTTGTAACACCTTGTATAAACCTTTTCCCCTATAGTCTAATTCTTCATTCAAGATAGTACACTGACGTTTACGGTGTGACCAGTCTCCGGTGAAAATTAAATAGTGTGGTGACAAAAAGTTTGACATGAATCGAATTGCGTAATCGATATAATCGATTTATAGGCCGATTGATGAAAAGCTTATTATATGAAATTAACTAAAAACTTATTAATTAGTAATGAGAAAGTGTGTTTTGGTCCACTTTTTTTGAGTAGTGTTAAATGCGTTAAAAATTGTGTTTTTAAATGATCTATGGAAATATTGCGTTCCGAACGTTTTTTTTTCGTCCAGAATTCCTGTTGCACGGGCTACCATGTGGAATTTTGTATTTCGCTTTTTTTTTTTTTTGTGACTGAGCTGAATCTCAGAACGAGTGGAATGCATCACTATTACAATAAATACGGCAACATTATTTTGCAAAGTGACAGTTAGCATCTGTCAGTTTACTATCTTGAATAAAGAATTAGACTTTAGACGCTAAGGCCTTTATAAGTAGGTATAGACACACACTCTCTACGCACCTTGTGTTCTTCATGTTGGAGAAGCAATGTGCCATAGATACTTAGGTGGTAGTGCACGAATGTAGCGCGCGAGTTTGTAATTGGTTATTATTTGCCTAGGGCCGGCTCGTTAGCCTTTCTTTGGGCGAGATGCGGCGGTTTTGTTCGACGAGACTGCTTGCCGCTAATTAACTATGAAATTAATTGATGCAGCAAACTTTGCGAGTGAAACTTGAATTAATTGGCGCGTCCAGCTCCCGCCTAATTAGTAGCTTGAGGCTTTTCAGTTCAGCCCGTGAAAAACAGCCGGGTGATTGTGCGCATAGTGTACGTACTTGGATCGTGGGTAGGTACAGTCGGCCACAGTCTCAGATACCCCTTTTTGTTCGATTGGCGCCCTTATGCCGCGGGCGATAAGAGCTGCCATGCGGTATCTGAGATTGTGGCCGACCGTACTATGCGGCCGCGGCTGGCTCGGCCTTCTTTACAGTTGTTTCAATTAAATTCTATTAATTAGCTCTCTAGCGAAAAATCTAACAAGTAGGGTGGAGTTATTAAAAATATACAACGTCCTACACAGCAAGCTGTCAGACGTACGTACCTACTTTAGGAAGGATTTCCACTTGATAAATAAACCTCAAAAAAAAAAACTACGGTCTTTGTATCTACGTAGTGAGATGGTTTATACAGCGTCCAGTTGCACCTTTACTCACACTAGATGGGTGAAGAGACCACTCGACGCTTCAGTGCCTAAGACATAGTTTTAGATGGAGTACGCTTGCACAGCACTGCCACTCCTGACAGCTTGAAAGACAAGTCAATCAGCGGTAGTGGCTTAGTGGTAGAACACCGGATTGAGAAGCGAGACACCCAGGTTCGATTCCCGGCGAAGGCATGTACCTATTAGTTTTTTTCTTTTCAATGTTAGTACGTAATATTTGTGAATTTGAAGTAGCAAAATAAATCTCAAAGTTACAAAGGTATCTGAAAAGTCGAAGGCGCGAAAAAAGTTGCTTGCCCATGCTATGTCCCACACACTGCGCTACCATGTCGACAGAGGAGATTTTTTTATCGGGAACTAACTTTGTTTTTTCGCGCAATGTGTCGAAATAGAAATTTTGTTGAGAATCAAAAGAAAATCAAAAGTTTTAAACATCGTGGTAGAGTTCAATACGTAAAGCACCAAAATGTAGAGTAGAACGCTATTATTTAAAGATTCTCAGAAGATAGGGGTATTGTTCGCAGGCGGGGGAGGGTACCATGGACTGTCCCCAGGCTACGAGGGCCCCATAATTATCATACATTATGAATTATCTGAAATGACCGCCTCCAATACCCGTAATTACACGTATACGTGCTGTAGGTATATCCTCACTTTGTGTTTATTAAAACGTGTTTTCGAAGATTATTGTTGCCTTTATTGCGATGAATCATGTTTATGAACCTAATTATGAGTTAATAAGGTTTTGATTGGTTTTTTGCCCGATTTTTATATTATTTTTACACTTCGAACGTTTCCAACGAAATGTGCCCAAAGAATATGAAATCTTTTTTATTTAGGTTTATTTTTCGAGTTCGGCGTTTATTCCTGTAAAGTAACAGAATAAGCAAAGCGGAATAAGCTGTCGCTTCAACGCGGAACGCAAACAGTCGAAATATTTCCGACGTGACGTGTCTGTACGTAACTTTGATATTTTGCAAACGGCTTCACTGAGGTACATACGACAGCACGTCGACCCTTACACGCTAGCACTCTACTCGGTTACGTTACGGGCGACTTTACAACAAAAGTGTACACACTGACGTGCTGTCGTGTGTACTTGTAATGTTACTAACATGTAAGACACGTTAGTTCCTTATTTCACTGATGATACTGGACATGAATTGAAATTGTATAAATTCCGGGGTTTTCCCATCCCGGGTCAATGAAAGTACCATGGCGTGAAATGTACAATTTTCACAGTTTTTAAATTTTTTTAGTTATATTTGTTCAACGTTTTTTGTTATCTCCATTTAGCTACAAAATTGAAATAACTGTGAAAATTTGGGCTTTCCCGCCACGCTAATTTCTTTGACCTTTTGTGTTCACTTCTACTGATTACACCAATATTATTATACCCACTTATCAGTACAGCAATTTTACCAGTTTCGAACTAAATCGTAAGTAATATCTCGAACATTAGATAGAGAACACTTTTTGTACACCAGAAAAAAATATTTACATGAATTTTCTTAACCTAAAAGTACAGATGGCGGTCTTATTGCTAAAAGCGATCTCTTTCAGACAACATTATGGGTACCTATTACCTTATTGATCTCATCTTATAACATATTTTACTTTCTGCCGTGTAGAAACACACTGCTCCATTCACTACACACAACTCGAGGACTCGGTTCTACACGATGGCGCAAACTGAATGCACCTATCACTTGATAGGAGACACTCAGCGGTATTTAGATACACTGAGTTTTGGGGGAACGTGTCGCATTTCATAGCTTTGTCGAGCGTAATACAAGTACATTGGTGAATTCTTTTGTGAAAGGGATTTTTTTTAAATAGCCAAACGAAATAAACGGTAGGTACACACGACAGCACGGAGATGCTTACAACGCTATCACTCTAGTCGGTTACGTTACGGGCGACTTTACAACTAAAGAGTACACCCTAACGTGCTTTCGTGTGTACCTACGTTTTCCAAAACGTCGTGCTGCCTAGGCACCTTGTCTGTAATAAATAAGTATGTGTTGTTGTTCGGTGGTATGAAAAAAATAGATAGATAGATAGATAGATATGTATTTTATTCAAAAGCCACAACACAATACAAAAAGTAAATCAGAACAACCATATGTTACAAAATAAAATTATAAAATTAAAATTAAATTACATGCTTCACATTTGGCGCTATGTGTTATGGCAAAGAAAAAGGTTCCAACTCAGCATAATGCTACGAAGATTGGAAAGCAAAATTCGTAGCGCTGGTTTTCGGTTGGAGCCTAAAGTGTGTGACGCAACGAGAATCAGCAAAGTCAGCAGCTCTCCAGTTAATAAAATTAGCATACTTAATTGATACTGAAACTAAATTTACAATAAAATTCAGCATAAATATACAATCCAATCAAGCATAATAATAAAGTGTAACAAATCAGAGACAAACAAGAGATTAAAAATTGCAAATTCAATTATACTTAAAATAAATCGAACACAATTAAATATATCGACACTATAATATAGTATAGACACAAATAGTTTTCATTGCGTATAAATAGCACTATACACCATCTCGATATTAAACTGTAGTACTCGTAGTATTCTCAACAAATAAAAAATATTCTGTGTTGAAAGTTATTTACAATAAAATCAGATTTTTTCATACACCGTGGGTTCCTTTGAAAAATTCAGTTATTTCAGTGTGATATACCTTTACTTAATACTGTTTTGATAAGTGATTTCTATCAGTTACGACTTACGATATACATTTAAAAGACCGCCAACAAAGCGGGAAACCACGTATTGTCCTCATCATAAGGATAATTTTTGCCCAAAGAACTAAGCCTGGGAAATCAACGGTTTCCGAGATAATGAAGTTCAAAGTCGAACTTTCAAAATTTTTTATTTTGTAGAATTGTGTTCAGTATCAAGTCCTTGACATTTCTTCTCAATGAAACATATCAACATTTTGAATATTTCTTACAAAAAACGACGCTGAAATTGCAACCCGCAATGTATTCTTATCATTGGCACCTCTAACGTAAGTAGCCTAAGTTTATATCAACGCTTGCGCAATATGAATTGTCTGCGTTACTCTTCCATTACGCGATAAAATATTTTCCAAAATTGTAACCTAAAAAACCAAAATTATTTCCCAGCAATAATTTATCGAAAAATTACTTTGTTTTGGTGTCTAGTACCTTTCGGCTCTGTTGGCGGTCTTTTAACACCCTGTATAACAGACATATATGCAAATATTACACACAGTAATTTAGTGGCTCATACTCGTAAAAGTACCCCAGACACGAGTACCTACTACATACAGGGTGTTAAAAGACCGCCAACAGACCCGTAAGCCACGCTTACTAGACACCAAAATAAAGTACTTTTTCGATAAATTATTGCTGGGAAATGATTTTGGTTTTTTAGGTTATAATTTTGAAAAATATTTTATCACGCAATGGACGTGTAACGCACAGAAGTCATATTGCGCAAGCGTAGGTATCAGTTTATGTTACTAAAGCTTGAAGTGCCGATGTTTAGAATACATTGCGGGTTGCAAATTTAACGTCGTTTTTTGCAAGAAATATTCATAATTTTGATATGGCTTCTTGAGAAGGTATGTTAAGAACTAAATACTAAACGCATTTCTGCAAAAAAAAAGTTTTGAAAAGTCCGACTTTGAACCTCATTATCTCGGAAACCGTTGATTTCCCAGGCATAGTTCCTTGGGCAAAAATGTTCCTTATGATGAGGACAATACGTGGCTTCCCGCTCTGTTGGCGGTCTTTTAACACCCTGTATATCTATTGTTATGACAGGTGCTTAGTGATAATTACCATCTCACTAACTTCTCCTTCAAATTGCTCCCATATCTGAAATTCTGAATGCATTCAGACTTGGTAGGTACAGTCGGCCACACGGTAGGATACCCTTTTTGTTCGATTGGCGCCCTTATGCCGCGCGCGGTAAGAGCTGCCATGGGGTATCTGTGACTGTGGCCGACTGTACATAACGTTGGTAGGTAATGCTGCAATGAATGAAGTTACCTTCCCATGCAAAACCGTCCCGTGGAACATTGCTTTGGCCTGTCGATTGTGTCTCCATCTCAACCAATGATGGTCCACTGATATAAATTGCTCCGACGATACATTTTTATACAAGTTGTATGCTCATGATATAATTTCATGCGTTTTTATAACTTTCTAATAAGTTGTGGACGGAAAGCGGACATTACTTTGAATCAGTGCAGTAGCTCAATAACAGTGTAACTTTTTACCAGTGAAGTAGGTTTTTGAATTTTTGCTAATTGTATAGCTATGTTGGGCTGGATTGCTTGAAGATAAAAACTGTTTAAACAAGTGAATATTCAATTGTGTGATTCTCCCTTTCAAAAGATCTTACAAATGTCTACTTCAGCGTAGTCGCGTGCAAAAGTTGGTTCGCAAATAACTTTCGAAACACTCAAACATTATCGACCACCAAAGGAAGTTTCCTTAATTTGTCATATTACAATACTGGTACACAGAGCTTTGCAAGCAACAACAATAAGCCATTAGGCGCTCGCGCAGATTTTCCGGTTATTTTCGATTCGCAGCGAGTGTAGGTACGTCTCGGAGGGCTATGCCACTGAATGCTATAGGCCAGATGGACGAGTTTGGTTCTATCAGCATCAAAGTCATTAGTTTACCTATCGGAAGTTTACAGTTCAGGCGAACACAGAATCCGTACAAAAAATCGATAAAATTGTTGGAAGGCCTAGATAGAGCAAGTCTTCTTCAAGAGGACAGTATTTTTCAACCTTTTTCATGATGCGTCCCCCTTGCAGTGGTAAAACTTTTCGTGACCCCCTACCAGGGTTTTGTCAGTTAATTACACCTTTAGAACATAACCACAAAAGCTTAAAAAGCTTCGCGACCCCTTTAAATAAGTTTTGCGACCCCCTAAGGTAGCTTGGCGACATAAAGGGGGTCATAGGGGGTCGCGACCCACCAGTTGAAAAACACTGCTCTAGTCTAGTAATCCATATATTACGGGCCATATTATATTGAGTTTTGAAAGATTGATACACCGCTGTCTATCTCGTTCTAAGTAGATCAACCGAGTGTCTTGAGCAAACATGCTTGATCAAGGAGTCAATTTTGGCAATTGTCGACGGAAAATGTTTTTTACCTCGTGGTAAGTAAATGATTTTTTTTTTAAGTTTAATCATGAGCTAATACGGTCAAGGGGTTGCAGAGATATGAATTTCTATAGCAAACATATGTACCTTTATTTCTTAAAACAGTAGGTACTGTGTCGGGGCGAACTCTGGGGCGAACTATTATTGCAGTTAACTTTAGTTAACACTAGTTGTGCCCGCGACTTCGTATGCGTTTTTACACATTTGACATTTAATTTAAATTCGACTGTGGAGGAAAACTCAAAAGGAAGGTTTTTTTTAACCCCCAACCTAAAAAGAGGGGTGTTATAAGTTTGACAGCTTTGTGAGTGTGTCTGTATAGGTATGTTTATGAGGGTGTGTCTGTCTGTGGCACCGTAGCTCTTAATGGGTGAACGATTTGGAAGCTTTAGTTTTTTTTTATTTATTTGAAAGCAGGTTTTCTAGCGAATGTTCTTAGTAATGTTTTGTCAAAATTGGTTCAGCTATTTATTTAATATACTTATTTGAAGCTAAAATGTCTGGGGTATTTTAATTTAATAGCTATTATTTCTTAACGTGCGGTTTTGAAAGCAGGTTTTCTAGCGAATGTTCTTAGTTATGTTTTGTCAAAATTGGTTCAGCTATTTATTTAATATGCTTATTTGAAGCTAAAATGTCGGGGGTATTTTAATTTAATAGCTATTATTTCTTAACGTGCGGTAGCAGGGCTCAAAAGAAAGCAATAGAATAAAATAGAATAAAAACCATAATCTAAACAATACATTTATAAATTTAATAATAAATATTATGTATTGTCTACATTAAGGTATCGCCCGTGATAAGATACCAGAAAGCTTAGCATAAGAATTGCTTAGGAAGTAAAGGGGTTTATATGTATCTCCCTCGACGTAGAGTGGGATAGATAAAGTTATAAGCCCATAGATAAGGTCTGACTCATTCTCATGCTAAGCCAGCAAGCAAAGCACACGGCTAATAACTCTGTCTATCCCGCTCAACGGTAAACAATAGTTATTTGTTATGCAAGAATGCAAAATTATTGTTTGCGTCGAGTGCTTGTATTGAATGCCGAGCGGTGTTAAAAGACCGCCAACAAAGTGGGAGACCACATATAGTCCTCATCATAACGAAAATTTTTGCCCAAGGGACTATGCCTAGGAAATCAACGGTTTCCGAGATAATGAGGTTCCAAGTCGGGCTTTTTTTTTTCTTTTTTCGGTTTTTTTTTCAGAAATGTATTCAATATCACGTTATTAACATATCTTCTCAAGAAGCTATATCAAAATTATGAATATTTCTTACAAAAAACGAAGTTAAAATTGCAACCCGCAATGTATTCTGAACATCAGATAGCCTAGATTGTGCCCAGAACCAGGACTTATCACGGTCCTAAATTTGACTGAAAAATATTCAGCGGTATTCGCGTGATGAGGTAACACACAGACAGACAGACAGACAGACAGACAGACAGACAGACAGACAGACAGACAGACATAGACCGATTTTTTTGCATTTTTGTATTCAGTATAGTTTACTTAGTCACCCCTGCTAGTTTTTTTCTAAAAATATTCAATGTACAGAATTGACTTCGCTAGAGTTTTATTATAAGTATAGATTTCCTTTCCGTCGACGGACCTTTTGTATCTTCTCACTGTATGGGCACAAGGCTTTGCGTCGTCGAGTGGGGTCTATGGCCTATGACGCCTCGGAATGGTACATTTGTGCCGCATTTACGGCCAATATTATGTGATGGAGATTTATTGAGTGCGGCCCCGAGTCTCGCTCGACGCCAATTAGCGAGGTTTAGAGGCTTTGCTTTATTAGGGAATGCTGGATTCTCACTTTATTCCATTTATCTATTGACGCGGTGGTGGTTTTGCAAACTTCGCGGAATAACGTCTATTTCTCAAGCTAGATGTCCCGCAGTTTCAACGACTCTATGTTCTAGGCTATGCACACTTGTGAGTCTAGTGACGTTGTAGTAGGAATTATACCAGTAACGTAACATTCCAGCCGTGTTATGCTTAAGTAATATGGACACATATTCATCGATAAATTAGTAAAAATAAACCTGCGCCCGCGCCGGCGCCCTGGGCGCGCACAAATCACGCGCAAACCCGCTTATTAAGTTGTTACGGACGCCATCTTCTCCGCGCCCACGCGGTTCGCTCGCCACGCTCGCTATGCTGTTTGCATTGCCATACACAGCCTTGTAATATCATTGGGCTGTTTGTTCAGTGACTGGGTGATTCTCCTATCTACATAGGGTTGTTAGTTGTTGAAGTAACAAATTCCTGTAACCCCTTCAGTCTCTCGACGGCTCTTAACGTGTTAAGAGTGCACGACTGCTGATTGTAATGATTTCTTGGGAAGAGAACTTTCTCTCACACAAATAATACATATTTAATAGTCACACCAACAGTGACTTTAGTCTTCAAATAGCCAATCATTATGGTAGACTTGACGATGTCTGGAAACTTTACTATTAACAAACTAGTCGAAATAGAAACTGTTGCAAACAATAAAACTGACAAAAATACATAAATATCGTAAACTTTTATTTTCACGCTTCAACTTGCCATTGCACTTTATTTTGACCGATCGATACGTCAGTCGTAATATAAGGATTTAGTGAGAGCTAAATCCAAACTACGGGGTGTCCAAAAACTGTCTTGGCGACTCTTAACTGTCAACCATCAATGTCGTAGCATCCCACCTAATTTAATTTCCCGGTAGCAGACGTTTCTAAATACTGACACACATCTATGGCGTTTATGGTGCCAGTGAAATGTTTACGTTCCCCTGGCGAAATGTTTATAAGCTTTTCTGTTTATGCGTTGCTTGTTTTCCATCGGACAATAATATGTCGAAGTTACGTTTAAATGCGCGACAAAGACGGTAGACTTTTAACAAAGTAAACAGAGACAGAAGTATAGTTCAGTTCTTGCTCTACCACAATGCGATTAAATAGTTTGAACGATAGCTCTACCATAGGTTTGCGCACTCTTGGTTACTGGCACTTTTACACATATTGTCATGCAATTCGGAAGGCAAAGTTTTTTGTTCGAAAGTCCGTTATTGGCTTAATCTTATCTTTAGACAATATTGAGAAACTAATTTAAATATTTTTTATTTTGGTCCAGTAGTTTTGTTTTTATGAGCTAAAATGTTTTGTTCCTATGACCGCCAACAGTATGCAGACCGTCGCGTGACGTCATAAAACCGTATCTCTGAAACGTTGTAAAATGCAAACTACCGAACCAAAATAAAAAATATTGAAATTAGTTTCTCAATATTGTCTAAAGATAAGATTAAGCCAATAACGGACTTTCGAACAAAAAACTTTGCCTTCCGAATTGTCTAGACAGAAAAAATACAAGCGTTATAGTTAATATCCTAAACAGATCCTGCGAACCGAATGGTAGAGCTGAAGGTTTACCCTGTGACTACGCGAAGCAAGCAATGTACCTCATCACTTCATGACGTATCGTTTGTTTTGTCTCAATTTTCCGGTGACATAGTGTTTATGCTATTCCGATAGAAGCAGTCTTTCTGCTGCTACTCTGCGCTTCATCCATTCGCGTACTAAGTGCTTGTATTGTGCGAGCCTGTTCGGTCATACTTGCAAAAGTTAAACGGTGCCCCTTTGTATATTTGCAGACAACAATGTGCCATTTAGGAATTAGCAATCGATTTATCTGTTTCGCAAGTTTACGCCGCGGTGGAGGTACCTTTTGTCGATTAGCGCGCGAAATCGTGGTTCTGGGAAGTTGGCTTTTACGGTGTGCTTTACTGTGGTGCAGGCTTTTGTTAGACTTTCCACGCCTGCCTTTTAGGGTCCGCCAAACAAGCGTTTTTCAGACCACGATAAAACTACGACCACGATTTTCAAGCGCGCCCCGCGAGTAAAAATCTAAACATTTGTCTTTATTATTATTGATATGGATCCACTGACTGTTATAGACACTAGCGCTCCTAAACGGAAAAAAGTTGCAAAACCTAATCTTTCAGCGTTTTTTACTACTTTCAGTGCTATTGTTGTAAGGAACGAAAACGTACCTGCCGCAAATTTTAACCTGCCGCGGTTGTAGTAATCGTCGGAATATCCGCGTCGAGAGTCAAATATAAGAACCTTATTTGACAGCTCACTCATAGTTCAAGCAAACTCCTTCTACAAATAATGCGAAACGTCCAATATTTATGATTAAATTACAGGCATGTGCATTAAGTGTGCATTCCGATACATCGTTCGGGTTGTTCCACGTTAAACCAAAAAACTTGGTAACCACCGAAAGTATTTTCCTGCTTCGACTGATTCATTGTTCTACATTCGATCACTTAATATTGTATTTTTGTTTAAAACCTACGTAAGCTTTGACCTCAGATATACTTTAGAATTTTAACAACCAAAAAACAGGGTCTTTTTAACTTGTGTTTTTTAGTTTTTTGTAGTTTTTTAGATTTGTAGTTAGTAAATCTGTTATCGCAATTTCTTATGTCTAAATCCCTGAAGTTTGGGTGTGGGGTTGCCAGCGTTGAAGATCTTTTTGACTTACCAAGAAAGAGACAAGAATATAGAGAGAGAGCTGAGTACCAACCTCCATTTGTGAAGATGCACGCCGATATGAAACACACTAAAAGTATTTTTAAGTTAGTGACTACCTAATTCTAAATACATGTATAAGTTCTATAAGTTGTAAATTGTGGTCAGTAAATAAACACTTATCTGTTCTATTATATTCTAAATTACGCTATTGTTTTTTTTTAAAATTAATAAATGGATGGTCGAAAATGGAACAGCCCATCGATCGGGTCGGTGTCGGGCGGCCTCGCGCAAACAACTTAATGACCGGCCGTGATTTATCGGGTTTGAGATCACCCTCATTACATCGGCTTTCGATCACTAGCCTGTACCTCAACGGTGCACTTGACGAATTGTGTTGTACAGAAAATTTATAATTTTCAGGGCTGATGTCTGAAGACCAAAGGAAATGCAAAGGATTGTAATAGAGACCGCTATAGTCGAAAATAGGAAACAAAAAACCGATCTAACTATGGTATTTTAGGTCCTTATGGATCTGGCATTCAGCGACAACAATTAAGTTTGATACTCGCATTTATTGCGTGCACGATAAGAGCTACCACATATCTATTTTCTCAAGATAGCGAAGCAATGGATAGGTTTTTCTTTTTTTCCTACGTTGCACGTGCATTCCGCGAATTGAGTATAGGCCGGGCGCGCGCACACTGAGCGCCCGGCGCACGAGCGCGCAACAAATATCGCCTGATGATACTGCGCGGGCGCGTGAGAAACGCGCTTTATTCACATTTCTCAGGCGCAATCGAACTGGCCCGGTTTAGAAGAGAAAGAAAAAAAAGCGGATCGCTATTATTTTAATACCAGCCCATCATAACGGCGCCTAAGCAGCGGCCGTAAAACACACATAGTCGCTAGTCTTTAGGTGAATGATGAGCTTTAACTTGATAGAGGTGACTCTACCTTACCTCTTGCAAAAGAGGGAGGTGACTGGTGGCATTTGGCGGAAACATTTCAGGTAGTTAACTCCTTCAGTCTTCAGAGTAGCTACCACGAGTGCGAAAAAGCTGTGCCAGACGTCTGCCGGACGTCTGTCATGTATCCTAATACTATAGTAGTAAGGTTATTTATCCAACTTCTCACTTTCAGTGACAGTGATAGTATGCACTCGTTGTAGCTACTCTGTACCTATCCTTTGTGGGTCAAGTTTTTTTTTGTAAAAAAATATTGTTTGGTGTACACACGACAGCACGTAGACGCTTACACTTTCGTTGCAACGTTAACCGTAAAGTAAGTGAATAGAGTGTACACGTGTAAGCGTCTACGTGCTGTTTTGTGTACAATAAAATAGTTACCGAAATCAACAAAAATGTATTTGGCTGGCTGGAAGAAATTTCTATTGAAATAAGTCCGCCCTTGTATGTAATTTCTCACCATTGTTATTAAAGTTTTTATTTTGTGCAATAAAGTGTAATAATTGGTGGTAATATAAAAAATATAAAATTGAGTAGCTAGACTAGTAAGCTAGTTGACTCTCAAGTACTCCACGCCTGACCCCTGAAAATAATTTAAAAAACAAAACAAGCTACCCAAAACGAAACAGACGTAATAACGCACGTAATATGCGTTTTTTAATTAATGGTTAGCAGGGGAGACAACAGTCATTACCCAGAACCTCATTGCCTCGCCATGTCGCCGCGATATGACGTCATTACTTGGGTTTTTTCGCAATTTGTCAGCGAATATTAATTAAAACACTCCGCAGCTATTTGAGACAGTGAAGCAACTCGCGTAAGGACGGGGATACACACACCGGGATAGGGGACAATTTTTGGGAGTAAAATTGTCGAAGGAAATGTCGAGGAAGAGGGTTTCCGTTCTACTTCGAGAAGTGACCCGTAAAAGTTGCGTATTTGCCTATTTGGCAATTAGTTTTCAACAGAAAGAAGCTAAAATGCAATGTGCAGGGTGGCTTTATTGACATAGATATGTAAAGGTATTTGGTATGACGGCGTATGTAGAGCTTGTTTTCGTAATTTTATTTTTCTTCATCTCGCTCACTGTGAAGGAAAACATTGTGAGGAAACCTGAGCTTTTGAGGCATGATACCCTCAACACTAAAAATTTGCCAATCCGCAGGTGATTAAGCCCGAACTCTCTCTGAGAGAAGGCCTTTACCTAGCGAATAGGACATGTACAATACATTATTGTACAGGCTACATCTTTGTATGTTTTTCCAGGTGTTAAGAGTTATAGTGTATCTCCAGTATTATGAATTCGGTACTTTCTAAAATGTGCTCAAAATAACACATTGCTACGTTTACTGCGGTTGCAATAGTTTGGAGGTACCTAACTTTATTGGATTTTTTAACAACCAAATTGCCGGTTCAGAAAATGTTGCAAGTCGCCATAATATTGATTTCAGAACCTCACGTAAAGCGATATGGAGGCAATTTTACGGCCAAAACTTCCAGGCTCCAATAAAGTGTAATGAGAAAAGCAATATTTGTTTCGCAGCTCATTTCGTTGTTTTCACGTACTCTGTAAAGCTTCGCCCGGTGTGCCTTCGGCTTCCACGTCGTCATTTCCTCGAAAGTAATTCAAATGGAATCGTGTGCGCCGTTATTAAATATTTCATAACTTACCTCGTCGCCTCACCCCCCACCCCCTCCCTCCACGACCGCATATTAAAGTCATAAAAAAGGGTTGTTTGATCTATCCCCTAAAACAATTTACATATCTCCGCGCCGCCCGCCGCTAAATTATTTAATTAAGAGAGGCATAAGTTTTTATTATTTTAATATGTAGGGTGTAAAATTGTGTTAATGGGACAATACCTCAGGTTACCTACTGAATTTTAAGGCGTCCGATGTAGATGAAACCTGAAATTAAAATTAAAATTCCAGCTAAATATTTATGTTGATTATAAATTCGTACTCAGGTTAAACAAAGCAAGGTCCAGCCCATTAAAAAGGTAAAAGAGCGTGTGTAGCGCATATAAAAAGTGACCATCGTCGCCAACAATGCCAGGCGAATAAAACGGAATAGGTGTTAAACGGCATTTGTTGTTTGCTGTTTACATTCCGCAAAGGCGCAATATTCGCGACGCGACGCAAATTCGCAATTACAGGCGCATTACTGAAAGAGGTGGTCGCGCAACGGTCGCGCAAATAAACAATTCAGCCGTGGGGCCACACTGAACCCGACTTGGCACAATAAAAATGCAATAGTTGAAGCACGTAGGAAGAATGCCCGTTGGACCGTGGGGACCTTTGTACCGAGCTGCGGCATTTTAAATAGTCTGTAATGGATGCCCGGAATTTAAACCAACCATGTTTCTCTCCGGTGGTCGAGGTAGAGACAGACAATACGTGACAAATAATAATAAAATTATTGTTCATAAACTAAAGTTATTGCTGTACCCATTTTGTTACATGAAAAGTTCTGACGCTTTTAAGTCCGGCAATAATCTCCTCATAGATCTTTGTAAGTTTAATTATTAGCTTGTGTGCTTAAGAGGGTTGTCTACCGTATTCAGATCCCTAAAAACGGAGAAAACGTTTTGCTACCCATAAATTAATATTATCCGATTTAATTGTTTTTTATATGATACTATACGCTGCAAAATCTAATAAGTACTTTGACCATCCATGTAAAATTGTAAATACATTTTCAGGACAAATGCTCACCAGAAGAACTAAAACCCTACCAGTGTTTTTCTAATCTGGGGTTTACAGACAGCTTTTATCGGTCAATGTATAGGAGCCTATTTTTGTCTCCTATATCAACGAAGCCAATAAACAAAGAGTAGAACAGCCTACAAACTTATTGTTTTGTCCATTCCATGAACCGGACACTAAGGGTGGTATTAATAGTCGTCTGAGTTCACCTACTTGAGATCGATCTCAAGGAGGTAAATGTCAAGCCTTGGGTAATGTCAAACTTGAGTAGCTGTTTGCTTATTAATAGACACGATCTTGAGATTGACATTGACATTAGCCGACTTACTTGAGTGAGTCGACTTACTTGAGTCGACGCCATATTAATAGAGCCGACTTGAGCTCGGAATTGAGTGAGTCATTCATCTTTTGACAGTCCGTGACGTCTCAATTTCAATACAACGTGGTTTAGAGTACTAGGCATGCATAAAATGTTAAGAAGCTGTAAGATCACTTACTTGAGACCGGAGTCGCTGGCATATTAATAGACACAATCTTACGTGAGTTCACCTACTTGAGACCAGACTTGCGACTGTCATTTCCAAGTGCAGGCGATAGCCGACTCAAGTTCGTGTTTTTCATTACCCGACTACGCAAAGCAAGAAGGGGAGTTATTTTCTTTGATAATTAATATACAAAAATGATGTTTAGTCAGCGCGCATCCAAAGCGAACCTACCGCAAGAAGTTGCAGCCTAACAATATACTTAGGGCCATCGTCGACATCGGAAGTTACGTGGAAAGGGACCTTGTGGTGTGAAATAATTTGTCGTCGTCATTCGACCGGCACCTCTACCACATCGCTATGACTAGCCAGAAAAGTGTTTCTACCAGCCCGAGTTCTTCGAGCTGCAAAACTCCAGCAGTTCAGAGCCCCACAGTCATATTACCAAGCAAGAACTCCGAAGAGCTGAGGTTTGAAATAAATTAATGTCATGGGTAGGGTACATGCCCTCATCGGGACTCGAACCAGGATCCCTCGATTCCGAGTCCATTGTTCTACCCATTATGCCACCACCGCGTCACCATTTAAAACTCAAATACTACCTATAAAGGCATGGTAAAATCAGAAGCTACGAGCTTGTACTTGGCCAAATACAGAAGTGTTGTCAAAATTAAGTTTTAATTTCAAAGAAAAACTACTATTTGCAGGCTCCCATAATCTTGTAAGAAACTACACCACACACTAATAAAAAGGCAGAAAGTATATTTCAACTCTTTCCTTACTGAAAATCCGGGCACTATTGCGTTTCACGAAAGAGTTCCCTTGACGAAACTCTTATTACGATGTAATAGGGACTATTTTTGTACAATCCAAGGGAATTATTTCGTGAAACGCACGTACACACGACAACACGTCGACCTTTACACGCTAGTACTCTACTCGGTTACGTTACGGGCGACTTTACAACAAAAGTGTACACTTTGACGTGCTGTCGTGTGTACAATAGAATTTGAGTGCTGTAACGTGAATGACGTCATGTCAATGGTCTGAAGGTATTAGGCGTGCATAAACATCCGGAATCTCTTATATGGCGATTGGTGACAGAAAGTTTCATGTAGTATGATACATATCATGTAGATGGCAGCACAACATACAATTCAAACCTCTTTACTCGTACCTAGTTTTTTTAAGACAATTTGCCGGCCTTCAAAGCCCAGTTGGACCATAGAGGTTACTAGGCATGCATAAAATATAAAGCGGATATAGTAGGGAAAACTTGAGGGTGTGGTATCATTCATACGAGTAGTAGGTATTCAGTAAATTAAGTTTATACTTGAAGATAAATCTGAATAGGGAAGACCTTCATTAATGTTACATAATTATCTATATTTTTTTCTAATTGGAAAATAAACAAGCCTGGGAGAGTTGTAACATATTTATTAATACAATATTGTTTCCTAATCATCATTTAAATTTTCTACACCTGACATGAATTTGCGCTGAGTCGAGTATTCTTCCCCTCATTTTATGTGTTCATTCTCCTCACATTATTCCAGGTTTCGGGACCAAAGCTGGTGTTTTAAAATTGCCTTGGTTTTTATCCCTCCTATCATAACGCCCTTACTTCGTCGATTATGCGTCAGACAGTAGGTACTTTCTGATTTTCCTGTAATCAAAATAAAACATTAATGTAGTAGAATGATGTGCGCAACGATCCAACGTTAGGTTTGCAGTCGCTCTATAATTTATTATAAATTCGCTTGGCAAATTACTACTTTCTCTACGTAAACATAACCTCAAAAGTTATATTAAATGCGCAAAAAACGTTGATGATGGGGTATTTTAAAGACCTAACTGACGATATCTGTAACTTGTATCGTGAACTAGACGATATCTGTAACTTGTATCGTGAACTATGTATATTTTATACAATAATAGTGAATAAATACCTGTCTTGTCAGCAACTCGTTTGTAGAGGTCATCCAACTGGGTCCGCTAGGTACTGAAGCTCGAAAAACGGAAGCTCGAATAACGGAAGCTCGAATGAACTGAAGCTCTCTGTTGGAAGTTTCCGGCATGATATTTTTCGGCCAAAATATTGAAAATAACCTCTCTGGCGCCACTTATTATCCATAACCGACTAAAACGTTCAATATACTGAAAATCACAAGAATTTACGAGACATTTTTATAATAATTATTTTCGTAGTTTGACTGATGTTTGACAGTAGAAAAAGTTTTTTCTTTTATTCGACAGTTCTGAAAACCGTGAAAAAAGTTGTTCACCTTACGAACCTCTTTGAAGGTCAAACTGAGGTTGTGGCTAGCCTCTTTCTAATGTATGGTACCCTAGTACATTATTTACTCAAGTCGTTGAAAAAGTTCATTCTTGACTCAAGTCGAGGACTTGAGATCGGTCTCAAGTAAGCGCTGCTTTATTAATATGCTGAGTTACTTACTCAAGATCAAGCTCTCTGTTGCCAAAGTAACGAATAACAATGCTGAATAAAAATGGCTGAAGCGAGTCAGATCTGTTCCTTTTTTTCTAGACCAGGGTGCCGCTACAAAATTGGGTCGTCATATTGAACGACCGATCGAAGTATGTTTGTATGTTTGTATGTATGAATGATTGTGTCGTCATAAAAATATAAAGGCGGCTTATCGGAATTAAAAGAATTTTAAAATTCTAACATCCAAATCCAAATCGGACGAAGAGTGGATATGGGGTTAGCAAAAAGTTAGTCATCCTGAGTTCACAGTTCGGGGTGAACCACTAGTTATTATAATCGAGTACCTATTTGGAGTAGAGTTCGTGTTATATCTTGTAACATAACTTTTATGTTTGTGGAATCCTGGACTATTATAGAAATGAAAAGTTGACAACTGAATAACACCGGACCATGGACAATTTTATGGACCAAAAGGAGGCCAAACTCAGGTTGTGCCTTTTCGAATAGTCTCTTTATAATGTATGGGCGCCTAGTACTTTTGAATTGGGTTTAAGCTTTTTGACCACATTTTGAACTTTAAATGGTATCATTCGTTCAAATAGTTCATTCTTTACTCAAATCGAGGACTCAAGTTCGCGCCTAAGATAGGTTTATTAATAAGCCAATGTCTCAAGTCGGTGATTTTTGTTTTCTGAGTTCACCTACTTGAGACCGATCTCAAGTAGGTGATCTCAGAGGACTATTAATACCAGCCTAAGTCACCAGGGGGGCGGTAGGTGATGCGGCCCCGGGGTTAAATAAGAGGATTTTTATGTCCCGGCCCGTCCGCAATGAGGAATGCAAATTCGGTGGCGGCACCGGTACATTATCACCCTGTACAGTACACAAAGCGCGACAGTCATATCACTTCGTATAAGCTGTGTCATTAGAGAAAAAAAAATGCACCAAATCGATTCCTGTATCAAATACACCAAAAAAATCGAAAATATTCACATATCAAAACCTAGAATTAGTTGAGCCCTATCTAACACAGCCAGTTTCATGTTGATATCCATAAAAGATTGCAAGATATTTTGCTTGAAAAAAAGTGCCCCGCCTATTTTTTTTTTTTCAAGCAAAATACCTTCAAAACGTTTATGAATGTCAACACGAAACTGGCTGTTTGAGATAAGTCTCACCTAATTCTAGGGTTTGATATGTAAACATTTTCAATTTGTTTAGTGTATTTGATACGGGTTCATGGGTTACAGGCATCGATTTTGTGCATTTTTCTTTGCGCGGGCGATTCACTATGCACCGGCGCCTTAATTATTGTATACAGGGTGTTAAAAGACAGCCAACAGACCCGAAAGCCACGCAAGCTAGACACCAAAACAAAGTACTTTTTCGATAAACTATTGCTGGGAAATGATTTTGGTTTTTTAGGTTATAATTTTGAAAAATATTTTATCACGCAATGGACGTGTAATGCACAGAAGTCATATTGCGCAAGCGTAGGAATAATTTTATGTTACTAAAGCTTGAAGTGCCGATGTTTAGAATACATTGCGGGTTGCAATTTTAACGCCGTTTTTTGTAAGAAATATTCATAATTTTGGTGTGGCTTCTTGAGAAGGTATGTTAAGAACTAGATACTGAATACATTTCTGCAAAAAAAAAGTTTTGAAAAGCCTGACTTTGAACCTTATTATCTCGGAAACCGTTGATTTCCCAGGCATAGTTCCTTGGGCAAAAATGTTCATTATGATGAGGACAATACGTGGTTTCCCGCTTTGTTGGCGGTCTTTTAACAGCCTGTATAGCTAAGCGCGAGTGTTTGAAGTTCATGCTATTTTTTTTCTTAATGAATCCAATGTACCTAACAATATCTATGGCAATAAATCTAACAATTTGTAGTGGGCACGCGTATTGGTAAAGTTCAGATTAGATACACTTATTTTTGAACTGTACACAAGACAGCGCGTCGTCGACCCTAACCCGCTAGCACTCAGTTTTGTTAGGGGCGACTTTACAACAAAACTGTACGCTCGTGCTGTTGTGTGTACTTTCAGTAACTGTTTAGTGACTGCTGTTTGTCAGCTGTTCTTTTTGTACTCCAACATTACCGACGGTCGCCGTTTAAAACTTCTACTTACCTAGCCCCTGGTTAACGTTAATACGTTAAACGTGGCTTAAATTCGCGCGAAAGGGGGGGAAAAAGTAAGTTCAGTGACAACAGGATACAATATTTTTGGACTGTATTTACCTTTTTCCGTTCGCAGCTCTACCTTCAATAAAAAGAGTCCGTTTCGGTCATTTTGGTGGCAAAATTAATTACTAATTTGCTCCGAAGTTTCAGCAATGTTACAAGGGGCAATAGGTTTTTAGTTTTTTTGTTAATTTTAGTTGTTTAATGTCTAACAAGAAATTATCTCCGGGTGCTGTCAATATTGTAATGATGATGACGTTTGCATCCCGATACTTGCACCGGGGGAAGTATTAGTTGTAGAGATAGGGGATGACTGGACATTTTGTACCAATCTGCTTTTATTTCGGCATAAAACAAACTTCAGCGACAGTTAAATGAAAATGCCTTTTCCAAATGAAGTGGACTGAAAATTGGCAAAGGAAATGTGGCTTCAATAAAGGATATGGAGAGTTTTACGTGGCAAAAGGCAATTAGCCTAGGCGGCAGTATCGTCAATTTTGCGCTCAGCTTAATCCTTCGTTAAGTGAAACGTCATCGCGTTTTTCGCCTCGCGTTGTTATTGCACTTGTGTCGGCAAGTGTCTGTTAACTGACGGATTAACGCCTCTCCAAGTCTAAACTTGATGTTAGTCCAGTCTTCTTTTTACGTAGGTATAGCCAACAGCACGTAGACCCTTACACATGCATTGCACAGTCGCCCTTAACTTAACTGAATAGAGTGCACGTGTGTAAGGGTCTACGTGCTGACTTATAGTTGATTATTTTTGTGACTATTCAAGCACTTCTCTTTCTCTAATTGTTGCGGATTGCCTGCCTGCAGTGGGATTGGTTTTGGCTAATTGCATACCTATCTCTACATTTTATTTATAAACCTCGAAACGTGTAACTCGTTAAAATCTAAGTTTTCTTAGGAGAGATTTCTTTAAATCTGCCGAATCAGTTTTTCAAGATCAATTTCGTTTCATTTCATGCAATCTATGTTATGTCCCATTTAATCCAGCATTACAGGCTATTGAAAAATCAACCCTTATCCTCACAATGCTTGTACTGAAATGCCATTTCTAAATGATGAGTTTGTTGTAGCGCATGAAACTACCAACACGACGGCGCTAAACGCATAACGATGTTTTCTGTTTCATTTTTCTCAACAACGAACAACGCAATAATATGAGAATACGCATTCATTCATTCACTTCCCTACCAGATTGAATTTGATATGACTGTTCACACTTCACGTCACGCACGAACGATGTCTATTGGTTGGATTGCTATTTGTGATTTTAACGCACGAATGTTACCTAATTTTTATACTTAGGCGAGTTTTGATCCGACCACTTTGACATAAAAGAAATTTAAAGAAAAGTTGTGAAAATTGATCCTTTTTTTCGAAAAATTACCAAAATGTTTCATATTTACCAACAATCCAAAATATTTGTAAGTAAAAAAAGACCCGCCAAACCAAACACAAACTAAACTACATATTAATCGCTAATTAAGTATCTCGTCCAGCGCCAACAAAGATATCACCTTGTAAGGCGGAACCAGATAAAGTATAACATAAATTGGCTCACAGCCGACTACGCCATTGTAACCGACTGAAGGAAATTAAACGTCATTCGTCCGACTTTCTTCTGCGGGGACAGACCGAGCGAACGAAGCGAGCGAATGTTCAGCCCTTTTCAATACATATCCGAGATATAATTTTGGCAGCTCCCCCTACAACGTTACTAATGTCGATTGGAAAGTTATTGTTTGGCATCCATGTTATTATATAAGTCAGCGAATGTTTTCGCTGAAATCCACTGAGTGGATCCACCCGTTATAAGGTAAACTGACAAATAACGATTATTGCCTTCAATAAGAGCCATTTCGCTGCAGAAAACCCTGTTTTTGTTTTTTTCTAAAGCACTAACCCGTGCTAGGGACGGACGGAGACGAGACCGAAGGAATTCGCATCGACGACAGTTACTTGACTCGGTAGCTCAATTGGTAAAGCGCCTGCACGGTATGCAAGAGGTTGTTAGTTCAAGTCCTGTCCCTGGTGATTTTGTTCAACTTATTATAAATGTTTAGAAAAACCTATAGACATTTTGTATGAAAGTAAAAACAATATTAAAACAAAAGTAAAACCAAGTCTGGCCCCGTATGCCCGGCGGCAGGACTCGAATGGGACTTTCCATTGCTCAATGTAGTTTCCAATCATATTGGACCTTTTGGTCCTGTCCTGCCCGGTATTAGCTGCTATCGCTTAGATCTTTTTTGGCAATGTGTCGGATGTATTGTGACCTTAGACGTCGGTAGAGGGGCCTAAATTTATAGGGCCCTCTAGGACTAGTAGGAGAAGGAGAGTAGTTGGTCCAATTTTATAGGATTTTGTCAACAACAAACGGTCCTAAAATGTTTCTTTACAAAAAGCCTTTTTGCAGTTATAGCTATTTACCTAGCTAAGTATGCACCATCTCATTCGTAGTAGGAATTCGTTGTCTCTCTTTCGGTTGGTCTAACCCCGACCCTTCATTACTACCGCATTACAAAAGAGTTAATCTACACCCGAGATCATAATTAACTCGTGCTTTAACTAACGTGCGTATATAAATTACTTATTTTTCTATATTAAAACAGCTTAAGCCAAGTTTTATGCTCATTGCGGAGGTCCTGAGGAGCTTCAACCTGTGACTTAATTAAAAACCCTAGATGAGAAGGATAGAACCTGCCCGTAATTTTGCATTTTTATGTCACGTTGTTATTTTTATGCTGTGGGATATTTGAAGAACGGTTATAAGTACTTACGTATCTAAATATATAAAACAAAGTCGTGTTAGTTACACCATTTATAACTCGAGAACGGTTGACCGATTTTAATGATTTTTGATTTGTTGGATTTCTCTCCGCCCCGAATAGCAGAATAACCATTAAAACAACGGAAAAACTCAAGAGAAAGAAAAATAAGTCTGCGCGGACGAAGTCGCAGGCAAAAGCTAGTACCTAATAAAAAGGTCCATTTGTCATGTTCATATTGAGGAATATCATTTTTACTTTAATAAACAGAAAAGGGTATAAATACCTTCTATACGTAGGTACAGTATTTGTTACTGGTTACTAGTAGAGACGGCTCGGATAGAGCGGATATTATGGTAAAATAAGCTCTTTTTAGTTAGCAGCTACGCTTCTGGGGAATGGCGTAGACAACGCAGGCGGTCGCCGCGCGGCGATCGCGCGGAGACCGTATCGATACCGTGCGGTGCCCGCGTGGAGGCCGCGTGGTTAGGGGATTGTGAGAAAGTTCACTCTTGCCATCTGTTTGGTAATGCGGCGTCACTGCATTGCCAAGAACCTGGCCAATTTATATTTTCCATAAAAATTTGCAAACGGTTTTCTTTTGGTTTGTTTATGCCCCGCGCGCTTTTGAATATTTTGACAGTTTGATAGATAATTTTTTTATTGCTATTGATTTTTCACTTTATTGTTATTTTGTCCCATTTCGTATTGTTATTAGCGTATTTTATGTATTTGTAATATTATTCCATCCCGCAATCACTCATTCTCATCACCGTTGTAATGTTGCTCACTGTTTGTTCCCATTCACTGTCTGTTCATTCCACGCGTTCTCCGTGCCTGCTTTTTGGTGAGTGATGCATTGCTGTACCTACTGCCTTAATAGCCTCTCGTAGCTTTACACTTGCCAGAAGAAGCCGCAGGGCCCGTACAAAAGTAGCAACCCACACTTCGCCCACCTCCAATCGCTGTCGCTTGGTCACCCCGATCGAGTGGCTCTTGTGTTCGAGGGTGGACACTTGCGAACACCATCACTGAACACCAGAGCGCGGCGGCCGCGCGGCAGCCGCACGAAAATGTTCGTCTCATTTAACTGCGGCCTTGTAACAATACCTCCACAGAATATTGGTTTGAAACAGACCTTCCACGGACAGGCATACAAGGCTGCATTCCATTTTCAGCAGAGCCTAAGCTGCTTGGCACACGGAAATTGGATAGGTGGTCTCCTAGTTATGAGTAGTTCCAGTCAGTGCAAGGTTGGACTGCACGTACGGCGTACGCCCAACAACCGATGTTATACCACAGATTGGTTATGCTTTGGATATATTTTTTTAAATTACCTATCAATAAAACTGGAATTGGAAGAAGTGTAATTAAGGTCGGTTTTATTTTATTCCGACTCGCACTTGGCTGTTTTTTTTTAATTTTTCTTCCATATAAATGCATACAATGGTGGTACGGAACCCTCGATAGGCCAGTTCCACTCGCACTTGGCCGTTTCGTAGGCCGTAGGTCCTAAAAGGATTCTCAATTCATGCATGGCCCGTTTTTAGCAAAAAAAGCATCCAAAAAGAAGATATTATGTTTTTTTTTTCCTTGGCGGCGCGGACTGGGACCCACAACGATACTATGCGATACACGTAAACACGTTTGGGTTGTACTTAAAAATACAATAGATTTTGGCCTGTGATTAATAACAACTAACTATTTATTACCTACTATGATGTCCTTTACTTATCAGCAAAACCTTTACAAACGAAGCAGCTTAGCGTTATCTAGGCGTGGTCTAGTTCTTGAAGCGTTCACAGCCTTTGGACAATTATCCGGTGCCGTCATCAGGAAATTAACTGGCTGGCACACAAGCCTCACGGACAGACGCTTTACAGCGGTACACTCAGCGACACGCTACGATAGTACAAATCAAATTCAAATTAGTTTTATAATATGTGGTGTGACAATGGTGTTCTTACGTGTAAAGTAGGTATCATTTTACCAATTTGGCGTAGCAAAAGTAAGAACACTGTACAAGTAGGTATGATCCCACCAAAAACATTCTGTAAAAAACTAGCCAGGTCTCGATGAAGCTGCTTGTTTATCTCTAAAAAGTAATGAAATCTAGACAAAGTCGTGCCAAGTCTAAGGTTCCTTTCTGCGATTTCTTTATTATTATAGTTAATGTTGTGTGACTTGGCCGTTGAAGGGTACACAAGTGGTTCTGGCGTCAGATTGGTGCAATGGTGTCATGGTGGTGTCATGGAGCACCTGGTTTTGTACCCCTGTATACCCTTCAACGGCCAAGTCACACAACATTAACTATAATAATAAAGAAATCGCAGAAAGGAACCTTAGACTTGGCACGACTTTGTCTAGATTTCATTACTTTTTAGAGATAAACAAGCAGCTTCATCGAGACCTGGCTAGTTTTTTACAGAATGTTTTTGGTGGGATTTCACTTCTTTTTGTAGAAACGTGGGCATATTGATTTATTTCATTACATTTTCTTATTGGAAACAGTTTTTTTAATTTGTGTAATGTTCGAATAGAATAAAGTTAATCGTTCGACTATTTCTTCTTGTTAAATTGTAAGTATAAGTATAAAAGCCAGTCTAGTCTTATACAGAGATTTCCTTTAATTTTATTTATATGCGTATTAAAAGCAGAAGGGGAGGCATTCGCCCAGCAGTAGGACGCTATAGGCTAGATTAAATTAGAAGATGTGTCCCACTACGCTGGATTTCTGCAATGACAGTCGATATTTTTATGTACCAACTAGTTGTGCCCGCGACTTCGTATGCGTTTTTACACATTTGACATTTAATTTAAATTCGACTGTGGAGGTAAACTCAAAAGGAAGGTTTTTTTTAACCCCCGACCAACAAAGAGGGGTGTCATAAGTGTGATAGCTTTGTGTGTGTGTCTGTTTATGTGTTTATGAGGGTGTGCCTGTCTGTGTGTCTGTCTGTGTGTGTGTGCCCTAATCTAAACAATACATTTATGATAAAATATGTTTTGTTTAGATTAGGTATCGCCCGTGTAAGATACCAGGAAGCTTAGCATAAGAATTGCCTGGGAAGTATGGGGGTTTATATGTATCTCCCTCGACGTAGAGTGGGATAGATAAAGTTATAAGCCCATAGATAAGGTCTTACCCATTCTCATGCTAAGCCAGCAAGCAAAGCATAAGGTTGGGTTAGAGCGTATCTACCGCAAATAACTCTGTTTATCCCGCTCTACGGCAAACAAAATATTTTTTTTTAATATCAAGTTGGGCTCAGTAGAGTAAATATTTTAAAAAAGGCACAAAAAAAATTTCAACCTCGCGTGGTTTCAAACCCAGAACATTTCGACCGCGACGCAACAGTACTACATTTCTAACATCGATAAACTTTGTCCGACCTCCACCGAAAACCACTCACAATTCCCTCCAGCAAGCATCATAAGGCTGGGTTAGAATGTATCTAGGCTCTGTCCATCCCGCTCTACGTCAAACAAAAGAGTGAGATACCTATTGTTTTAAACCCATAGATACGCTCTAACCCGGCCTTATGCTACGCTTGCAGAACTAACATTTTCCGCCAAAATAAAATAAAAAGAAATGCCGATTTTTCATTTACAATATGCGCCCCAAATGCCAAAAGTCGTAGCGTGCTATTATACAGAGCGTTAAAAGACCGCCAACAAAGCGGGAGACCACGTATACTTACGTATACGTATAGTCCTCATCATAACGAACATTTTTGCCTAAGAAACTATGCCTGGGAAATCAACGGTTTCGGAGATAATAAAGTTGGACTTTTCATTTTTTTTTTCAGAAATGTGTTCAGTATCTCGTTCTTAACATACCTTCTCAAGAAGCCATATCAAAATTATGGATATTTCTTACAAAAAATCAAGTTAAAATTGCAACCCGCAATGTAGGTTTCCGAGAGAATGTGGTTCAAAGTCGGACTTAATTTTTTTTTTTTGCAGAAATATGTTCAGTATCACGTTCTTAACATACCTTCTCAAGAAGCCATATCCAAATAATGAATATTTCTTACAAAAAACGAAGTTAAAATTGCAACCCGCAATGTATTCTAAACATCGGATAGCCTAAGTTACTCCCAGAAACGTGAGTTACGACCATGTTAAGTTTGGTTGAAAACTATTCAGCGGTTTTCACGTTTATCGTGTTCATACAGACAGACAGACAGACAGACAGACAGACAGACAGACAGACAGACAGACATAAACCGTTTTTTTTGCATTTTTGGATTTAGTATAGTGTACTTAGTAACCCCTGCTAGTTTTTTTCTAAAAATATTCAATGTACAGAATAAGGGATTTTCTGACAGCTAAAAAAAATAAAAAAATAGTTCTAAAAGCTGTGACAGATGGCGTTGATACGACATGTTTTCTATCACAAAGTAAATTAGTGCTTAATACAGCGAAAATATTTCTTCACTTCATTGCTCTGTGACTTCATCTTTCATCGTTGTAGCTGTCATTCCATTTTACAGTACATGAAAAAGTGCACGACTTTGTTAATGTTCTTGTATGAGTGAATGGTAAATCCGAAAACACTTCATTTTGCTCCACAACTAATACCTAAATGTGTTTGGACGTATACGAAGGCCAACGAGCGCGAACTGGCATACAAAAAATAACATGTCTCGTCAGTGACATCTAGTTACAAATTTGGAACTACAACTTATGAGCTGTCAGAAAATCCCTAATTGACTTCGCTAGAGTTTTATTATAAGTATAGATAGATAGATAGTAGAAGGGGGCTCTAATATAGCTGAGACCAGCTGAGGGTTCTTCATCAGATACTTCAGACCTTCGATTTTTGACATCAAATGAAGCGGCCCACCAAGTTGAATATTTTTTGTAAGGGCGGTATATGTCGATCTATAAAATAGTTTGGTTGGGCTCTTGTGTTTTCTAATCAGGATCACCAGGTACTTCAGATCTTCGATTATCCTAGTTTTTATATTTTTCCCTTTATGCGGCCATTAAACCCTAACTCTGTACCAAATTTCAGCTCTCTGAGTTTATGGAAAGTACTAGTTCTATTAGGGCTCTTGTGTTTTCTAATCAGGGTCACCAGGTACTCCAGATCTTCGATTATCCTAGTTTTTATAGTTTTCCCTTTATGTGGTCATTAAACCCTAACTCTGTACCAAATTTCAGCTCTCTGAGTTTATGGGAAGTACTAGTTCTATTAGGGCTCTTGTGTTTTCTAATCAGGGTCACCAGGTACTTCAGATCTTCGATTATCCTAGTTTTTATAGTTTTCCCTTTATGTGGCCATTAAACCCTAACTCTGTACCAAATTTCAGCTCTCTGAGTTTATGGGAAGTACTAGTTCTATTAGGGCTCTTGTGTTTTCTAATCAGGGTCACCAGGTACTCCAGATCTTCGATTATCCTAGTTTTTATAGTTTTCCCTTTATGTGGCCATTAAACCCTAACTCTGTACCAAATTTCAGCTCTCTGAGTTTATGGGAAGTACTAGTTCTATTAGGGCTCTTGTGTTTTCTAATCAGGGTCACCAGGTACTCCAGATCTTCGATTATCCTAGTTTTTATAGTTTTCCCTTTATGTGGCCATTCAACCCTAACTCTGTACCAAATTTCAGCTCTCTGAGTTTATGGGAAGTACTAGTTCTATTATGATGATCATGAGTGAGTGAGTGAGTGAGTGTGTGTCATAAATGCGAAACTTTGCTTTCGCTTAACTTCGGAACTAAATGACCTACAGACTTGAAATTTTGGATTTTAAGTATGTGATTATAGCTTACTAGATGACGAAAATTTCTGCGTTCTGGTCTTATCCAGAGGTTCTCAAATAGGGGCCTGAAAATGCGGCGAAATGGTTCCAGTAAAGGATGGCACGGCAGTGTTTGCTTCGCGCTCGACCTGGCGGGGGCACTGCCGTGCCCCCAGATAGACATTAAGGTTGGCATTAATAGACGTGAGCTCAAGCTCGAGCTCAAGTAGGTGATCTCAGAAGTGTTAACTGTCTATCAATCTAGTGTCTATTAATATGCTGACAGCTACTCAAGCTGGAGCTTGAGAACGAGGCAGAGCTTGAGATGTTACTATTAATGCGACCCTTAAAGAACTTAAAATGCATATTACTCAAAAAAATCCGTGACTTTGTAGTAGCCTGTATTTGCTTTGTAGTTGTTTGAATTAAAAAATACAACTAAAAATGTAAATATTCCGACATGCCGGGGGTGGAGATGTCCCAGCATACCAAAAATGTTTTCATCTCCCACGCTCGGAAAGTTTGCTGTTACTAGTAACTTACGATCGTGTAAAGGCCGGATTTAAACTATCTGAAATTTTGTGCGCTTCGAAATTTGAACGCGACGCCGGGACAGTCTTTCCCGCGCCCTATGGTTTTGAAAAAGAAAAAAACACTGGCCGTTTAAGTAGATGCCAGATCCCGATGGAAAATAAAACCTCATTCATAGTTCGTTTAAACGCGTATTTCAGCGAAAGCGATTGTTCGTGCCCATTCTCTATACAAAACTGTGAATGTAAATGGTGCATAAGCATCTTTTAAAAAGGTCAAGTCACGGAATAGAACATTCAGAAACGCGGTTTCTTCTTATAGTCTTTTCAATATTTTGTACACATATTTATTTTTAAATACCAGTAAATAAAAAAAATGCTGCGCTTCTGTTTTATCAAATAGATAATTGGGTAGGCAAAGTTTTTTGTTCGAAAGTCCGTTATTGGCTTAAACTTATCTTTAGACAATATTAAGAAACTAATTTAATTTTTTTTTATTTTGGTCCAGTAGTTTTGTTTTTAAGCGCTAAAATGTTTTGTTCCTATGACCGCCAACAGTATGCAGACCGTCGCGTGAAGGTCATAAAACCGTATCTTTGAAACGTTGTAAAATCCAAACTACTGAACCAAAATAAAAAATATTGAAATTAGTTTCTCAATATTGTCTAAAGATAAGATTAAGCCAATAACGGACTTTCGAACAAAAAACTTTGCCTTCCCAATTATGTTTTGGTTTGTTAAATACATTTTTTCAAACGATATTACTAATTTCATTTTTTATCTCCTAGATTTTTTTAATTTATATGGTAAAAGTTCAGAATGCACCCGGAAAAAAAAACATTCTTTTATTTACATTATTTTTGTGTCTGGATAAATAAACTTCAGGAAATTATTAATAAAACGAATGGTTTTAATACCAACGAAGCTCAAAACTTTAGTGCGGCAGCCGTAACTACCTAGTCGGTCCCTAAGTTCTGTCACAAATAAAAATTAAGATAAAATCAAAAGTACTAAACCAATTTTTATTAACAATGTATCAATTTAAAGTACATTTCATATGAATTAAAAATAAACAAAAATTATTCGAAATGTCCGCCCTTTTTCTCGATACATAACCGTAATCGGTTTGGCCAGTCATCTATGGCAGCACGCACCATATTCATATCTATTTCAGCGACTGCCTTTCTTAAAGATGACTTTAGGGCCTCCAAATTTTTATGGGGTTTAGAACAGACCTCCTCCTCTAATTCCTGCCAAATTTTATAATCTAAAGGGTTAAGGTCTGGACTGGAGGAAGGCCAATCCTCGTGCTTTATCAAGTTGATTTTGTTACGCTCGAACCAAGCCTGAGTCGATCTCGCTTTGTGTGCTGGTGCAGAATCTTGCTGGAACACGAAATGATGTCCTGAAAATAGGGTATTGGGCAGGTCTTTCACAAGCTGTTCCAAAACCGTCTCTTGATACACTTTGGCGCTAGTTTTAACCCCTTTTTCACAAAAATGAACCTCAGTTGGCCCGTAATACGACACACCTAGCCAAATCATCACTGATGATGGATGATGGCCATGCTGTACCCGTGGAACTCTTTTTGCGGCTTCCTCTGAGCTGCAAGCATACACCCTATCATTCTGTTTGTTGTATTTTTCCTCAATGTCGAAAATTTTCTCGTCCGTAAACAGGATATCACGGTGGCGGTTTTTTGCGTACCGTCGTAACAACTCCCGAGATCTTTTAAGTCTCATCGCTTTTAGACGTGCATTAAGTAAGTGGCCACTTTTTTTTCTGTAAGCTCGTAGACCAAGATCGTCATTCAAAACCTTTTTTACGGTTTTCCTACTAACACCCATCTGCAAAGCCATCAACTTCTGTTTTCGGACAGGATTTCTTCATATGCGCTCCTTGATCGCTTTGATCACTGCTGGTGTTCTTACGGAGCGCGGCCGGCCAGTTCTTTTTTTGTCATCGACGCTACACACTTCATTGTACCTATCAATAGTGCGGTACACAAACCTAAGCGTTATTTTCAACTTTTCGAGCAACTTGAAAATTGTACTTGGCGAGTGCCCACAGCGGTACAACGCTATTACTGCTACTCGGTTCTCTTTCAACGTCCACTCCATCGTGAAAAATGGCAATATATGATTGTTTTTTGTTTTAATATTTTCGTCAAAAATTCGAAATTAGAATGCTATAAAGTTTTCATAAAATCATGTTCGAAGTTTAAAAATAATGTGCCTATGACAGAAATTAGGGACCGACTAGGTACAGTAAAATCTGGCGGCACGGAGTGCCGCCGCCAAGTCGAGCTAAGCAGAGGCACCCCGTACCATACTTTTCTCGAAGCAACTCGCGGCACTTTTGACCCCCATGTATCTACGTTGTGAGTAAAGCTAGAAGGCTGAAATTTCGGTTATTAAGAGTTTTCACGGAACCTACCTCGACCTCCAAATTACAAGTTTGTACCTATATTTAATAATGAAATATAGGAAGTCAAAGTTCGGTCAAAACGTGGGTGACATACTCATCACCGTCATGATTTTTAAAGTACTTCTAGTAGGCCTACGGAGTTGAAATTTTGCATGCGGTTATTATTGAGTGAATTATGCACTATGAACATATTCTCGATAAGTAAATTATAATATATAAAAAAGTTTAAAAAATATTTTATGCAGTCTATGCAACAACTAGCGCCATCTAGGGTTGTGTCTTGACATCAAAATAACAATATATTTACACAACAGATTAAATTCACTAGAGATTAAAAAGACAAATGTGAGCTAAAACTTATAACCCATCTTATTCTTTGCGTGCCGTCTCCTATCGGAGGTTGGCGATCAATTTGGCTATCTCGTCCTTCGAATAACCATATAAGACGATAACAAAAAATATTCCTACTTCATGACGCTACTTCTTGAATTTTGCCTGCTGTCAGCATAAAGTATTTTTTATATATTAATGCAATAAAAAATGTTCATGACTATTTCCAATTGGTATATAATAAAATTATACTGCTATACAAAATTGATAAAAATATATTAATATCGCTTTTCACCACTAGATGGCGCTACAAGTTGTAAAGTTAGCGTGCTGCAATTATTAAGTGTTTAAATTAATGCAATAAAAAAATGTACAGGCCCTCAACCCTTGACGCAATTGTTTCAATATGGCGCAATTTATAAATATCAATACTTCACGAATTAAGACGCATTTTACATTTTTATTTTTCGAAATAGCCTAACCTTTGTTCAAACATTACGAAGTATATAAAATTAAAGCATGACTGTGCGAATAAAATTAGAAGACTTTGTCAATATCGCAATAGCGTCTAGAGTAACCCCGCAGAACTTATTTCCGATCGGTAAATAATAAAAGTATTAATATTGCCACTTCCAACTAGATGGCGCCACAAAGTTCCTACATCGCAGTATGGTTATGTTTACACCACGCATATAAATGTCTCAGGATTTTTCCCCAGAATTTCTATAAAAAACAAATTCGTCCACTATTTCACAGTGTCACTACGTTAGCAAAAAAAAGCCACATCACTCACCGTAACACAATGAATATTGCAATGGATATGGATGGTTCCATGCAGGAATCAATTACACTTACATAAATGCTGACCTATTATACTCGACGGCAATGGTGAAAACTACAACCTACGGTTCCTTATCCGAACTTATGACGGCCGCCGCTTTGTATTCTCACTCTAAGTCTTAGAGGCACTTGAGAAAAACTAAGAGAGATAGGGAGTGGGCTTTAAGAAAATCTGTAGCTAATGTGCAAGAAATATCACCCGAGAATAAAAAACGGAGGACTACCTACCAAAAATAAGTGAAATCCCATCAAAAACATAAATGTACAAAAACCAAGTCTCGCTTCCACCGTAAAAAGTTGTGAGATATCCATGTAAAGCCAAGTCAGTTAGGTAGTTTACTTAGTACTGAAGCACGTATTCTTTTCAGTTAGTGTGAAAACACCTGCCCCTCTACCCTTGACGCTATTGCGATTCAATTGAAAAAGTTTAAAAATTAATTTCTCTTTGAATTCGCATAGTAAGGCTTTGATTTTAAATATTTTGTAATGTTTATTCAAAGGTAAGGCGGTTTTATTCAATAAAAACACAAAATGCGTCTTAATTTGTAAAATATTAAATTTTGTAAATTGCGCCATATTGCGGCCGCATTGGAAACATGCGTCAAGGGTAGAGGGGCAGGTGTTTTCACACTAACTGAAAAGAATACGTGCTTCAGTACTAAGTAAACTACCTAACTGACTTGGCTTTACATGGATATCTCACAACTTTTTACGGTGGAAGCGAGACTTGGTTTTTGTACATTTATGTTTTTGATGGGATATGCTTTTAAAAGGAACTTATTTGACTCACCTGTTTTGCCTGTAAGTAGTTGTCTATAGAGTTTGTCCCGCTTGGCTAACAAAGTCATTTCCTCGCTTCTGTGAGATGAAAAGTTTTGTGTTTCGCACGAATGCAATATTATTTGCGTCTCGTGCTTCTGAATACCTCGCTACGCTCAGGTTTCTTTTTTTGAACCACTCGCTACGCTCGTGGCTCAATTTTAGAAACCTTCGCTAGCTCGGTTTTCAATACAAGCACTCGCCGCAAACAATAATTTTGCATTCTTGCATAACAAATAACTATTGCTCTAGTGCCATTATCCACGGAGGAAATCGGGGACTACGTTTGTATGGAGAAAACACTACTGTGATATTATTCTCTTAAAGCTGCACCTGATATTATTATATTGCGATACCATCGTTACATCTTTGTGCTCCTCAATTCGATCCCGAACTGAGAGTGGTACTGCTGGGTTTGTCTTTTTGACGAGCTTTCGTTTGGCCTGGCAAATAATTGGCGGAGCAGCGCTTCGCTCTCGTAAGTGTAACAGTCAAAATAGTGCATTTAATTGTTGGCGTGCGCGGTATCTGGTGGCATCGATGGCCGTGCGGCGTGCGGCGCGCCGCTTCGTGCCGCGTGCCGCGTGCTGTGCCAATTAGACGGGCTGGCCCCGCTAATGGTCCATTAACACTCTCTTTACACCGCGTCGCATCACTTACCTGCATCTATCCGCTCGTTACTGCACCCCAGCCGAAGGTGGATACCCTGCCCCCCGCGCTCGTTTGTCTCCCAGACGTCGCGGGGGAGAACACTCACATCGCACGGACCGGGAGGCTGGCCTATGATAGAAACACATGCTTCGACTCTCCTTTAAAAGCGTCTGTCTACGAAAATTGGGGAGCTGAATGTAGAGCCATGTTAATTGGCATTCGTTACTCGTTAGTTGGACAAAATTGCGGTCCTTTGAATAACTCATGTATGTCCGGGCGGGTTAGTCGGCTCGTTTATGTCATACGGCCTCTATCAGATTCCAAATTACGCCGTAGCTAAGTAGTAGGTAACAGGTAACAGTCTCAGGCGAAGGAATGTTAGTTAGAAGTGGTTCGTGTGGTGTTAGTTAGGGAGCACGCGAGGCGAGATGGTCGCGATCGCGGCTAGCGTTCCGCGTTAATTAATTGGGTATTTTCACACGTCAGCGGGCGGGATCTCGCCAAATAGATCGGCGGGCGCGAGGCCCTTAATTAGACTATATCGGCGCGCTCGATCGCTGCGCCCGCGCACTCCGCCACGCCAATTTGGCGCTAGTCCTGGCTCCGCAGCCTAGATAAGAGCTAGAATGCTCAGTAATAACCTCATTATGAAATAAGCTCACTGTTGGTTTCTCCGATTGCCGGATAAGTTCTGTTTGTATGCCTTAGCGAGGCATTTTGCTTTTAAAGGCAGTGCTGTATGGCAGAGGTAATGAAAAGGGTGCAATGTAATATTGACCCGCGGGTCAGTTTCATTCATTAGAGGTGAATAGATCAGTAGACGCGTGTCAGTCAGGGAGCGCGTGGCGTGGTCGTGGGCGCGAGCGCAGGCTCATGAACGGCGACGAGTGATGGGCGTCAACGGAAACAATTACCTTTTTGTCGGCGACGCGATACACCGCTAATTATTAAACCTGGTAATTGACTCTTTTTAATTATGCCGTCCATTGAGGCGTCGATCACAGCCGCCGATACTGCCAAGTCAGTGCATTTAATAAAGCCTGCCCGGTTCATTCCATTTCATAGGAGAATGTTTCGTAGATTGTATTCGCAGTATTCTTAATAAAACCCCGCTCTCGGCTTTGTCCGCCGGGGCAATTATTTAGTATTTAATATCGCAATAAAAGTTTTTAGTACTCAACAAAGAAACGGAGCCTCACTTATTAAATTGTTATTTTATTGTGGCCTTAGCCGGACTTGATATTTTTAATTGAATGCCAAAGGCCTCGTAATGAAGTCAATAGTGGATAGCTTTGGATATCGGAATGGTAGAGCCGACGGACTGTACCACCAGACGTCTCCAATGCAATCGATGTATGACTTCACCGGGTTATTATAACCAGTTTTTGTGCTGTATGCTACGTACGAAGTCATCTCGACGCATTCCTTTAGTAAATATCTGCAAAATGGTGCTCCGAAGCGGCGGAACTTTCCGCAATCGTCCTATTTATTCGTCCACATTTGATAAAACTTCAAATAATTGTAAAAGGAAATACAATTTTCGATCATACATTATGCTTCGCTATGCCTAATTTGGACGCTATAATTGGTAAGTTACAAGTTGAGGAGTAGTGGAGATCGCGCCGCCCCTGTCTGCCACTCGCTGCGCGCCCGCACTCACTCGGTTGGTTCTTTCCAGTAAACATTAGATATAGCCTATGCACGTCATGTCCACAAACCTCGCAGAGAGAGATACAGAGTTCGGAACTAATCACCACGCGTACCCACTACAGATTGGCGAGTATTGCTTCCAGTTTACAAGATATACGACTTCGGAGTAAAATTTTGGGCAAAGACGGAAGAGTCCACCTTAGCCGGGCAGGGCATATTGCACGGGGGTGGGGTCGGGAGACGGGAGGGGGCGGGAGGGTGCATCGCCTCCTCGTGAGAAACCAATGTTCCCGACCTCTAATTATGTCCCGGTATCGTCATTTAATTAGCAACATGTTTCCCATTCCCCAAGATTAATTAATATTTCCATCAAGAGTTCCTCGCTTTTAACTGTACTTTTGGCGCGAGGGCATGTGTGTCCTTTGGCAAGAAGTCAGCTTTGCAGCTGTATACGGTTGTAGTGTTTTCTTATTCTCCTCCGCTACTTTCTTCTTCGGATTCTTCGCAATAGCTCTCTCCTTCCACTCGCCAAGTCACCAATATGTATGGTATGAAACACACTACATCTACCAGATTGCATGATGAAAAAAAAAAACCTCGCTCTACTCCCATTGGTGTGTGGCATTATAGGGTCAGTAATGAAACTCATCATCAGGTTATCGTGTGTTCTGCAGACTTCCATTGATTTATTCGGATGTCTCTCGATCGCTTTTCTATGCCCTCCCTAATTTTGACGCTCAGTTATAACGTCTGCATCCCACAGATTCAAAGCTCACCTATCCACAAAAGCCTCCTCAATAATGATCCTGCCCACCCATTATGCCCGCTGTATATCTGTATTGTATTATCCTCCTTATTATAATTATTGACGTGGTTTATTTTTTGTGAAGAATTTTATAATTAACAACACTACGTTTTATGAAAACTGCCAATTACGTCGCGATTTATGTGATTTATTTTAATTAGGTACGTATACGATTTGGCATAATCCGCATTATGTATAGCCATTCATTCGACTTTTAAATTACGCCTACATAAATAATCACATTTCTCTTAATTGACTCTACATTATCTTAATTTTATTTTTCTTCCTGTCACCTTGTCAAACGCTCTTATTTACATCCAAGTTTGAACGGGAACAGCAAACGCAATTTGTACATCATTGTGGGACCACATCGCTAACTTTACTGTGAAGGAAAACATCGTAAGGAACCCGCGGCTTAGTTGGCTCCGCACGTATTGACTTGTCTTTCCTACGGACTAGGCCGACTAAGCTGACAGGATGGTATGTCCCAGGCACTGCAGCGTCGGAGTGGTCACTTTACCTATCTACAGGGTGCACTCTAAGTCAATAGCGGATCTTTAAGTAGGCTGTCTACTGATCAATACAAACCACTTGTACAAGGTGGCGAAAAAAATGGAGTGAAAAAAATATCTGCTGTTCCATACAAAAGGTCGACTCAGTACTGCGCCAAATGTATGAAGCAGCTGATATTTTTTTCGCTCCATTTTCTTCGCCACCTAGTACAAGTTGTTTGTATGGATCAGTAGACAGCCTACTTAAAGTTTCGCTATCGACTTATATTGCACCCTGTAGTGTGAGTGGAGGGGCCACAGGGCGCCGCTGTATAAATCATTTGTCCAAAGGCTCAACCCTGACGTCCGGCAGACGGCACCGGCAAAACTGGTTTTGCCGTAGTGGAACTTGCTTTGCCGGTGCCGTAGGTCTGCCGGACGTAACTTGTGGTAGAGCCTCTAGATGAAAAGGTCTAAGATTAGACCTACATTACTGCAGCGTTTGTACGCCACCCTAAGCTTTATCCTCTATCAATTAAACACGATGTTCAGACAATCCTACTTTATTATTTTACAAATACATTCCGTCCGCGCCTAGCGGCGGATCTCGTCTCAGTCCCCAATAATTGAAAATCTTATTTACAGCTTTCCAACATATAATTTTAAACAGCCTGCCCAATTCAAATATTACTATCGGCCAGTAGTCCAACGGAGGTTACATCACTACAGGGCCCTTAGCCTATAACACAATGGTGCCAAAATGGGCTTCCGGTTGACGGTTTTAATTACGATTTATTGATGCTGTCGGTCCAGTGTCGGTCCTTTTAATGTTATTGTAGTACAGCAAAGAATATTATGAGTCTAATCCTAGAGGATTAGTTCGCTGGTTGTAGGAGAACAATGAAAAAATCCCGGTTTTGGCCTTCTACCTAGGACGCCATTGAGACTCCATTGTGTTACAGGCTAAGGCCCCTGTACCTTCCCTAATGTGAGTTTTCGCTCGCGCTCTTACTCTTTTTAGTTATCTAGAGCAGGGACAACTGCATTTAATTGCGCTCTTGTCGCACTACGTCAGTGTAGTCACTTTACCCATCTACAGGGTGCACTCTAAGTCAATAGCGGAACTTTAAGTAGGCAATCTACTGATCAATACAAACAACTTGTATTAGGTGGCGAAAAAAATGGAGTGAAAAAAATATCTGCAGTTCCATACATAAGGTCGCCTCAGTACTGCACCAAATGTATGAAACAGCTGATATTTTTTTCGCTCCATTTTTGTCGCCACCTAGTACAAGTTGTTTGTATTGATCAGTAGACATCCTACTTAAAGTTTCGCTATCGACTTAGGGTGGTATTCTAGAACGCTACTTAAACTCAGTTGGTAAACAGAGTTCAGACTGTCGATAAAACAGTGCATGTTTTTGTATGAAGGGAGGGTTATTAAAATCAAAACATGCACTGTTTTATCGACAGTCGACACTACTAAACTCTAATTAAACTGAGTTTAAACAGAGTTCAAGTAGTGTTCTAGTTTGAACTGAGTTTAAACAGAGTTTAAGTAGCGTTCTAGTTTGAACTAAGTTTAAGTAGCGTTCTAGAATACCACCCTTAGAGTGCACCCTGTAGAGTGAGTGAAGGTGCCACAAGACGCTGGATAAATAATCTTATTACGTAGATGCATGGGCCTTGGTATACTAAAGTACCACCCCAAGTCTGCTACCACCTCAAGTCTTGGACAGCGCAATCAAACGCTTCATACTCGCCACTTTTTGCTGCAATAAAATATTGCCACGAGCGACCACAATGATGCAAAAAGTTGCATCGCGATAACGTCGCCGGCGCGTCGCGAGTCAATTCTCCAGATAAGGCGGACAATTATATCGACGGTAATTGCACCAATAAAACAGATTAATAACCGATACACGTATTGTGTGGACAAATTGCCTCCGTCCAGTTGGAGGGCTTCCTGTTGGACCACTAGTATAGGTATCAGCAGCCGGACTACCCAGAAAGTTGCAAGTGAGACATAAATTGACGCGTTTAGTGTCAATTATTGTCTCATTTGAACAATTTAATTAATTGATTGAACTATTTAATTAAGTAAGCAATCAAGATAAGATAATGTTTATTTATTTATTCTCGCCCATTTATTCATTTATTCTCGCTGGCTCAGAAACCCAAAGTAGATTTTGGCCTCCCAAACCAAAAGGCGCCAGATTTCCCTGTCCTACAATTAGTGCCGTAAGATCAATCACAGTTTAAACTCAGACCATAGATTAAACCTCGCATTTTGTATGAAAATTAATTGACAGATAGGGTTTAAACTGGCCTTTTTGGTTTAAACTGTGATTGATCTTACGGGCCTTACTCTATCAAATCCTCCACCTGAAGCTACAGAAGAGTCCCATGAGACTTGTGTCAGAAGACATTTTTCCATGTAGGCTACGTAAGTTTTTAGTTTGATACAGTGTACATGCTTATTTAAAGCTAAAATTCGAGCTTCCTGTTGTATGGACAAATGGGTCCATGCCCAATAATCCATACTGACAGATGACGTCTCTTTTACCGTCTACTCATGTTACGGTCCAATTTTGCAGTCCAAAGTTAATGAAATGCGATTGGTGTGGAGCATGCTTTGCAAGTAAGGGGGTTTGTTATTCTTATTGAGTCCAATAGGGATTTTTCCAAGTGTCAAATTTGACAGCGATTCGCGAATTATTGCGCAACTAAATCTGTGGTTTGTATGGAAACCACAGATTAATAGACTGATTTTGACAGTTATTTGGGCTATTTTTGATGCCTGGAAAAAACCCCATTGGGAGGAAAATGTGGACCTCTATGTACTCTACTCTTTTTATTACGATTTCACTTACTTTTTTCATCATCGGCATTACCTATAGTACCTAACGAGTACATTAACAGTACCAGTAGTGGTTGCCTGGAAGAAATTGCAGTAAGCAATAAAGCCGCCAATTGTACCTTGTTTTAGTTAAGTAATTTTTAGAGTAGGCGACAT
Source organism: Zelleria hepariella (assembly GCA_949319315.1). Lineage (NCBI taxonomy): Eukaryota > Metazoa > Arthropoda > Insecta > Lepidoptera > Yponomeutidae > Zelleria > Zelleria hepariella. Next base: position 4,977,577 of record OX439383.1, on the reverse strand, counting down.
CTCGGACAAAATATTTTCGGACACTTTGTCCGAAATGTCGCTTTGTATTTTTAATATGTTTGAGGCGACATCTCGGACACTCTCAAAATATTGAACCTGTGTCGTACAGTCAGATACTAAAGTATTCAAATATTATACACAGAGAAAGAGCGTTACCCCAGCTGCCTATTTTAGGATAGCTAAAGCGGCTTAAATGAGCCGTTTTCCTTGACAGTTAAAGCCTGAATTTAAGCACTCAGATCGCGTTCGGCTCATTTTTATTGAAAAAGTACTAGGCTTACATAAGGTGCTAGGAGGATAATCACCTTAGTTCTGACATCATTTTGTTCCTAACTAACCCCGCGTAATGATGTGAGAACTGAGATGGTGATCCTCCTAACACCTTATGTAAGCCTAGTACTTTTCATCAAAAAGGGGAGAGCAAATGTTGAAGACTGCATGAGTACACAAGATATTATTTGCATGTGGTCATGTAACATTTTTATTAGTCTCCTCATAAATAAGATCTTAGGGAGTTTTTTATCCGACTGTACAAAACAGTTTTATTTGTTAGTGTCCGAGATGTCGCCTCAAAAATATTAAAATAATAAAGTAACATTTCGGACAAAGTGTCCGAAAATATTTTGTCCGAGATGTCGCCTACTCAATTTTTATTGTCTGTATATGTTTCTTGGTGTACAATAAAGGATATTTTATCTTATCTTTATCTTTAATATAATATTAATATAGTACAGCATGTTACCAAAGGTCCCTGGTCCTGCCATTCAAGAGGTACTTTTCAATAAAAGGATCATTTATTAGAAGTATGAGGCTGGCATTAATAGTCGTCAGCTCAACCTCGAGCTCAAGTAGGTGATCTCAGAAAACAAAATCACCCGTTGGGTAAGGTCAATGTCAGATGTCAGCATATTAATAGACACTAGCTTGAGCTTGACTTTGACATTAGCCAAGGTCTCAAGTCGGTGATTTGGGAGATCACCTAATTGAGCTCGAGTTTGAGCTGACGACTATTAATGCCACCCTAAGACTGAAATCTTGAAAAACAAACTTGTTTCTCTAATAAAAGTAGCTTGTACTGATGAGTCCAATGATCCCTTACTAAGTAGTAGTCGTATTACTTTCAACATGCACTTTACCGTGAAATACAAATTAAAAGCATAGAATACAACTCAAACGAGCATTGGAATAGTTTCAATTAAAATAATGATTAGCATAATGGGCAAGGCATCGATTAATAGCTAATTATTTTGTGCTATTTGCGGTTTCGGAGCGTGAGAACTCGTACCCTGTACCGATGCTAATTACCCTCGCAGAATGCGGCCCTGGGCCCCCGTTAATTAGAGACCTCAGAGTGTTTCGACTCTCTTTAATTAATACTTGCTTACTTACGAGGCCCTTACTCGACTTACTAAAGGCACGCAGCTTGTTTCAAACGGGAATACTTACTTTATTTTACTTTGCTCTACCTACAGTCTACACTGTTGCATTCTGTACAAGCCTTTATGTTATAGCATCCACTCTACTCACAAATATGTATTGTTTTACTCAAGTATGTTTGTTTGTTTCAGGTTAGTACTCCACCTCCTTTTAACGATACACGAGTGCGGTGCGTTAACGTGAGTGCCCTGAATATTGCAATATTTCGGCTAATTTAGGCGAGGTACTCGTAAAAATGGCAATTCAGCAAACCTCGAAATCTCCGTTTTATTGTTTACTTTACTTTAGAAAGTTCGGTTGTCGAAAATAAATGAGAGCACCACGATTACCTGAAGGCGATGTTGATGCGAAATCGCCGCAATCGAAAACTAATAAACACTTTTACGGCTCTGACCCTGTGGTGTCGTAAATGTAAATTGAATTGAAATTGTTTGGACGACACCTTTCTTCGTATGGTGTACCACTGCCTATCTTGACCGACCGCTTTAGTCGACTTTAAGCCTTATGCTAAGCATGATAGGAACTACACGAGAACCAACATCCAAGGTGTGCGGTATCACATTATGGTGTCTAAGTCTCACTCAATTATTGTGGATCGTGGCGTGATGCCGTGTGTTGTTACATGTCGCGGGACATGGCTCTTCGATTAACATAAAATCGACTCTGGCGCAGGCGACCCTGCGTGGGCGCAAGCGCATCGCGGCTTTTATATAGCGTTTCCTGTTCCCTACGCTATGCTCGAAACAAAACAAACGACTAATCTACCTTCCTATGTTGCAAATGTACCGTGGTCTATGTTTTTGTCGTGTGTGTGGTCTCTACCATGAACTTGGAAGGCCCATGAATAATGGCTTCGTACCTACGCTCTTTTCTTGCAAATAGTTATCGTGCCATCAAGTAAAATCGCTTTCAAAATTGACCAAGCTTATGAGCTAACGGGTTTCACCGCGTGATTTAATATGTAGAGTCTGACTTGGCGAGGTAATGACCGAAATTGTTCTGGTTACCGCTAATCGCTCTCAGCCAGGGGCTTAAGTCTGTAACTCAATGGCGTGTCGATAGGTTCCCACCCATTAGAAGGACAAAACCGGGTTTACCTAGTTTTTCTCCTACAACCAGCTAACTAATCCTAAATCTGAATATTCTTTGCTGTACTAGAAAAATATGAAAACTATAGACAGCATTAATAAATCGTAATTGAAGCCTACAAATGGGAGCCTATCGAGGCACCATAGCGTTAAAGACTCAGCCCCTGTTCGTCATCTTAACCGATGTCGCAACGTGGCCGTCGAAAACACCTAAGTATATAATGAGCAGTTACTCGACCTCGTTGCACCGCAAGGAAAACCACACTGGTGACTTTGACCCGTCGCAGAACCTAGCGGAGCTCTTCCAGCAACACTTTGAATTTCTCACCACAAATTTAAACCTTTTTGGCAAATCATTTGATTTGTTAATCCCATGGTGGAATAACAAGAAACCAGTTCACCAATGAGTTATGTCGGCGCCATTTTAATGTTCCAATTTTCAAGAAAAATAACGTGTAATTTCCACCTGTGTCTTAATTTAAGCGGCAGTTTGTTATTCCATCACACACTTGGCAATAAATTAACAATAATGTTCGTCTCCGACAAGTAGTAATCACATGATAATTTATCATTAAACGATGAATTATGACAAACTGTAATTTCTGAGTTATGAAGACATGAACATTCCAATGTACCTCACAACTTAAAGTTACAGCTAGCTAACACGATCGTTAATTAACGATAGAATTCGAAGCAGGCGTTTATTGTATAGAATTAGTGTTATTGATCGTTGGTTTTTAAATATACTTTATTCTTTCTTATTTTAAAATAGGCCTACTATCATTACATTCAATCGCTACAGCCTCCGAAACGCATAGGCAGCATTCCGTCAAGTCAACTCTGCACGCGGCCAAAATCCGACCAATTTCGGAATTCGTGACGGATGATCGGTGTTTGTCGTACATTGCGTTCCGGCCGGCTGGGCTTGGCTTTCGGCTTGGTAATTAACGAGGCAATGTGCGGCATGCGTCCGTAATCTTCAATCGCACCAGTCGGTGGCTGGATAGGTTCGTGACAGTGAATTGGACGGTTGATCTGTGATCCTGGAATGCGAGTGGTAATTGATTTGTCCTGCGTAATCGACTGACTAACCGAACCGAACGGTGAGACGTCATACCAGCCGACGGTAAGCTTGTCTACTCAAATTGCAGACTTTGACGTCTGAGTAACTGCTGGGGGCTTGATGATGAATCTAAGTTATGCTACAGTCAATTAAGTACTCCCTTTGAAGCTGCCAATGTTTTAGCTAAGATTATACCTACATCCACCATCAGGTGAGGTTCAGTAGGCTTAGCATGAAGAGCCATACCTATCTATTAGCTCGATACACCTAAGTCTGTACCGCTCTAGGTAGGTCAAAAGGGTGGAATAGAGCATTTAATACTGCGCTCTCGGCGCCCATGCTAGGCGTGCTGAGTCATAAAATATCCTCGCCTGATTAACGATTTCTCAATAATTTCCGATGCTGATTAATTAAGACTGTAAATAACAGTCTTCAATAAGTTGAACCGTCTCAAGGGTCCGGCTTTAAGATAAACTGGTTGGTAGAGTGAAGGTAATTCATGGCACGCGAACCACAGCGATAACTGGGTCCGATATTGGCAGTGTGTGAAGCCAAATAAAATTAATATTCATAGCCGTTGTATTTATTGGCTTTCAATTAGTATAATCTTAATGGAGCATTAACATATGCACGGGCGGCGGGGAGTCATACTACTCGCAAAGAGCATATAATCTACTCGTAAGGGCGAGGCGATAGCCAGCCACTCCAAGGTTTATTCTTGCCTGATACCGGAGCCTTTTGAGGATATTTTTTAATGAAAAGTTTCTTTTTCATTTGGCCCGAGGAGTTATATCTATCAAATGAAATAAATTTAATATGTGCACATGGTTTTAAGTCGTTTTCGCGTTTAATTGAAAAAAAAACAGCTTATATGTACGTTCCGTAAACTAACTGAAACTTCCGTGGCCACAAAACTCCCTTTTCGCTTACGGGTGATTCCAAAACGATGAACACATCACTCCGGTAGTATTTCGAGAAAACCGACTCAAATGGCCAATGTAGGTACCTGACTGGTGGGCAACATTGGCTGCTCCGGCCAGCCGATGACCTTAGGTCAGCGTTTCCCAACCTGCGGACCGCGGACCACTGGTGGCGGCCCCGCAAATCTATTTGAGATAATAACTGGCCATACGCAAATGGGACTTCACACCACGAGGGCTCCGTACTGCTACCCATAAGACAAAAAAAATCGATATTATGTTGGAATATGGCGCGCATCTCGGTTGACTATACAAAGAAGTAACGTACCCAGCTTTCTAGGCTCACTGCCACGGGATACCGACCTGGATCAGGATTTTCTGTTTGTAGCTAAATATTGTGTTTATTTAGGTGTTCTGTATTCAAAATTGTAAACACTTTAATAGCCATTACCTAATGTTTTAACTTTACTTCTCATCAAAATATCTATTTCTGAGAGAGGGCCTGTGCCTACCTAAGGGCACGCGTATTGGCTACATCTTACTTTTAATAAAAATAAACATTCAAATATAATTTCAAACAAAAATATTATGATAATAATTTAAATAGTTGCCTGATGATCGTCACTGACCTCTAGGCCGTTCGCGGTTTAAAAAGGTTAAGAACCACTGCCTCAGAGGACCGGTTCCTCCCGCCCTCGCGTCCGCCCCTCCCCCGCGTGCGAGACGTTTCATTACGTTATTATTATATTAAATGCTATAATACACATTGTAGGCATTAGTCGAGGAACGAACGTCGTACTGGGAAAGGATCAGGGCCGTCTGTAAACCTATTGGGGGCCCTAGGCGCTTTAGAAGAAGGGCTACAATATGACTATGATATAGAATAAGATATAACTATGTTTGTTTATTTGTAGGTACGTGACATAAAATTAAAATATAAAGCGGAAAGGAAAAAAAAACATCTGTCTGCTGTATTCTGTAATAAGCTGTTTTTTGAAAAAAAAAAAAAAGACCTAGAAAATTTTCGCATCGTTTTGAAAACTTACGAGAAAAATGGCCAAGTTTTTCTACATCCGAGGGGGGGGGGGGGGCCCAAGGATCGCGGGGCCTGGACACTTGCCCAGAATGGCCAATGGAGAAGGGGGCCCTGGAAAGGATAATGTATGGCCCGCGCCGACTCTTTGCCTGCTTTTATTTGTGACTTGGGCTGGACGGACGCGGTTTATGGCCGCCCTAACGATCGATGATTCTATAAACTCGTGCTTTATGAACATAGTTACTCGAGAGTTCATTTAGATAGGGCTTTATTTAGATTGAGTCCCGTACGAGCTAGGTTAGGCACAAAAATTCATATTTGTAGACCTTCCGAAATACTGTCAACTAAACTGTTTCATTCGTAGGTATTAGGTGCGATTTTTCAATCGCCAGATAAGCACTATTCCTAGTAATAATTTGAAAATGGAACGAATTTTGCATGGGCTATTGGTCGAATAACTGAGCTTTAACTGAGGATTGAAAAAATCAGGCCTTATAAGTTTGACAGCTATGTGAGGGTGTGTGTGTGTGTGTATGTGTCTGACTGTCAGTCTGTCTGTTTGGTCTGTGTCTGTGGCGCCGTAACGGGTCAACGATTTGGATGCAGATATTTTATTTGCAAGCCCTTTTCTAAACCTCTTCTAGCGATTGTTCTTTGACATGCTTTATCAATATCTGTTCAGCCGTTTATGAGATATTCTAATTTAAAAATATAATTTCGCGGGTTTTTTTAACTTTTGTATCTACTAGTTATTTCCTTGTAGACAAAACTAATAATTGTGCTTTATCAGAAGAATATTAGCCAAGCTAAGGTGAGTGAGAGGTTGTGGATGGGGTTTTTATATTTTTTTTCTTTTTAAGTCGTAAATTGGATTGGTGACGATAATGGATAGGTACGAGTTTTGGAAAAGTTGCAATATTTACTTTGGCTTATCCACCCTTTGCTTCGTCCACTCCTCTACTCGCTCGATCATAATTTTATTTGGCACTAAACCGATTCTTCGGCGCTTTAGGTCCGGTGCTATATCGGCCCATTTCTTAGCCCGTGCCACATAAACCAGACAGAACGACGACTCTGGAAGTCATCGAAATTCATTTACTTAGTATGATTCTGGAAAACTCTGCACTCGCCTTATTTTCATGTTAAGCAGATGTTTCTTAAGATCCTTGGATGTCTTTTGATAAAATAGGCTAAGGAACTCTTCTCAGATTTTCTATCTTGGGTTTGCATGTAGTGGAAGTAAAATCGACGCGCACCTGGTAAACACGTACTCTTATTCGCTGAACGGGTGATAATAAACTGAAAAACATATAATAGATCTGATTAGTGAGCATCATGTTGATGTTAGAGACCCTTTGGGCAGTCTAAAATTTCTGACACCCAGGGTGGCCTCTACCTCTAAAACCCGTGTCATTAAAGAAAACATTTAGGACGGAGTTAAAAACCTAGCATTGTCTCGCTTTGACTGTATTAATTAGAGCGAGAGGGCGAGTGTTTTGAAGTTCATCCTAAATGTTTTCTTTAATGACACGGGTTATACCCATGTAATCTTACTCCGAGTCGTCGATCTACGGTAGACGTAGTGCTAAATCGGTCCTTTCGGCAATACATTTGCTCGGCACCGATTCCGAGGCTCAAAGGGCCATAGTTGTTGCTAAATTATTATTTCGTGCCCTTTAAGAGGCGTATAATTTTATTTAAACGTCCCCTGGGCTGCTTTTTACGGCAAGTTTGCGGTCACCATTCGTTTTGTTTGTTTACTTTTGACGTTGAAGTGTCCGTTTTGGACCGAAATATTGCTTTTGCGGTAACCGATCTTGTGTAAATTCGGACAGCTTACCTACTGTATCTTTGTTAATTAAACTGAAGCTGTGGTCAGTCAATAGGTACTCAACTTGTTCTGGGACCGAAGTAGAGTTGAGTTGAAGTCATCCTTTTCTATATCCAAATGTACTACTTCGGTCCTAACTCTTTTTACAACGTACAGTCGGCCACACGCTAGGATACCCATTTTTGCGATAAGCGCCCTTATGCCGCACGCGGTAAGAGCTGCCATGGGGTATCTGTGACTGTGGCCGACCGTACCTAATAGCACCCGCTAATAGGAATCGATCCCAAAATTGCTCTTGACGTTCCGTTGATTTTTAAACACTAATTGAGCGCTGTGACGGGAGAAAACTATTTTTAATAATAATATGGTTTTCATTGTTTTTCACAATGTCTTATCAACTTACAACGATACAAATACACTTAGGTACATGTGTTTGAATTTAAACTAAAAGCAAAGACAAAAAACTTTTGATTTTCATTTGTAAAAAATAACCATAGTAGGTTCACCAGTAGGTGAACGTTTGTAACACGTTGTATAGTAGATTTAATGTAGAGCGGTCTAGGGCCATATTTCGTAGTATAAAGTGGACCCGCCAGACCCAGTATCGTGTTACATCGTGCGATGCACTTGATCATTCCGTTGTCTCCTGGATCTTTTATTTGTGTGTTTCCTGCCTTTTTACTTGCCTTGCTTTATCACTTCTCTTATTTTCGAATTGTTTGAAGTAAATGTGCCTCCAAACTAAAATGGTTCAAGAAGCTGTTTGTAATGACAAAATCCATGTGGAGCGAACTAAGCCGCACGTTTCCTCATGATGTTTTCCTTCACGGTTAGAGAGTGGTATTGTTAGGTACTTCAAATTCATAAATGTACGGTCGGCTACAATCTCAGATACCCCTTGGCAGCTCTTATCGCGCGCGGCATAAGGGCGCCAATCGAACAAAAAGGGGTATCTGAGACTGTGGCCGACTGTACGTAACTTTGAAAAGAAACGGCGCCAACTAACAGCTGATTTCTGAATTGATAAATTCACAAAGCAAATACGTAAGTATCGTTCTGTCTCTGCAGATTTTTCATGAAAAAACGTGTCAGAACGATACTTAAGTATTAACTTAGTTAATTTCTCAATTCAGAAACCGGGCCTAAGCCAACTAAGCTTAACTAGGCCGACTGAGCTGTCAGGAACAGGATGGTACTGGGCAAGCCTACTCCATCTAATACAATGTCCCAGGCACTGCAGCGCTGAGTGGTCTCTTCACCCATATGGTGTGTGTGAGTGAAGGTGCCACTGGACGCTGTATAAATCATCTTATTACGTAGATGGAAAAGTCTTAGTTTTTTTGTGCATAGTGAGAAAATCTCAGGCCTTTGCACCCATGTCAAATTATTTACATAGCATCCAGAGGAGGCAGTGGCTGGATGATAGATGAATGAAGTGACTTTGTACTTTGATCCTATAGAGCCTGGGATTTAGATGTAGTAGGCTTCTCCAGCACCTAAACCATCCTCTCCGCTTAGTTGGCCCTACGCGTGGAGCCAATTAGGTCGCGGGTTTCCTCACGATTTATTTGAAGTGAAAACGTCAAACCGAGCAAATCGAGCAACAATACAAAACAGGAGTATGTAACTATATTTTTGAAACCCGCACTATTTGTTATGTATTAAGTATACACTGTATACAGTGTACTTACTATACTTTTGATACTCAGTTTTTACTTCGTTTTGCATCGTTTTGAAAGGCAACCGCAACGATCGCGGCCCCCACCGCGCGTTCTTTCCCAGATATTAAACGCTTAATGGTGTGTAATTCTACGCCAATGCCACATATTGCTATTTATCTTAGTACTTATCTCTAGTGTTGTTTTACTGAAACTTTATCTGCTCCTATTAACGAAGGCTGGACAAAAGAAACAGTCATGCGGAGTGCATTTGTGTTTTTTTGCTTAGAGTTAGCTTTTAGGCCCATCAAACCCGTCCATCTCTCCGGTATTGGCACGAAACGCTCACCCAATTACACATATCGAATCACCGAGTTTAACGAGCGAACGAATCGAGCGCAAATCGAGTCGGGACGTCAAAATATCACTGGTAATAGAACAGCTGAGTGAAGTGCGTGCAACTCGGCCGCGTAGTCCAATTTATTCGCCGGGATGTCAGATTTCGAGGGGCTCGTTACGACTAAGCCTCCAATTAGACTTATCTCTAATTAAGAGATGCCAATAAATTACCCTCCATCACGGACTAACGAAGACGCGGAGCACTAATAACGTTAATTGATTTTGAGTAATGCGTTAGAGTTTTGATGGAGCTCGGCTTGGGGTGGCTGACTCTGACTCGGAGGGTTGGTTTGATGCCATTTGAGACTTTATAGTAATTAGCTGCGATGATCACATGGTCACAATAATTGGACACCGAGATACGTGATTTACCCATTGTGGAGTGGTAGGTCTTGCCACATTTAAATTGGTCTTGAGATATTTTTCGGAGATGTCACATTCTATGTAAGGACCATATTATTATGTTTGATGGTGTTTGATAAATTAAGTATGTGGCTTTCGTTTCCAGTTTCTTTATGGATTTAAAATAACCGAGATAGTCGGAGAGATTAATGAGATAGACCGATTAATGAGATGAGAAAGAGAAGAATAGAAAAAGAAAAGAACACATCAATACAAGAACACAGACAGGAGAAAGATAGATAGAGATAGACAACACTAGTAGTAGAAATGTTTTCCCATCCTTATAAATACAGAACTTTACCCACGCCTTGAAATTTCAAGCAGCAGTTAAAGCAACCTGAAACGGTTAAAACCGTGTGTGAGTAATTTAAAATTCAAATTCGCCCCGTCAAACGGAAGAAACCAATCGTAAAACAGTATCAGCGGTAACTAAAGTGCAATTTCCTTTTAATTGAATTTCATTAACATAGTAAAAGCCAGCGTTTAATTGCACCTAAACATTGGATCCCGGCCAAGGAAGTAGTAATGGGTAGGCCATATATGCTGTGGACAAGTAGGTACGATGTTGTATGTAGTTATAACTTTACTATCACCACTCCGTTTCATCATAGATTTCCTAGCGATGATTTTTTCTCCGTTAGCGAGTGGGGTATTATTACAAACAAATTCACAAATGTAGCCATTCCAATGGAGAAAGGAGGACTTTGCTTATGCAACGTGTTACAAAAGGTCCTAACTCTTTTTACAAGTTGTCGACAGGATGTGATTCATACTGTGAAAAAATGTTTGAATAATCAAATTTAAAACAAAAACAATTCTTGTTTTTGGATTTAGCACAAAACACAACATTATGTTTGTGTCCGTACGAACATTTAGAATAGTTTTAAGTCGTCATATTCATATTAGGCAAGCGTTGGCTACTTACGCTCGAAGTGCCGTTTTTGAAAAGTCCGACTTTAAACCTCATTATTTCGGAAACCGTTGATTTCCCAGGCATAGTTTCTGGGGCAAAAATTGTTGTTATGATGAGCAATGCGTGGTTTCCCGCTTTGTTGGCGGTCTTTAAATAGGTACCCTGTTGAACAGATGTTTCTTATTTTGTCCCATTTTTAAAAACCACATAGTAAAAAAGGTTTTTTGAGTATAGTTTATATTTAATAACAATCGTTAAGCCACGTCAGAGGCCCTTTGGCCTGTCTAAAAACTCTGACACCAGGGGGTGGTCATTACCTCATACGATTACCTACCCACCTACAGTTTGTTTGTATTGATGAAATTATTGTATTGTAGATAGTCTGCTTATAGTCTCGCTATCGAATTCGAGTGCACCCTGTAGTAAGATTTCACCAATCAGAGCTAGGTAGCAAACAAGAACACTAATTAACGCAGTAGTAATTGACTACGCCAATTAGTTCAAAGTAATTATTACATCAGAGTAGTGAAGTCATAGTCAATCAATATATCACCACCACGTTTCGTAACTGCAAACAAAGGAACATAGATCACCCAATAAGATAATGGTTATTTACAACAGTGTTTAGGCATTCGTAATTTTGTTTCATCAGACAAACAATACAAACGTTAAAAATAAATAGTTATACATGTCGATGTTCGTAGTTTGTTTGACCATCATCTCTCCCGCTCTCTTTTACCCACCGAACTAAATCCCATAGAATCCGCATTACGTATAAAATCACAATAAAAACTTGTCCCCACAGAAACAAAAGATATCAGCAATAGAACAATACGAAACATCATTTCGACCATACGTCTAATATTAGAATGTCAACCTTATTGCATTAGTGAACAGTTTTACTTTAATTGCATGGACTACGAGCAAATAAGCTCCCAAAGGCAATTAGGGCATCTATTTTTCCAGACACATTTCAGAGTTCTATGTTGTATCTAGTTTTATCCTTGATCGAAGCTTTTACCCCTACAATAAGTGAGAATGTCACTAGGTATGTCTTTTAAAATATTATGTGCGAATGTCAAAAGAAATCATATTCTTTCTAGGTTTTGATACTACACAATACGCACACGCTTTTATTTCCCTTCCACCTTGCATATCCTGTTTAGCAGCTGCTATAATTTCTGCTTGATCGTACGCCTACGAGTAGTTCCACTTTTGAATTCTTTTGGTGCACAAAAGTCCCTCTTTTGTACGCATTCTTCTACGCAGTACTTTCATCGACGGTCGAAGCTCAAAAGAAGTTAAAAACTAAAACCCGACTACTAAAAGGCTTAAAACAAGACCTGTTTATCCTTAAAATAGACTCATAGATAATTAATCGTAGTCCGAGGCCATTCAAGATTCAAGATTCAAGATATTTATTTGCTTTGTACGTGGTAGGTACATTTCAGATGTTAAAATAGTTGATATTTAAGAGTTCAGCACATTCAACCTATTTAAGGCATGCAAATCTTATGATTACATAATGCAAAACAATAAAATTAATAATAATGTCAATAATTTTTAAAGATGTCAATAATTTTTAAGTCAACAGGAATATTAGATTCAACGGAATGTTTGATACAATTTATTTTACAATTTACACGAATATAGAGTCAATCTTACTATAAATACAAAAAATCTTACTATAGAGGCAAACGAACGATACAATTCCGATGTCATGGGATGATAATGTCAGATTTTTTCAGGTTCAAGAATTCTTCTACTTTGTAGAAACACTTTTCTATTAGCCATTTGTGCAGGTATTTTTTAAAGAGCGACAATCGTAGACTTTTTAGTGTTTTTACCCGACTACGCGAAGCAAAAAGGAGGGTTATGATTTTAGCAGCGTATGTATGTATGTATGTATGTATGTATGTATGTATGTATGTATGTATGTATGTATGTATGTATGTATGTATGTATGTATGTATGTTTGTGTGTTCATCTGTTCCCTCGCAGAGCCTAAACTACTCGGCCGATTTCAACAAATGAGGTGTCGTTGGATTCGTCTTAATCACCCAGGTAACATAGGATAGTTTAATTTTGAAAAAAATCAAGATGGCGGCTGTGCTGCGCCCTAAAGTGGTGGACCTAAAAATAAAAATTATCGGATACCATCGTCATGGGTATCAAGTGAAAGGGCTTTAAAAGACCTTTTCAAAAATGTATAACACATGTAGCGTCAACATAACAAATAGAACAAAAAATTCAAAAATGTGTTTTCTTTTGTCCTTCTTGGTTCTATTCTTGGTGATCGTCCAAAATAACTTACTAAAAAGCTAAAAAAAAAAATAGAAGTTAAAAACTAAAACCCGACTACTAAAAGGCTTAAAACAAGACCTGTTTATCCTTAAAATAGACTCATAGATAATTAATCGTAGTCGGAGGACACCACATTCGCATTTGATAAACCGATGGCCTCCGACTACGATTAATTATCTATGAGTCTATTTTAAGGATAAACAGGTCTTGTTTTAAGCCTTTTAGTAGTCGGGTTTTAGTTTTTAACTTCTATTTTTTTTTTTGGCAATAGGTTGTATATTTTAATTAACATCAGGTAGCAACTTCTGTCGAAATATACTGTATTGGATTTTGGAGCTATAAGTTTGTTTGGGTTTCTAGAATTAAAATTGTATAAATCGTGGAATTTAGTAAATAGATTTTGGTGGTTGTGAGCAAAACATGCCATTTCAAAGATGTAGAGACTTGGTAACGATAGGGCCCTTAATTTTTTTAATAGGGGTTTACATGAGTCTCGGGGACCAGCGTTACAAATTGCGCGAATGCAACGTTTTTGCGATTTGAATGCTTGTTCTAACTTTCGGCCATGTCCCCAAAGAATAAGGCCGTACCTTAGTACAGATGCTACATAGCCATGATATGCTATGAGCGCCGTTTTGGTGTCGGAAGTTTTTTTTAGTTTGTAGAGGGCGTAGACAAAACTGTTTAGTTTGCTGCACACTTTTTCAATCTGAGGCGACCATGTGCAGTGTTCGTCTAATACGATACCCAAAAAAGTTGTGGTTACTGAACGTTCTAGCTTAGTTTGCTTGCATTGTACATTTATGTCCTGGCATGTCATTTTGTCGTTCCGCCATCGGTTTATCAAATGCGAATGTGTGTCCTCCGACTACGATTAATTATATATGAGTCTATTTTAAGGATAAACAGGTCTTGTTTTAAGCCTTTTAGTAGTCGGGTTTTAGTTTTTAACTTCTATTTTTTTTTGAGCTTTTTAGTAAGTTATTTTGGACGATCACCCAGAATAGAACCAAGAAGGGCAAAAAAAAAACATTTTGGATTTTTTTGTTCTATTTGTTATGTTGACGCTACATGTGTTATACATTTTTGAAAAGGTCTTTTAAAGCCCTTTCATTTGATACCCATGACGATGGTATCCGATAATTTTTATTTTTAGGTCCACCACTTTAGGGCGCAGCACAGCCGCCATCTTGATTTTTTTCAAAATTAAACTATCCTATGTTACCTGGGTGATTAACACGAATCCAACGACACCTTATTTGTTGAAATCGGCCGAGTAGTTTAGGCTCTGCGAGGGAACAGATGAACACACAAACATACATACCCACATACATACATACATACATATATACATACATACATACATACATACGCTGCTAAAATCATAACCCTCCTTTTTGCTTCGCGTAGTCGGGTAATGAAGTCGTCTCAGAGTCGCAAGCGCAGCGTGACTCGCCACATCGCGGCGGCGGCGGCGGCGGCGGCGGCGGCGGCGGCGCGATGGTATCAGCGGGCGCGGATAGCCGCCCTATCACAATCTCATTATTCGTTAACAATCCGATTAGGAATGTCTTCTCGGGCTTTAAGGCTGAAAGATAGCATCGTGGCGGGAAATTCAAAATTTTCTCAGTTTTTTACATTTTCTAGCTAAACTGAGCTATTTTTGTACAGCGATTTTTCGTTCGCGGCAATAAAACAGTATTGTTTTCGTTATTGTAAACAACAGAACATCAATAATTCAGCCGATTATGTGTTCTGGTCTACGACAAGTTTTTTGGGCAGTACCACTGTTTCGTAGACCAGAACACATAATCGGCTGAATAATTGTTTTTCTGTTGTTTACAATAATGAAAATAATACTTTGTTATTTCCGCGAACGAAAAATCGCTGAACAAAAATAGCTCAGTTTAGCTACAAAATGTAAAAAACTGTGAACATTTTGAATTTCCCGCCACGTTGCTATCATCCCACCTTAACTCGTAATTTCTACGCCGATGGTATCGTTGGCGACTAGCCTGCGGGTCATGTAGGCTGTTGGGGCATTTTATTTTTGAAAGCAACTACATAGATAGTTGCATCTTTATTTTACTTTGTATTCAAAGCTAAGTACAAACATTTCTGGTATCTGTGAGTAATACCAATGGCTAAAACTGTGAAGGAAAGCATATTAGCTATCAATTTAGCTATCTCTAGCTGCCAAAAAAAACATGGTAAAGATTGTGACGGGCAGCTTAGACAGAAATGTTTGAACCGAGAGGCTTTTTGCACTCGGGGTTTTTGTTCGATATCTTCAACCGCGAACGAAGTATAGTATAATGCTCTTAAATCACTTATATTTGAACAGTAAGAAAACTAATTAGGAATATGAAGGATTTTTGTCGACTTTTTAGAGTCACTAAGCCATCGGCATAAAGGTCAATTCGGCGTGAATCCGTCGGCCGTGTAGCCGTGTCCACTATAACCGATAGGCTCGGTTCTAATCTATGACGTTAAATAATGAAATTTGTTCCCTCGAAGAACAACATCATTACTTACAGTAATGGGGAGCTGGAGATAATCGTAATTCATTTTAATTGGCTGAGAAAGAACCTTGTCATTATGGTCGCATAGGAAGTCCTAGAAGGACCAGTTTAGGTGCATAGAAATTGGGAAACCACTTCCCAAAAACACATTTACGGATACACAATAATCCATGTGCGAGTGTCCGTATACAATCAATATCAGTCGTATCAGTTTTCCAAATGTAACGGAAAACATGTAATAAAAATTTGACAGTTTTACAACATATTTTTGTACGCAAGTACTATCGGACGCAACGTCTACGAGCCCTCTTGAAGTTAAAAGTAAGAGAAACCGTTGAATCAATATAACATTATCAGTTTTCCAAACTGTGTATGGTACACACGACAGCGCGTAGACGCTTACACTTTCGCCACACCCGTAAAGTAAGTGAATAGAGTGCACGCGTGTAAGCGTCTACGTGCTGTCTTGCGTACTGAGCGTACCCGATAGTAAAATTTATATTTTAGCCGCTCTCTATCTTCTATCTCTACCATTATAGTGAAGTGAAGGAACTCCCAGCTAAAGCCTAAATCCCAAAACTGTTTATACAGGTTTTGGTTATCTCGTTGATCTTAGTTTTTGGTGTAAAATGTCGGATGTCCCAGGAGGTTTAGCATAATAGACCATATCAACCTCTGACACCTCGATACTCCGGCTGTCAATCCCTAGATACTTGTAGATCAACAAGGTGAAAGAGAGTTTTGTATTGCATACTATTGAGCTCTATAAAGGTCCTAATGCTGCAATAGTTTACCTTGAATGAATTTAATTTACCAGCAAAATCCGTCGTTTAATTCAATTGCCTTGTGTTTTTTTTTTTGCATTAACATTGTCAAATAAACTGTAATGCAACGTTTCCCAACCTGGGGATAACGGGCATGCATGTCTGTCACAAAAGGTCAATAAATAATCTCGATAGCAAACCCCTACAGCATCAAGGCAATTAATGATTTAATACATATGTTTTAGTTTTTATTGGTTATTTTTCTAATTACTATAAGGTAGTTGTACTCGAAAAATACCGCGTTATAAAGGTTGAGAAGCGTCACTATAATGTGTTCAAGGCCCAATGAGTAATGACATACTTACGTATCTATAGAAAATAATATTAATTAGCAAACGTAGGAAAGAAGTTATTTTTAAAGCATTTGCTATTCCGCAGTGATAATAAATAACAGCATCATTATGTTTGTCACTGGACGGCAAATTAATTTGCGTAAGTAATGGCCAGCTTTTGAAACACTACTTATTAGCCAACGGGACTCCATGGTTTCAATTACTTTTAATAAAATGTAAGGGACGAAAAAGTCGTGTTAGTTACACTATTCATAACTCGAGAACGGGTGGACCGATTTTTATGATTTTTGATTTGTTAGATTTCTAACCATTAATACAACGGAAAACTCACGAGAAAAAAAAATGTCTGCGCGACGAAGTCGCGGGCAAAAGCTAGTGATTGATAATAGTGCAGTAGGTTTTCATCTGTAACTGTAACTAATTACTGCATGATAGACGGACCGATGGATCAGAGTTAAAAGATGCTGATAATTTCGATATATTTACTAGTCGTGCTCTATCGCTCAGTCAGGGGGCTCGGGAGTTTCGAATGCGAATTGTTTTGTCACTAATATTTTTTTTTGTAGAATCTCGAATTCGATATTCTCGAGAATTGGCATCCAGCATCCTTACGAGTCACGTGTTTTCTTGGTTCATCTTTGATAGTCGAGTTGTTTACATATTCATAACTTTATTGTTTGAAAAGCTGCAGGAATCAAAAACAATGTGCCAAAAGTGTATCTTTTAGAAACTGGCGGATAATGAAGTCCACCGGAATGCAGCAAGAAAGTAGTATTAATTAATTAACGGGTTGGTTCTTGGGCAGCTAATTGCGATGCGTTTCTTTACTGCCAGTCGCTTACTAAGGGTTTATTGGAACTACTAATTGGAGTACATTTTACTACAGCTTTGGGCTCTAACTCTAGACTTTTGTTATGAAGTTTGCAATAATTTCGCATCTCCATTTCTTTAGTAATTTTTATACAGTACCTAAGTATTTTGCCACTTTATAAAACGCCGAAAACCGAGGAGCCCAATCAATACCTTGCTGTTCCGGGTGACAAATATATAATTTTTCTACACTCACGGTTGAGTAATAGTTATTTGTTATGCAAGGATACAAAACTATTGTTTGCAGCGAGTGCTTGTATTGAATACCGAGCTAGCGAAGGCTTCTAAAATAAAAAAAAACCTAAGCGTAGCGAGGTATTCAGAAGCACGAGACGCAAAAATATTCCATCCGTGCGAAAAACACCACTTTTCATCACACAGAGGCGGACATTTTTATGTCAGATACACCAAAAAACAATAGACAACTAGGTACACAAAGGTTAGTGAAATAAGTTTGCTTCATTGCAAGTGTTAAATGCGTTCCTTATTTCTTTTTATACACCACGCGTTAAAATTTCGAAGCGCGCAAATATGACTTTTGCCTCATCGTATACAGCATACTTTCTGAGCTGGAACAGGCTCTCTCCCTCGGAATAGAGAGTTCATCACTTGAGGTTGTGCTCACTCCCGATTGGCGATGTTTTAGTCTCTATCTCGATTTTTTTATATAAATAGACAGTAAATTATAGCCGTGTCTCAGTTATCCGTTAAAACTTTCTCTATCTCTCTCTCTGTGTAATTAAATTAAACTTTCAACGTGTCTCCTTTCCTAAGCGACGCAACAATATTGGGTGTTGGTGGGTAATTTTATTAATTAGAGACGGGCTCTAACTTGAAACCGGGCTCGCGGCTCGAGTCGATGTGGCTAATTGAAAGGCAGCCTTGTGGACACTTCTTGCCATCTTTGACTGGGAAAACGACTAGTTGGGTTGAGTTTTTAAAAGGCATATAGATTTAGATGGTGGCTTGAAACAATGATACTTATGTAACTGTTACTTACTTTTCTATATCCTGCATATATTACATAGATATCCTTGTACAGGTATCCTGGTAACCTGGTGGTTAGAGTATTTGTAGGTAATTAATAAGTACCTACCTAGAAGCAAAGCAAAAATGCAAAAATCTTAGTCGTGCTACGAAAGTAGACGTTAGTAGTGTGTGTGCCCTAACGCAACCTGCCCCTCTACCCTTGACCCATTTTTTCAATACGGCCGCAATATGGCGCAATTTACAAAATTTAATATTTTACAAATTAAGAAGCATTTTGTGTTTTTATTTAATAAAACAGCCTTACCTTTGAATAAACATTACAAAGTATTTAAAATCAAAGCATTACTATGCGAATTCAAAGAGAAATTAATTTTAAAACTTTTTCAATTTGATCGCAATAGCGTCAAGGGTAACCCCCCTGTATTATTTCAGACCAATATACCAAAGCAATAAAAAAACGACATTAAAAACAAAGTTCAAGTAAGATTTCTCACCGAGCTCCAAGTTCAAGATCATTGTCATAGAAGAACGAATGGCGAAAATAAGGCAAAGCACAAAAGAGTCGAGACTCCGTTACGCGTACCTGTGCCAGTTGGCATGCAGCAGGGTTGTCACACGATGAAACGACATTTTATCGATATTATTTGAAGGCATCATAAAGTTGACTGGAGATTTTCGTGGCTAGAGACGGTTTGCACAACCTGTTTTGGATGATAGCTTACAGGACAGTAATGTCATATTTCTACTTGGTATAGGCACCTAGGTGCTGGGCAAACATGCTCCATCTAAACAATGTTTCAGCTACTGCAGCATCGGAATGGTCACTTCACCCATTACCTACCCTCTGGACGCTCGACGTACGTAAATCTAAAGGCCTTAGTTTTTTTTCTCCTTAAAAAAGGTGCCAGTAAACTACTCTCGAAAAGTGATTGCAGTGGAAGAGCCACATCTATTAACAGCGGTATAGAGCAATAATAGTGACGATGACATTATTTTTTACCACGCAAAGAATTTTTAACAACAGCCTCGCGTGCCATTGACCTCCAAATGAATCATTACCGCTCATTGATGATACCTAAACGATGTTACTCGACATGACAAGGTAAGTATTTAAACTAAGCAGCTCGTCCCGATTACCAATGGTTGAGAATTGAGAATCAATTTAGCGTGGCGTTCACCCACTTATCGACTATTGTTGGGCTCAGATACTCGCTTTGTGACGTTTCGCATCCCTACGGTGCCCGACGGGGGGTGCTCGATGATTGATGGCTGGTCGGCTTCAACCCGTGTTGAACAGAGATGGAACCATCGCCCGACCGTCGGGCCTCTCTGTCTCGCACGCAGCGGGCTCGCCTCGTAATTGAATGGCAATTACCTGGGCTGTAAATATGACACAGGCGCGTAATTGTAGGAGTGGAGCACGTGAGGCCCCGACTCGACCGCAGTGTGAATATAGCCTAACTTCGAGATGAAATATTGAAATCACGTACGCATCTGGGGGTCTTTATAATTTTCTGCGGAGGGCTACTGATTTACTTTGAGTTTACGCGTGTCGTGTTTTTTTGTTCTTCTTCGTGAAACAAGTTGCGGGCTCTTGTTTTTGTCTTTCCGCGGCGCAATCGATGTCCTTATAAACAAAGGGGGATAAATATGGATATTGTATCGGTGTTTTGTCACTCTACGTTGCCTGATGGACGAGATGGATCTGCGCTTTTATTTTGAAAGTTTCAAAAGACCCGGAACTTTGGTCATTATTCACACAAAAATAGCTTCAGAGTATTGTCAATTATTTTTCACCAGTATTTTAAAGGCATGTTTTTGTTGCCATCATATTTTTAGGTCACCATAGGTACTTGTCAACCACTTGCAGCAAGACTCTTGTAAAAACGAATGGTTCTGACTTTTGACCGACCTCGCACGCAGGTCGGTCACAGACACAGAGGCAGTAGAGCTCATTATTCGAGTTTCCAATTTTACGTTCTTTATAAATGTCTCCTTCCTTTGTCGCTACCCAGTTAGTACATGTTCCGAGCCCACCTAAAGAAGATTTAACATTTGCGCTAATGAGATAAAGATAACAAAGAGCACAGCCATTGATCGTAAAGCCGGAGTCATTGGCAGTGAGTGATATATTATTAAGCGAATTAAAAAACGAAGACAGCGGAAATACACTTATCTTTCGTGTACTCTTGTTGCTACAACAAAACGGAATGGAGCCGGGATAGATAATTAAGGGTGCGTGTTGTACACTACTTATTTTTATCTACATACGCGCAAAAAAAAGCGAGCCAGCCGGCATCCCTTGCGCCCGCGGCTTCCACGCACCTGTCCGGCCACACGGCAGGGGTCTCAACAGTCCACACCCAACCCTTAGTCCACTCTCCACTGCGTAGGTAGGCGTCAATCTAATTAACTATCTACAAAGTCGAAAATAAGCCGAAAACGAATTGCGGAAAAAACAAAGCCTCTAATTAAAAACATCCTCGGCTAATTTGCTTGACATAGGCTTGTGTTCTAATTTACAGGTAACAAGACAAAACGCCACCAGCGAGGTTTTAATTGGGCCGGTGTCGAGTTGGCGCGGGGGCGCGGGGGCGCGGGCGCGGGCGGGGGGGTGGCTTTTCAGACCGTCACTTTTTCTCCCAGCGCCCTCCACCAGCAACAGGTGGCTCGTCGGACTTGCCAAATATCATCGCATCGCATTATTTGCACGATTATCAGAAACAAACAATATACCTCTAACGAATAGCGATTTGTTGACACGCAATTTGCCACAGCACAATGCGGCATAATTCGCGCTAATTTCAGCCACTTTAATACAAATCCTTCGTTAAACGAAGCCCGGGGTGTACAATCGTTCATTTGGAACTCTCTCACGCCTCATTAAAGTCTTTTTCGTGATCCGGCGACCGCGTCTACCGTTTCCCCGAACACAATGACCGAGTGATTCGGCGGCGAATAACGAGGGCATTTTGTCGGCCGCTCTCACGTCCGACGCCTTCCGACGCTCAATGAAAGTTTACCTGCAGCCGTAACGAGCGATTTGTCCCCTGGCCCCGTGCCGCCGCCGCCCCTGGCTCAAATCAAAGCCCATTCACATCTGCATGCCGACACAATGCTGGCAATTAGGCCGCGCTTGGCCCTACACTACAATCGAACGTAATGCGCGCTGGTTCGATAGTGCCTCGTGCTTGCCTTCGCATCCCTCCCGCCTGTACTGTGCGTGCTGGCTAGTGAAGTCATGCAGACAGGCTGAGGTCTGCGGCTGGCTACTTAGTTACGGCTTCATTGTGCGCCCTCTCTCGCTACCTTTGAGGCACAGGTTGCGGATGGCGTAGAAGAGAATCGGAACCCTCTACTTTTATGAAGCTCTCAGGTGGATACGAAGTATTAAAGAGATCATTTGCTTGTTTGTGTATATGTTTCATCGTGGGAAGGGCTGGACTGATTTTTATAGGAGGATTTTAATAAATAAGTCCCTTCACAATCGGACCCACAGCTCTACCCTTACGGCACGGATTACGGGCTACAATGGAGTATCGCTACTTTTATAAAGCGTTCAGATGTTTACCAAAGGTTCAGATGTTTACCTACTACAGAAATCTTACCTACCAAAATATCGTGGATAACAGAATATCACGCAAATGAGCTGCGAGAAAAAAACTAGTACCTAACATTCATCAGCTGTGATTGCAAACGTATTCAGAAAACGTCCATTGAAAATTCAGCAATTTCAACACTCTCCAATAAATAATCCCCCAAAGGAATGCGGCGACAAATTCGTTACAAATTCTTTCTTAAAGTCAAGGTGTCGCAGGTCAAGCATCTGTTTATTGGGTCGCGTCATCAGAGCCTTTGTGTGGAGGCAATTTGCTCCTAAGGTCAGCTTTCGTAGAGTCGTAAATCTTCGCACCTGCCATGAGATATCACGAGTGTTGTGGAGTCTTTGATACTGACCGAAAAAAATATGAGAAAGGATAGTTTCGGATGTAAAAAACTTTAAATTTAAAATCCTTTTTAAAAAATTTTTTCTCAAATCGGCATATCTCATAAACAGCAGAGTAGCTACCACGAGTGCGAAAATGCTGTGCCGGATGTCTGCCGGATGTCTGTCATGTATCCTAATACTATACTCGTAGTGGTAAGGTTGTTTATCCAACTTATCACTTTCAGTGACAGTGACAGTAAGCACTCAGAAACCGATTTTGATAAAACATATGCTAGAAAACCTGTTTTCAAATAAAAAATCCTGCATCCAAATCGAGCTACGGACTACGGTGCCACATACAATACAGACGCTCAGTCAGACAGACAAACACACATACCCTCTCTCTCACACACACAACGTGTGTGTGTGTGTGTGTGTGAGCACACAATTAGCGGTCAAACGTCAGAGTATACACTTTTGTTGAAAAATCGCCCGTAACGTAACCGAGTAGAGTGCTGACGTGTAAGGGTCGACGTGCTGCCATAAAGCTTATCTTATTAATTTTACGGTTCCGTACTTCAAAAGTAAAAAAGACGGAACCATTATAGGATCACTCGTTTGTCTGTCACACCCACCCAATCAATTTCCTCCGAAACTACTGAGACTAAAATTTTGAAAAAAAACTGAAAATAGGTCTACCCATAGATTACAGGAAAAATTATAAGAAGTCTCTGGTATCCATAGATAAAAAAAAAAGCTTATTCTATTTCAGTACAGAACCCTTAGTGGGCGAGCCCGACTCGCACTTGGCCGGTTTTTTTCGTTGCTATTTTTCCCATCTCTACACTAGCGATGTTTTTTAGCAACGACTTCGTCAAAGGTTCAGTATTTTGCTGTCGTCTTGTAACGCTTTGAAAGCTCGTCGATTGTCAATTGTTTTCCAGATCAAAATCTCTACCTAAAGTAAATAATTGATTGAATCTCATCAGAGCAGTGAAGATGTAATCAGTAAGTCTATGCGTACGAAGAGAGAGCAACAGTGGACCACAAAATAAAACGTATAGTAAGTACTACTCAGACTCTACATAGATCCGATCTTACTATACTATGTTTGTAAGTGAGTGAGTCTGTATGTGTTTATTACTCTTTCAAAAGAGTGGGAGAGTGATCTTCTTTTTTGCTCCGATTACACTTTATCTTTCGTCTCAGAGAGAATGGAACTCTTTCACGTCTGGGTTGGTGTCCCGGGTCGGAGAGTCTCCGGCAGGTTTTCATGGGAGGGAGATGCCGTATCCACTATCCATCCATAGCCATGTCACAGTCTGCAGTAAAGCGAATCATTTTGGGCCAGTTGGAAGGCAAACGGGCGGGAGGCAGACAGAACAACAATGCGATGGCCTTAAGGGTGGATGATAGCAAGGTAGCGGGAAATTCAAAATTTTCACAGATTTTTACATTTTGTAGCTTAACTGAACTATTTTTGTTCAGCGATTTTTCGTTTTATTTAGAATTGAGAGACTGATCTTAAAGAAGATCCATCCATATGGCTAAGCCAGCTAAGCTGTTCTTCTGAAGTAGATGGTGTAGTTGAAGGCAGATGCCACGCATAGCGCGAGTCGTCGCCGATTTGCGCGCGATAACGTATGAGGGACGGACTCGAGAGGCGCATAGCTGGCCGGCCTTTGCCGGGGGAATCCACGCCGATGCCTTGCGTTGATACCTTTTCATAAGTGTAATGTTTGGTTCTAAACGGGACGAATCAGAGCTGATTTTATCGTAAAATAAAGTACTTAGTCTATTTGATTTTATCGTCTGGCATCGGCATCAAAACAACCAAAGCATAGTACAGCAACATACAACACCATTGGTTTTAATGATTAAAAACTGCATGGAAAACTATGAAGATATCCTAGGGTGAAAACCTGCGTTTTTAAGTATCATTATGTCTCTCTCGCTGTCACACTTATTGAGATGAGAGAGCCCTAGGGCAAATGTCAAAATACGATACAAGTGAGACAACCTGAAAGTTTGATGTTTCTGATTTCTGGTTCTTCAGACTGATATTTTCGTTGAAACGGGCGTCAAATACGAATGGATCACAGGGAAGAGTCCGTAATCACGCACAGAGTCACGGGCCGATGGCAGACGAGCCAGTCTGACGTATGTCTCAACTGCGGGCAAGAATGTTGACGCGTCGAACGGCGATGATTGAGCTATATGCCGCTGGAAATACAACACGAGTATGTCTAGCTACAGACGCTGGAATATACGTGGCCGGGGCAAACAAAATTTTAAAGTCACCGACATAGAAGAAAATCCCAGCTGGCTTAGCATGACCAAGACTTATGATATGAGTATATCGTTGCATGTAGGTAGAGCAACCAATAAAGGGAGAGCATCCTGAAATTATGGCTTCATCGAGGTGTGTATAGGACCTTAGAAGTTTTGAAATCCTATAAAAACGTTGTTTGGTGGGTTTTTTTCTTCTATTTGGTAATTTTGGTAATTTGGTTCTTTTGGTTTTTAGGGTTCCGTACCCGAAGGGTGCTGTCTGTCTGTCCTACCTCTTTGGAAACGTAATAGGCAGCCAGTTGAAATTTTCACAGAATATGTGTCATTATGGAGGACACATTTTTTTTTCTCGTGTATTTTTCCCCTGTTTTAATAGTTATTCTGCTATTCGGGACAGAAAAAAATCATTCAAATCAAATATCATTGGAATCGGTCTGCAATGTTTTTTATTTCCAATCAACTAAAATAAAAGAAACCGATAAAAATTACAACCTTGATCATGAATTACTCAAATAAAAAGCCCATAAAACGAAAGATTTTTTGTGATATTCTGAAAAATTTTTAAATAAAAAAAAAACTTCAGACCTTTAGTAATTTTTTCCCAAATTAAAAAAATATCGTTTTAGAGAAAACATCACTGTCTATGATCAAAATTGCGGAACCTTTTAACTGTCCAAAGCTGATCATAATTTTTTTTCTGATAGACTGTGGTTTGTCTGAGACTCTAAAAAAGAAAAAAAAAAGTTACAACATGAAAACTAACCCTAGGTATTTTTTTGCAAAAAATCTTAAAAGCTTCATAACTTCTAAACTTTAAAAAGTCGCTGAATACATTATGTATATGGGGCGGGGGCGGGGGTGATTCGGGTACCTCTAAGGGTAAGCACCCTTATATCTCTGCACTATCTCGCTGCTCTATCTCTGCCCTTCTGCTTGACACAAATTTTTGGGACACGCTGTATATTAAGATGATTCTATGTCTATTTTTATTTTATCACAGGAAAAGACTTTTCACTTGTTTGTAATGCGAACGTTTTTTTGATATTTTATCTCAAATCGCAAGCAGTCGAACGAGTGGAGCGGGCAGGTTGAGCAACAATAGAATTTTCGAGCGAAAATAGCGCATTTAAATATAGCACTCCATGCTGTAGCATAATTTTGGCATGTCATCTAGATGACATTGCAATGACAAGGTATGAGCGCAAAAGTGACGCCGGAAACGGATAACTCGTCATTCATAAAATCAGTCCTACCTGTGACTTGTAGGGGTTTGTGTGTGTGTACTTATTTGTACTAAGATTTTTTTTTTGATATTCGTACTGCATTGCATGTTTGTAATTAGGATTTCTAATTGTATGCATGGCGATGCACCCACGTGCATCGTAGCCCATACCTTATTTATGAGCATCCTTCATTAGGTACACTAATGAAGAGTCTGAGAATACACAAAGTACATTGTCAGTTGACAATCGCGCAAATCGTGTGGGTGACAGCCGGCGGGGCTCTCGGCGCGTCATTAAGGCGCATTCACACCGTCCGACAATATTCTTCATTTGCGTACCGGGGCGGCCCGTTCATCATTTGGCGCATTGTGTGGACTCCGCCTTTAACTGCAACGGTGCAACCTCGCCTTAATTGTACCTTTGTTTCGTTGTCACTCGCTCCGGACGAGAAACCTCTTGCTGTTATTAACACGGCGCAAGTCCAATTAAGCCTCTATGGAGGACACGCCACTTGCAAACCTATGGCCATTAATTAAAATACATTTTGTAATTTATGACTTGGAAGAGTTGCACGTCTGATAAACACTATGAATAACAAAGCGCCTAACAAAGTTGCTCGATGCTAATTTTAATTAATAAACGGTCACACGTTACATATTTATGATGATGATGACCGATAACAAAATTAGTAGTCCCTATAAACATAAACATTTCCTTCACGCGTTCGTTAATAAACTAAATTAACCATTCCCCACAGCGCGTTCTTTCACCTGTGATACTTGTAACAGGTTGCTTAACGGTCCGCTTCCTCCCAATATTAAAAGCCTCTAAAATCACCTTTCATCTCTCTGACTCATTGATTACCACATTATATTCATCTAGACATAATACCGGTGATTAATAAGTCCCATTAACTTTAAACAAAGATTAATTTCCAAGACGGCTCGGGTCGGGTTCACAAGAAGAGATCCCCGTACCACGATATCTACCGCTCATAAATTGGTTTGCTCTGAATAAGATTTATAGGCGAACCATTCGTTAGCTATGCTGTGCACTTAAAGGTCAATGTCGTGCAATACTTTAAGCATTAATAACAACGAAGATCACCTTTATTTTTAGTTCACAAAACTGGCTAACCGAATTAATAGTTAGTAGAATAATTAATTAACGTTCACCAAAATACTTACGAATTTAACGCTGGCTGGACAGGAGAGCTTTTTAAATTTAATGCTCCATTAATTTCTTCTGTTACCGATTTAGCCTCAGCGTGAAAATTAACGGAGCATTAAAGTTTTGGTAGATGTTTCCCTCTACCAGTCGGAAACTACCAAAAATGGGTTTCCATACTTGAAATCAAACAAACAAACAAACAATTGATCAAACATCAATTGCTCGAAAACGTTAACAAAAATGTATAAAATGCTGCTTATTATGTTCGCGTTAGCCGTTTTCCTGCTAATGCTGCTCTACATTTTGAGAAAAGATGAGTTGTAGGAATAATAATGATTACTTTTGTGTCAAAATCAGTTCCTATTCACTTATAGTGAACCTTTCTTTCAGTCGGCAGTATAAGCTCCCATTGACATCAACATACGTAGCTATCTCTACAAACGTCCTAGAATAATACACCATGGAATCTTAGTGGTTTTAAAGCCGAAGGTATTTAGTTGCACTCGTGATTCTGAGCCAAATTCCAAAATTTCCAAAAGAGATGTGATTTTTTTTTTTCGCGCGTTTTGGAATGAAATTTTGTAATTTGGCTCAGAATCACCAGTGCAACAAAATACCTTCGGCTTTAAAACCACTAAAATTGCACGGAGTATAGAGAGTTAAGACGCATATCTGCGTGCTTGGTTGCTTGATGGAGATGGTGAAAATTTAAATAGAGGCAGTATTAGTAATGTCTGACTTATTGAAGGAAATATTTCAAGGAGGTATAAGTCAGAGTCAGGGTAAACATTTCCGGGGCACTGCAGCGTCTGAGTGGTCAATTCACCTACAACTAGTACGAGTGAAGGTACACACGACAGCACGTCGACCCTTACACGCTAGCACTCTACTCGTTTACGTTATGGGCGACTTTACAACAAAAGTGTACAGTCTGAAGTTATGTGCTGTCGTGTGTACCACTGCACGATGTATAAATCATCTCCGAGTCTACTGGAACAATCCGGCGTTTGTATGTATGTATGTATGTATGTATGTATGTATGTATGTATGTAGGTATGTATGTATGTATGTATGTATGTATGTATGAATGTTCGTTCGACGATAACTTGAGTAAATGTAGTCGGATCGTCATGAAATTTGGTAGGCGGGTAAATGAGGCAAAGAGAATTTTTAAGTTCGAACATGAGCCAAATCGTTCGAGGGGTTGCCGAGATATGGGGTTGTTAAGTTTATATGGGGTCGCGAGTTCACAGTTCGGGGCGAACCACTAGTTACTTAGATGCAAAGGCTTATTAGTAAACAGCATATGTAAAAGTATTATCGGATCCTCAATAGGATAGGACATACTTATCTGCGTGCTTGGTTGTTTGATGGTGATGAAATAGAGCTGGCAGTATTAGCAGTTTCTAACTGATTGTAGCAAACGTTTTTAAGGTAATAAAAACCAAATAAGTACAACAGCAGCTAGCTACCACAACGGATATCGACAAGCGGCCAATGACAAAGGTTCCAGGGTACGCGGGCGCAGGCCCATTCTCTCTCGGCCACCTGCGCGTGCGTTCGTTGATCGATCGGGCTAAACCAAATTAGTGCGATAATACCCGAATTATTGAATCGCCGACCTCTTTCTTGTAACACGACGCCAAGCAAGTAATGAGTTACATAAATTGTACCAGAATATGGGAGTAAGCACGTAAAAAAGGGTTTTTCTATGTACACAATATTGGTGAAGTACACTTTGTGGGACTTTGCACTCTAATAATCCATCTTAAGATCGATTTTCATTTATGAAAGCTCAAATATTTGATTTCACTATTAGTTTATCCCCGAGAAAAAATCTTATGGTGCCTCCACACCGCAGTCACTTTGTGCTAGTACAACATTTTGCAACATGATAGGTATAAGTTATACCTAACACTAAGTTAGTGTGAAAGTTACCTAATGTTATCTTGTTGCAAAACATTCTCGTTTAGGTAGAACGAAAGCAACTTATTACACGTTGCGCGCCTAAAACTCGCAAAACTCGCAAAGCATGCGGACCCCATTTCACCATCAAGGAATGATTTTCACGAAATCCACTCCTAGAGCAGTCCCTTAAGGCAGGAACATAATGTTTATTTCAGTGATTTCTGTCTGTCAGTCACTGACTGTGTTTTTACCCGACTACGCGAAGCAAAAAGGAGGGTTATGATTTTAGCAGCGTATGTATGTATGTATGTATGTATGTATGTATGTATGTATGTATGTATGTATGTTTGTGTGTTCATCTGTTCCCTCGCACTACTCGGCCTAAACTGAGCCTAAACTACTCGGCCGATTTCAACAAATGAGGTGTCGTTGGATTCGTCTTAATCACCCAGGTAACATAGGATAGTTAAATTTTGAAAAAAATGAAGATGGCGGCTGTGCTGCGCCCTAAAGTGGTGGACCTAGAAATAAAAATTATCGGATACCATCGTCATATGAAAGGGCTTTAAAAGACCTTTTCAAAAATGTATAACACATGTAGCGTCAACATAACAAATATAACAAAAAATTCAAAAATGTGTTTTTTTGCCCTTCTTGGTTCTATTCTTGGTGATCGTCCAAAATGACTTACTAAAAAGCTCAAAATAAAATAGAAGTTAAAAACTAAAACCCGACTACTAAAAGGCTTAAAACAAGACCTGTTTATCCTTAAAATAGACTCACAGATAATTAATCGTAGTCGGAGGACACCACATTCGCATTTGATAAACCGATGGCCTCCGACTACGATTAATTATCTATGAGTCTATTTTAAGGATAAACAGGTCTTGTTTTAAGCCTTTTAGTAGTCGGGTTTTAGTTTTTAATTGAAACACTGTTTCACAACAACAAAATAGTTATACATTTTTCATGTAAAATGTATGGAGTCTCAGATATCAGTCTGTATGGGACGAGGCCCTATCAAGCGCGCTCGTGAGTAAATGAAGAATGACCTCATCAATTGGGCTCTACGACCAATAACTAATTACCCGCCTTTTGTCGGCATTCGTAACCCGATACTTTGTGTAACATCTCTAATAATCTGAGACCACTCTTTCGGAAATTGGTTTCACAATCCTTTTTTTCTTTCTTGAAAAAAGGTACAGAGCAGCTACCACGAGTGTTTACTGTCACTGTCACTGAAAGTGACAAGTTGGATAAACAACCTTACTATAAGCCGTGCCAATAGAGAAACGATATGAAAATGGCGGCGGGTACCTATGGTAAGGTCTGAAAAAGAGGCTACGAAAATACGATTTCGGTTCAAACCTAAAACTTTCTTACATTTTTGGTTACGAAATATTGTTTTACGATGCTTTCTTTATTGATTAGGTAATTGTTCTACGTTGGGTTTGGGATTTAACAACAATCTTTATGAAAATAAGATCAAAAATATTAAAACTTAGTCAATAATACAAACCTCAACAAATAACAACACTTAACGTAAACTACAATATTGAAATAATTGTCGAGTTATTTCAATATTGTAGTTTACGTTAAGTGTTGTAAAAATACATAAAAAAATCAATAAGAGGCGAACGTATTTTGGCGTGTTTTATTAGCCAAGCGTAGGTGACTAATCCGGACTGCCTAAAATGACTTTGCTAACGTTACGTGTGAGTATAGACGGAGATATGATTAAAGCGAGAGGGCGCGAGAGTGTCCGCCATTTATATATCGTTTCTTTAATGGCACGGGTTATACTAGAGTATTAGGATACATGACAGACGTCCGGCAGACGTCCGGCACAGCTTTTTCGCACTCGTGGTAGCTACTCTGTCTTAATTTTCTGATTACAAATACAATGAGAAACCTACCTTGTGACCCGAAACTTCAAGATTTCTCGAGAAACTGTAAATAATGATATAATATCGTGGGGAAACCTGCTGAGTCAAATGGGAGCGTGTTTGTAGTAAGTCCCTGGATTCTGGACAGACTTCAAACGCTAAAAAGTGTAGTGCCTTTTCGCTCTTTTGAGGTTTCTAATAATTGGATGTTACGATAATTATGATCCTTCGTGTTGTTTGGGCTTTGAGACCCCTCAAATTCCATGTTGTTATAAGTACCTGCCTACCAAGGTAGGTACGAGTATGTGCTTGTCCAGCTGTCACAGCTTGAACGTAAATCGGTACACTGTTTTTACCAGTCATTTCAGTTAAGCCTCAGACTTCATTAAATAACTCACTCTCTTGTCTTTATTTACTTCAGTATGCAAATGCACTCCAATTAGCGGGACTTACTTAGTACTTGCGTCTCTTGCTTCTCATTATTTCGAGTTGGGGTTTTTTTACGGCGCGCTTACCGCCATGCCACGACGCAACCGTCATAATTAACCAAGAACGGGGACCGTCCTACAGAGGTTGCTTATTAACGTCTAATCTTTGTTGTCTTACGTCGATCTTAATTAATTCAATTAAAGTATTAAGGTTAAAGTAGGTGAAGGTTGCGGGTCCTCGAAGCACTGAAATTTAAAAACTTGCCGTCTTCGTAACGACTCGCCGACGAAACAGGGGGAGGCGAATTAATCAAATAATATGGCGGAGGCGCGGGGTGCTCCCCGCAGCGCCCGTCGCCCCGCGCCTCCCGCCCGCCCCCCGCGCTGACCGCGTGGCTCAGTCGCGATCCAACCGCCGCACGGGGAGGTGTCGCTGCGCCTCGCGAGTTAAATCACTTTTTTCGCAGTTCTTAGTACAATTTCTTTTCAAAGTTTTATTGAGCCGGTCAGTGATCAATTTACTATTCTGAAGGACTTTGTGGGTGCAAGACTGTAGTTGACGGTGTAGTTTGTTCAGTTTATGCGTTGAATTGTGTTTTTTTTTTCTGTTATTGTTGAGTTTTTTTGTTTGGTGCATCGTGCCGGCCGAGACCGGTGGGCCCGCCGAGGCACGGACCCTGGACGCGCCACTAGCAGACCCCAACGTGTAAAAGCCTTTAGGTAACTATTTGGAAGACCCGTTTCGCCGGCTACGGCTCTTCACTGGCGAGCGACCGGCCCCAGAGAATATTTTGTCTCGCCGCAATGCACCGTGTTTATAAACAGATCTAGATCATCCACTAAACTGTGTTAAGCTTGAGTCATATTATTAGATGTCATTAATTGTTATTGATGTGTAAGTTTTAGATCATTAGAAGATTAACGTGAAGTATGGGCGGCGAAGAAAGCACGTGTTTACATCGACAGCTTTTAGCCGATACGAGTACAGTTTACAAGAATAAAAGAATGAAACTGAAGATGATGTTATGGAACACTATCAATAAAATTACAGTTTTCGAGTAACCTTGAAAAAAAAAACAAACTGGTAACTGTTTACTTATATCAAATCGTTAATTAACCTTGAATATTTGTTAAAACAAGAATAATAACGAAAAAATTAAGAAGATAATGCTTTCAAGCGAAGAAGACACCAACGATGAAACAAAATAATTCTTCTTGGAGTTACTCTCAGATATCAGGACTTAGATCAATCTTTGTTCTACCGTCAGGTGAAACTCAATTATAAAGAGATAATTAAACCATTAAGGATTTATTTACTTTATATATAAATTTTCTTTGAAATAAACCTACTTTTAATTAAAGCTTTAACGAAAAACAAATAGAGGAGAGCGAGAGCGGCGCAACCCTTCTAGCCTCCCGTCACAATGGGGTCCCGGTATATTGTTATTGAATCCTTAAGCCAATTACACTGGGAGGATGTGTAATTTTTGTTTATATTTAACAAATGATGGGGATTATTATACATTCTTCAAATACACAAAGTTACAGAAGAAAACAATATGATTTCTATTCTATCTACTGAAATGATTAGTAAAAGATGACAAACACATGGATCCAAACTCAGGAAATGTCAAGAAGGTTATCATGAAGAAGGAACTCAAGATTGAAGTAGAAGCTAAAGAAGACATAATCACTATTGAACGTCCTCCACATCATTCGTAATAAAATGGGTTGAAATTAATTTAAAGCATGTCTAAGCAATATTATACGGACCACTTCATTTCATCGCCGGTTTAATTAAAAACGAGTGCCCGTTCCCCTCCCTCCTTTTCGGGTTGTAATACACCCCTACCCCACCGTGTGGGCGTCTCGCTCCGCTTATATTTAGATAATTGTACAATCATCTACATTAATGAGTCTCCTCGTCCGGTCCGGCCTCTATTGTATCATGATTGTCCCCAAAAGAAAGTACACAATTTAAAGTTTCACATAATTTATGCCTCCGATTTGGTTCTGCATTTGTGGAAACACCAGCGTTTGGACTTCATAATACATTCCCAGATAATTACGGGGAAAAGTAGTACAATTTTGTTGAATACATTATCACTCCAGAAAACTTTTCTCGTCCGGCCGTGCGGCGTGACTCCACCAGCGTTTTTGCCCTGTTTACAACACATTTAACCACATTTTAACAAAGCTTATTTCCTGGTGTTGATAAAAGGAGGGTATAATCTCTCCGGGCGGTTCATAACTCGCACTGTTGACGACTGTGATAGAGCTCAACTCAATTAAAAGTTACACTACGTGCGTGGACGGAGCGCCGCCGCGCCGCCGCCCGCCGCCGCCGCCGCCGCGTCGACGGAGTGTCTGCCCTAATTTATGCCAGCGATAAGCTCAAGCTTTGAGAGCCAATTAATTACTTATTTTAAGTTAAAGTATCATTAGGTAACTGTTTAATTTATTGAGGCTTAATACCTCTCGTCCTCGTATTGCTTGACGAGACAGCGGGTCGGGGATGGGGGTAGGGTTCCCCGGAAGGCGCCGGGCGATCCATCTAATGAACCAACTCCTCCCCCGCCTGATTTATTAACAAATTAAACGCATACTACTGCACCCCATGCAAATACAGAGTCTCTCTTTTGTGAGAAAACATTTGACCAAACACAATATTTTGTCAGCTGGGAGTTGACGACAATTCTTTGTATCGCAACATTGGAAGATATCTCCAACTGCCATGGCAACCGTAGCTAGCAATTTTTTTACATTGTTAGTTGGATGATTTATGCTCTTCTAAAACGAAAACAATAGTCAAAGTATTCTGAATAACATAACCTTTTCCGCTTCGCTGACTCTCTACCTACTCGCACATTAGTTCCTCATATTTATCTAACAAATAAACAGCATACTTATTATGCAAACAAAGCTTGAGTTTGTAACTGGTTGTGTGTATGTATAATGAACACACCGAATTCAATACCGCGGGTTTTCCTAAAATCTGCGGCTGGAGTTGGAGATATGCTTGCTTTACTGGACAGTTTCAAAACCAATAGGTATTATAGGTAGGTACCGAAACATAAGTGATTACTACTGTAATGGCAATACCAATAACATTGAGAGTGAATGCCGATGCAAGGGGAGCAATATGCATTTGGGTGTCTGCTACACACGTCGTAGACGGTTTAGTCTCGGAGTATTCCCATATTATTGTTGCATCCATTATTCAGCTGGCGGACCGGCAAGGAGCCCCCGCGCGCCGCCGCTGCTAAATTATTAAACTTGCGTTATAAATACACGCCCTCCTTGTTCCACAGACATAAGGTCTGCATTCGTACTGCATCGACATCCAGTTTGGGGAACTTTTAAATGATAAGAGGGAGTCGAACGTACCCACACAAACTTTATCACGGTTAGCCATAGTGGTGGGCAGCGATATAGTGCGGGAGTGGATATTTTCCAATTGATAGTATTTTTCGAGTGTCAATTTGTTTTTATACTTCAAACTTATTTTAACTACTTAAGTAAACATTAAGGAGACATTAACTAATTATTATAAGAATATTTTGTACAGTCTTTCTTCGCATTCGTTCACCGATCGTGGAATTCAGATTGTTTGTACTTTAGTTTTAGAATAGGATCATACTGAGAAACTTATTATGTTGAACTGACACTAATGAAGATGTCATGAATAGACGTCTCTTTCATTCATCTATCTTAAAATATCTGTGTTGTAACTAGGAGGCTGCTTAAAAGCCTTGTCACAATCAGTCAGTAAACAGCCGCCCGGTTTAAAATCTGAGTTATTCTATTTAAGGCTCGGCTCGGAATTTTCATTGAGGTGGTTCCATAGTGGAACACCTGCTTTGATATCGCGCATGCCCTCTCCCCCGCGTAAGTCCACATTCACTTAAACCGGTTCCGATTACTGGTTATAGTTCCACTTATCCGTTTGGCGGAAACGAACCTCTTGTGTATTGCGGACTATATTCTCGTGGTGCTCCTAATTTTTGTTTGCTGAGGTTTGACCACACGCTTTAATCGGAAAGTGAATTATGTATAAATCTAATGATTGAACTCAAGATGTCTTGATTGTCTTCAGAGTGGTCAAATATGTATATTTGGTTCCCATCAGGTTCCCACACGTTTACGTTGTTGAAAGAAACTTTTATTGAATTATTAACTAATGTTTGCTTCTTTCAGTACCCTGTTTACAATTCGATTCCGTATAATGTTGTATTCTTGTAAAGGGCAATTTGAGCCTCAAAAATAAACAACTTCACCCACGTTTTGTTTGTATTGTGGGGAAGATGGTCGAACGAAAGTTACGGGAACTAATGATTGTTCAAACTATTTTAGGACGAATTTAATGGGCCTCGCAATATTAACTTAAATTCTTGAGTGGCAAGATTAATTATAATGTGGCATTCCAAATGCATTCGCATTATGTTTTGGAATGCATTTTGATCTTATGCCAATAGAAAAGCATTAAGAGCACCGGATTAAAAATTAAAATAGACTTGTTTCTAAATGATATGCTATAGATTTGAAGTCACTTAAGATAATTCTTTATCTAAAACAATCTAAAGCGAGCACTTATCTCACAACTTTAATAATGGTTTACGATGTCAATGGTCGAAAGATTGAACAGCAACTTTGTTGAGATAAAATGAGATGACGCTATGGCAGGCATTGTATCTCGAAAGAGACAGACATATCCCTTAATTTCTCTCTGCGTGCGGCCACTCAACTTATGCCAGTCATCGTATTTGATTTACATTGTACAGGGAATTTTACCGTAATTGGAACTAATTATTGTTTTGAAACCCCTATAATTATAGCTAGTTATAAAACTAACATCGAGGTATCTTTATTGCCATTGAAACTGTTTGTATGTGAGAACGATGATGACTTTTGTATTTCGCTGTTTGCAAGATTGATGCAGCTAAGGGCCTACAGTTACAGTACAAATATCGATTTATCAAGAACCTAGAATATCAAAAACCGGTATTTCAAATATCATGTCTATAGTATTGCATTAACATTCAACAACATTGAAGTTAAATTGAAGTATCATAAGTAAGCAGCTCAATTACCTCCTGTGATTACCCGGGTTTAAAAACATTTCATGAATAACAAGCGGCGGACATCGCATTGTGATAGCAGTTTAAATTAATAGCTATTCTTACCTAATAACAGCAATAAGCGAAGTCAAGACAGGGCCAATATTTCACCGGTTACCATGGCAACGTGAGGCCCAAACAAGCGATTCAGCCGGCCCGCCCGCCTCTGCAAGCGTTTGAAAAGTTACAAGTCTTAATTTGTATTTATTTGAATTTATTGAAACGCGCTTATTAATAGCTCTTATTGCTTTTGACTTGGATTAATTAGTTTTTTCAAGTTTATTATTAATATGAAGCTGGATTATCGAGACGTTGTTGGCTGGAAGGAGCTCGCTAACAGAAACTAAGTAGATAACAATCAGCCAGGACGGCTTGTTAGAGACACGAAATTAATTAAAACAAGTTCGCGGATCCTATGCAGAGCGAACAAAGCCGCGCTGAGTCACTGGGTAACGGAGTGCTCCCAACTACTCCGGGCACTTTCAACCCTTAGTTCGAAACTACTTACATCTACGAATCAAAACCACTCCTGCACATGAAAAAACGAAAAGAAAAATGACTTAAAATAAAAAAAAACTTTGCTTCTTTTTTTCTTGGTGTGCTTCTCCACTAACGTAAGTCCCTGTCCATATTCTTCTTTATTTCTTTCGTTGGCTACCTCCGTGCATTCCCTGGTGTTTCTTAACTACGACATTCGTTTTCCTCTGAATGCTGCCCATCAATAAGATCACTTAAAGAAGTCGGCACCTGTCGTGGAAAAGCACAATGTCCATGAACATGAGTTCTCGGGAACGTATGGCGCGTGGCTTGCGCAACATAAAACTCCTGAAAAGAAATGAAATAAAGAACTAGACTCAGAAACAAGAGAGAACAGAGAAGCTAAAGAGCATTGCGGCAAATGGGAAGCCGCTGCGGGTAATTACACTAGCATAGCACAAGCAGGGGTGGGGGTGACGACGTTGAGACGCCTCAAATCTAACATTATCTTGCGGCTCATTATGATATGCTAAGGCTGCGGCTTCAAGAGACAAGAGAGCGCGGTTTGGGGAAGAGTCTGAAGAATACATACAGCTGTCGAAAATACGTGAAAAAAATGTTTGAAGCGACACAATACTTAGAGATAACGGCATGCACAGCATCAGCCGTGATGGAGTTTATTTTTATTTAATCGTTTGAAGACTCAAACTGGATATTAAGTCGTGTCTCGAATTACATTTCTAATCTGGTGCAAAAATAATGGAACACGTCTGAAATCGCTGAAACGCAACCAATAGGATATCCTCCTAAGATATTGTGCGGTGATCGTGCCTTGTCATCGGGAATTTTAATTATATCTGATGATAAATTATGTGTAACGAGTGAAGACAGAGCGGTGGGAAGGGTTATCTACAGCTGATTGATGAGAGCTCCTGCTCACTGTAAACTTTTCGCTTTGTCGCGTCTTCTCGGCTGCATTGTCTGAAGGCTAATTGCCAGTTAAACATTATACTTGCGCCCATTGTGATTGGGCCCTATAATTTTAATTCATTGGCTGAATCATTGTTGTTATTAATTTTATCTCTGGGGATTATGGTAAGCTGATGGATCTGTCATAAATATCAAAAAGTAGAGCGCTATCAAGAACAATATGGAATTTGCAAAGAAGATAATGTAAGGAGAACGTTGTATGGAGCTGACTGCTGTTATTCAGTAGTATGAAGTTCAGGAGCAAGAAAAAAATAAAAATGAATGATATCTTTCATGATATTATAACTTTAAAGGTGAAATTGTGGGAAGATAAGTACTTGTGGTTTAATTCTACAATCGGAATTGGACTACCTACCTATTATTTTTCCTATTGGAACCAACTCTTAATAGATCAATGAACTGTGGAGATCTAATGAAGGCAGAACTTGTACCTAACGTAATAACGCAGCACTTATTAGACTTGTAGGGAAACAGGTTTTTCAACTTGCCTTGGCAAATATGAAAGTTAAGTTGGAGTAACAAACGTAGACGAATACTTACTTAGCTAAGGATGGGAAATGCTATTTGGTTCTAAAATAAGAATAAACGTACAATAATAGATTATAGATCCTGCTATGTAGAAAGGGGTGGAATATTTGCAGCTATATGAAACTTACAAAACTATTCGAAAGTGATTATGTAAATGTGAAGAGGTTCCAAGAAGGTTTATCCGAAAACTTTGCAAGTCTCACTTGGGAACTTGGTGAAATATCCCTTTAACATAGCAGTCCTCACTAAGTTGAAGGTTATAAAACTGACATTCCAAACAGCTGTTGCAAGAATACATTCAAAAACAATATCTGAGAATGTTTAGGGTTTAACCCCTCACATTGAAGCTACAAAGAACCCCTGCGTAAAAATGTTCCAGTAATTCATATTCGAATTCACGTCAAGACGTAATTTTGCAGCGTTGTCACCGCGTCGTCTTCTGGGCAGTTATCTAATCAGACCCAGGACGGGATATTTGCACAGCGATAATACCGAGCGAATGGCCCTTTATAGGTCGACGTTTTGCAACAAGTAGATATATTAAGATAGGCAGGATTCTATGATACGAAAACTCTCTTGACATAATCCACTTTTAACCCATAAATTGTTCAATAACGTCAGGAACATCTACATCGAACTACTTGTCTGTGCTCAAAAGCTCAGCTGTGTGATACATTGTTGTGTTAAATTACTTTAATAATAAAAGAAATAGAAATACAATAATACAAAAAAAAGTGCCAGACTCCCCGTGTTTGTGCGACCCCAGCACTAGAGGGTAAATTGGCAGCGTTCACGAGGGTTACCCAGCAAGTTAAATACGCAATTTAGAGCCTCGTACAATCAACCAAATGTGCTCGCACCGATGCAATCAATTACGCATCTTTTTAACCAAACTTTTGGCTGGGGCG
Source organism: Zelleria hepariella (assembly GCA_949319315.1). NCBI lineage: Eukaryota > Metazoa > Arthropoda > Insecta > Lepidoptera > Yponomeutidae > Zelleria > Zelleria hepariella. The sequence goes on along the minus strand of OX439383.1, from coordinate 4,938,172 downwards.
AGATGATTGCGAGTTCAGTAGGTCAGGGGTCGGATCGGCAGTTTGTTCTGACGATACTTTCCAATGAAACCTACTCGCGAATTGACGACGAGCCGTGTTTATGCGTCATTTATTCGATTCCCAATCAACACGTTGAAGAATGCCATTAGTAGAAAAGCACTATCACGTATTTTATAAGGCAAAAGTAAACAAAGCTTCCCGTTTCATCACTTGAAAACATTAACGTCCATGACTTAACGTGTTTTAGTGTCTATCAAGCAATTTTATTGTCCGAATGCGCCGACGCAACCCGTAAAATGCGTTTGCGACTATCAAAGATCTACGAACGAGCCTCCACGTAGGTGTTCCGTCGGCCGCAAATTATTTTCTGCGCCGTTGCCATTGTCCCTTTTAATAATTAACAAATTGTAAACGTATGTAAGCGTTAACAGTTCTTGAATTTCATTGCTAATTAATACATGTGTTAATTAACATCTTCCTCTGTTTGTAGCTGCCTATTCTCTAAAGGTAAATTGAAAACGAACCTGTTTTGGAACACACACGGGACTGGGGGTTCAATTACAGCGCTAATTTGTTTTCATTACTACGTGGAATTCCCTCTTATAGTAATGGCACCTGTCATGGCCATCCCATGTGCCTTACGTAAAGCTTCGTCCATGACTTATGCCCCTCATTGTCTCCCAGCCAATGCTCATCAGTGCGAGGCGAACAATGCGCGAGCGCAACTCGAATGCTACTGTTCGCTGCTAGCTAACGTGTTATTTATTGCCTAACACAATGTGGCTGGCTGTTGCTAAAAACTATAAACAAACGCCGTCAAAATAGTAGGCTTCAATATTGTCGTTGGTAATACACGGAAATTCTTGTGTGTTTCGCATCGTCTTCCCAACTAAGAAATTAGTTACATTATAATTTATATCGTTACCCGTTAGGTAATTTATCTATTCAAAACAGTTATTGGCGTCGTTCATACTGAAGGGGAAACACGCGTTGGGGTGTGGGGGATTCCCCGCTGCGAGCCTCGTTAGCTACATACAGAGAGAGAGGAATTATTTTTATCTCTGTTTTATTCACAATCACAATGTGTCAGGCGATGACAAAGATCATTGAGCTGCTAAACGTCATCGTGAGATCTTGATAATGTGATATCTGGCTCTCCGAGGGTCAATTTATAGGTCAAGAAAACATCAGTATCTAGTGTATAGTGTTGAATTTAGTGTTAGATTTGCTTGCTTTGAGCAAATATCTAAATAGATTTGTAACGAATTTGACATCAATTTTACATTGATATGTATGACATCTTCGATCAAGGATAAAACTAGATACAACATAGAACTCTGAAATGTGTCTGGAAAAATAGATGTCCAAATTGCCTTTGGGAGCTTATTTGCTCGTAGTCCATGCAATTAAAGTAAAACTGTACACTAATGCAATAAGGTTGACATTCGAATATTAGACGTATGGTCTATTGCTGATATGTTTTGTTTCTGTGGGGACAAGTTTTTATTGTGATTTTAAACGTAATGCGGATTCTATGGGATTTAGTTCGGTGTATGACATCGGTAAACTTAGAGGAAATGTGTAATAGAACTCAAACCGTGTATGTAGTGAAATTATGAATGTAGAGGTAGAGACAAGTGAAATGATTCCGTAGTTCCAAGAATTCCGCGTCCCTATTCTCGACTTCACACGCGATTCTCCGGTAACATTCACGCAGTAATTTAGCTTGAACTCGATCAGATTCCGACTGTATCAACCTGTGAATAGGGGACCGGCGCACGCGGCTCTTCAGAGCGTATCTCCGGCGCGCCGCAACAAAAGCTCTATATCTTATCGCCGCCCCATCCCCGCCAATAAATTAACGTTAGGTATGAGGTACTCTCATTTACATTACATTGCTAGGTTCGGCGGTAGGCCGCGAGCATTGTTTGCGCGATGACGGATCTCCTTCCGTTCTCCAGTGTCGCAGGCTGAACATTTTGTGTTGTGCCTAGCGAAAGTGAGTTATAGCATGGATTTGCATTTTATTCTGAGAGTTGCTTAATTTTTGGGCTTAGCAACGGCAATAGTAATCATAAAAGTGAAAAATCAAACTCCTTAGAAGATTCCAAACTCATAAAACTAAAACCCCAAGTTTTGCTGAAAACGCTAAGTGCCCTTAATCGACCAAAATATCAGAAACTTTCAACAACGCATTACCTCTATTTCCATTCTTCATCGCAAAGAGCACTCTACAATACTCTAGGTACATTAACACCACAGCCGCCAGCAACAGCATACTTATACCTATCGCGATATCTATCTCGACTCGCCCATGTAATGTTTTAATGTTAATGCGCACTCAAATTTAGGGAGCGCTGATAAAATTTGAAGTAAGTCTTTAATTACTCACTTACAGAGTAGTTATCCGAAAGAGCTTTTAAATCATTCACAAAACACTAATGGACGTGGGGAGAAGGGAGCGGGGGGTGTAGCACTGAGCAGATGGAGTCCCCAGCGAGCAATGAAATGGAGGCCTACAACAATATAAAAGCGATGTGAGGTGTGTGATGGAATGAGGGCTACAGTTTTAGTGCTCACTAGTTGGCGCCACTGTCGAGTAAGGTCAAGAAGCTCTTATGGTTAGCTATTTCGGACGTTAAAAAGTTTACCTACATTAACATCATATTATTATTTAATACCTACCTTAAAACTGTAACAATAAAACACATGGAGCAAGCCCCGCGTTGTTCGAAAAAAATAGAACACATTTTTTCGACAGATAAAACTGTTTCAAAGCAGTGGTTAGTAGCAAAAAAAATAGAAGTTAAAAACTAAAACCCGACTACTAAAAGGCTTAAAACAAGACCTGCTTATCCTTAAAATAGACTCATAGATAATTAATCGTAGTCGGAGGACACCACAGGATAAGCAGGTCTTGTTTTAAGCCTTTTAGTAGTCGGGTTTTAGTTTTTTCCTTAAGACGACGTACGTCTCACAACTAGCGCCGCCAATGGAAAAAAAATCATATCTTTTTTTTGGATGCGTTTTTAGCAAAAAACGCTCCTGCGATTTCTCAACGCGAGGCTTAACTATTTTTAAGTCCTAAGGTTTGGATTCCAGATCCTGGAACTTAAGAATGCAATCGATTCTCGCCAAAAGTGGCCACTTTTGGCGAGAATCGATTGCATTCGTAGGAAATCTAATCCTGGAATCCAAACCTTAGGTCCTAAAAATAGTTAAGCCTTGCGTTGAGAAATCGCAGGAGCGTTTTTTGCTAAAAACGCATCAAAAAAAAAAGATATGATTTTTTTTCCATTGGCGGCGCTAGTTGTGAGACGTACGTCGTCTTAAAATAGACTCATAGATAATTAATCGTAGTCGGAGGCCATCGGTTTATCAAATGCGAATGTGGTGTCCTCCGACTACGATTAATTATCTATGAGTCTATTTTAAGGATAAACAGGTCTTGTTTGAAGCCTTTTAGTAGTCGGGTTTTAGTTTTTAACTTCTATTTTTTTTGAGCTTTTTAGTAAGTCATTTTGGACGATCACCAAGAATAGAACCAAGAAGGGCAAAAAAAAACACATTTTCGAATTTTTTGTTCTATTTGTTATGTTGACGCTACATGTGTTATATATTTTTGAAAAGGTCTTTTAAAGCCCTTTCATTTGATACCCATGACGATGGTATCCGATAATTTTTATTTTTAGGTCCACCACTTTAGGGCGCAGCACAGCCGCCATCTTGATTTTTTTCAAAATTAAACTATCCTATGTTACCTGGGTGATTAAGACGAATCCAACGACACCTCATTTGTTGAAATCGGCCGAGTAGTTTAGGCTCTGCGAGGGAACAGATGAACACACAAACATACATACATACATACATACATACATACATACGCTGCTAAAATCATAACCCTCCTTTTTGCTTCGCGTAGTCGGGTAAAAATAATCTCAAGTGTTGCACAATATTCACAACATTATTCTAATTAGAAATAAACCCGCCTAGCCCATACAAACAGTGACATTTCTGACCTTGCGCAACACAAGCGCCCCTAGCGGCAAATCCAAGCGCGGTAGTCCTCGCTGCTGTGAATCGAGCGCTGTAACTCGAGTCCTGAGGAAACCCGCGCCTTAGTTGGCGTCACATTGTATTGACTTGTCTTTCCTGTGGACTAGGCCGACTGAGTGGTGGTCACTACTCACTTCACCCATCTAGTGTGAGTGGAGATGCGACTGGAAGCTGAGTAACTTAGCTTTCCTAGATGTAAACGCCTACGTTTTTTTCTAAGTCATGTCGGGATTTGTCGAAGACTTTTCGAATAATTGCAGTGAATATCGCCGCAGGTCTTCTTGGCCGAGAGATTTTCTAGCTTCATGGATGGAACCGTTAAGCACGATATGTAGAGATCATCTCTAAATTATTCCACACTAAAACTGCACACCGCACTCTCGCTTTTGTGATAGGAGTGTCGTATCTCTAAACAGCTGCGGTCCCTCTCGGCATACTAAAATCGGAGTGAGAGATAGAGATAGTTAAAATCATTCATGCAGGCATAATACTCGCAGACAACCTGAATCAAAATCAAAGGTTAAGGAGAAAATTTACCCTAGTTATCAGGGTACCTTAATATTTCAAGATCCTCCTTTCAGTATAGGCACTGCACTCATTTGTCCTCTGTAAATTTTCATAAAGACACTCGATTAAAGATTCGAATGATCTCTCGTAACCTTTAATCGGACCGAGCTTCCTTCTAATTTCGGGCATAATATTTAAAAGCCGGCCAGCTCCGTGTGTTTGGAGAATGTTGCTGCATTAACAAACGGCGAAGGGGTCTGCGAGGGGAGCCCTAGTGCCATTATTATCGGCGGCAATTTAATTAGATCCCTCGTGCTATTACCACTGATTCATTTTACAATGGGTAGGTACTGACGTAGGTATGTGTGCTGTGCAATATCTGAGAATACATAAGGGTAATATGCAGAGCCCGCCCCGAAATAATTGAAATTACAACACGGATTCAGAAACAGATTCCGATCAGTCAGAACCAGAAGTCTAAAGAGTGAAGATTTAGGTTCAAAATTCACTCGTAACATGACTTGAACCCACAAGCTCATGCAAACCGTGCCGGAACGCTCTAAGCAATTGAGCTACCAGTTGAGAACCAAGTAAAAACAAAAAGTGGTCCAAAGGAATCATTAAAAGTTAATAAGTCTAAAGAGGTACAGCAGAGCACATAATTTCCAAATTATTGAGTTTGGCCCCTTTGCAAGATTTCAAGCAAGTACGTAGAAAACCTGCCGTTACCCGGGCACAATTTTAGATGCCTGAGAATATTATCTGAGACGTAACATTTGATTGCATAAGTTGCCCAAATGATATGGTCTAATAAACTACCCGCGTATGGGCACCAAAACAAAAAGAAGCGGACTAACGAAATTTCATTACTCCCCCGGAAATTACACTATTTAAAAAACAAATTACGACACAAAAAAGTTGAGTGCTGTTTAAAATCCATAAAATTGCTTTTTCGGGACGATGGAATCCGTTCGTCGGCACGGAGCGACTAGCTGATAGTCTTCCAGCTCATCGATATTCGTAGCGAATCGTCGAAATTCAATAATTATCCCGGACACGACTTCATTCACCAAAAAACCAATAAAAAGGTGTGAATGGAAAGGTAACTCGGCAGGCAATGCGGCGGCGGCGGCGGGGTTTTTGTTTGGTGCTAAGCGACCAAAAGCGGCCGGTGACTAGTTCTTTGGACGCATCTTTCAGTCATCTTCATACCCCAAACGGCCGCATAGCGTGTTAAGATTAAAAGAGTCTGCGGTAATCAGTGCGCGACCAAACTGGTTGAATGGATGTCCGATAGCGTTCATTCATGAGGACGGGATGCCATCACGCAATGAGTCCAGTTCCGAATGCCGCCATAGTAATTGTTTCTCGAGTCTACATCGCACGTGATACCATCGCATCGCACTTCAATTATGGGAAGGTGCTAATTTGCAATTAGCATCGCTAGCGTGCCTACAACTAATGATCTAGTAATGCATTATCAGCTGTTCGCACTCGCGATTTTATATATCAAGTTTATTAGTAGGTATGTTATGTTATTATTTAATTGCATTTCTACAAGGGAAATTATCTAAATGCCTAGCTAGACGGACACTATTGCTGTTAGGAGCCGTAATTACGGTAATTACCAACGAATAAATAATGGCTATAATACTTTAGCTGCATCGCGAGGAAACTGGCATGCTTGAGAACCATTCAGGCATGTAATCGACCAGCCGCACTAATATGGCATGCGTAGACTCGGCTTTTGTCTGCCGTAGAGATATATGGCATGAAAGCGTAGATAAAACCAACTCTACGCCTTCAGGTTTACCGATAAAATTCCTATTGGAACAGACGACCCACAATACAAAATAGTGGACCACATTTCGCTGATAGCAATCAAAAGTTGCCCTATGCAATTTTTTTTCGCCTGTTTACCATAATAGGTACGCTTTGCTAACTTATTATGATCTATATTCGAAAATGAACACCTTTTTTTACCCGACTACGCGAAGCAAAAAGGAGGGTTATGATTTTAGCAGCGTATGTATGTATGTATGTATGTATGTATGTATGTATGTATGTATGTATGTATGTATGTATGTATGTATGTATGTATGTATGTATGTTTGTGTGTTCATCTGTTCCCTCGCAGAGCCTAAACTACTCGGCCGATTTCAACAAATGAGGTATCGTTGGATTTGTCTTAATTACCCAGGTAACATAGGATAGTTTAATTTTGAAAAAAACCAAGATGGCGGCTGTGCTGCGCCCTAAAGTGGTGGACCTAAAAATAAAAATTATCGGATACCATCGTCATGGGTATCAAATGAAAGGGCTTTAAAAGACCTTTTCAAAAATGTATAACACATGTAGCGTCAACATAACAAATAGAACAAAATTTTCCAAAATGTGTTTTTATTAAGCCCTTCTTGGTTCTATTCTGGGTGATCGTCCAAAATGACTCACTAAAAAGCTCAAAAAAAAATAGAAGTTAAAAACTAAAACCCGACTACTAAAAGGCTTAAAACAAGACCTGTTTATCCTTAAAATAGACTCATAGATAATTAATCGTAGTCGGAGGACACCACATTCGCATTTGATAAACCGATGGCCTCCGACTACGATTAATTATCTATGAGTCTATTTTAAGGATAAACAGGTCTTGTTTTAAGCCTTTTAGTAGTCGGGTTTTAGTTTTTATTAGCTTTATCGGATATTTTACAAAAAGGAGGAGGTACGGTCGGCCACACGCTAGAATACCCCTTTTTGTTTTTTGCCGCGCGCGGTAAGAGCTGCCATGGGGTATCCTAGATTGTGGCCGAACGTAACTCAATTCGACCCGTATATTATTATATTTTTTTTATGTTTGTTATCTACCCCAGAACTTTTTTCGACGTGAAGCGATTTTGATGATAATTTTTTTGTTTGAAAGAGTATACTTCCCATGTGGTCAGTTGTTCCATGGAGATGATCTGATGAAGAACCTCGGAGATGGAGAACGGAACTGCTCAACGAACAGCAGCAAATCACTCGGAATCAGTGCAGTGTACCTATACCTTTTCACAAGTGAAGACGGTATTTAAAAGAGTAGGCGACATCTCGGACAAAATATTTTCGGACACTTTGTCCGAAATGTCGCTTTATTATTTTAATATTTTTGAGGCGACATCTCGGACACTTACAAATAAAGCTGTTTTGTACAGTCGGATAAAAAACTCCCATCGATCTTATTTATGAGGAGACTAATAAAAATGTTACAAACTCACATGAAAATAATATCTTGTGTACCTACTTATGCAGTCTTCAATAATTGCTCTCCCACGCAAGTGTGTCGCTCGCGAGACACATTTTATTTCATTCATATTATGTATTTATGCTTATAATTTTATGCTTATCTTAACTATATTATGTTGACAATATTTGAATGTTTTGTCTCGTGTACCAACGTTTGGCAATCTGCCCCCGCGTCTCATGTCACTGCGCAGGTAACAAAGGTTCAGCACAGCCAATAAGTCCCACTAGTTATAGTGTTTTATCGTGTTTTAGACGTAGCGTAGAGTAGCGTTAAATCAAATATTTTTTGATGAAAAAGTACTAGGCTTACATAAGGTAGTAGGAGGATCACCACCTCAGTTCTCACATCATTACGCGGGGTTGGTTAGGAACAAAATGATGTGAGAAATGAGGTGATGATCCTCCTAGCACCTTATGTAAGCCTAGTACTTTTTCATCAAAAAAGAACCGAACGCGATCTGAGTGCTTAAATTCAGTTTTTAACTGTCAAGGAAAACGGCTTATTTAAGCCACTTTAGCTATCCTAAAATTGGCAGCTGTGGTAACGTTCTTTGTCTGTGTATTATACTTCAGTATCTGACTGTACGATACAGGTTCAATATTTTGAGAGTGTCCGAGATGTCGCCTCAAAAATATTACAAATACAAAGCGACATTTCGGACAAATTGTCCGAAAATATTTTGTCCGAGATGTCGCCTACTCATTTAAAAAAATATGTAAATTTTGTATTAATTTTGTATTCTATCGTACATAGTCAACGACACGCTAGGATTTCCCTTTTTTAATACGATTAAGGTACTTACGCCGCAGGCCATAAGAGCTACCATCATGGGTTATCCTATCGCCGGCCGTATTAAACATACACGTACCAAGTATAGGACCTGTGAGGTATTTTCAGGATCTTAATACGGAATATTTGATTTACTTTATTCCGGCAGAGCTTTGATCTATCCAAACAGACCGTATCAAAGTGTAGGAAACACGTTAGACAGTATATTTTTTATTACGGATCGTAATAATTTATAGGTCGTTTACGTTCGTATGCGCCCACGCATGTCTTGTGCGATTTTTATTAATAAAACTGACATAAGTAAAAACTCGAGTCAAGAGTAGATTTGGACGAATGTTATCTTATGCTACGTGTAAAAATTTGCACAATTTTAAATTTTTAACCGTTATCGAACCATCAAAACACTGATGATGTAAAATAAACTATGTAGGTAAGTAAGTAAACTAAATTCAGACGAATAATATCCAAGGCTTGATCCGAAAGATGTAGACTGCCTTTGCGATAACAGAACTGTTTACGCTATTTTTGTATCGTAACACAACATAGAGTATCTCCATATCAAAGGGTCTATGTTTATATTAAAACCGTCTAGCTAGGTTTTACATTGACCTCGTTCGCTTCGCAACTCTTTGATATTTGCTTAATTTTATTTTAATATCACATTTTGTAATGTAGAGTCATCTTTCACTGTAACTGTGTCATTCATTCATTCGAAAAGTAGTGCAAGTAGGTAATGTGACATAGGAATGTGGGCGTTTCCTCTCGTACCCATCATTTTTGTTCTATTTCGATAAACGAGTGAAACATAATTATGGCTTACGTACGTGGTGCATGTATTACTTATTCAGCGGACGACATTTAAACAGCGCCCAGTGGTAAATACCTTAACCCACACACAACACAATAGATAGGTGAAGTGACCACACCGACGCTAAAGGGCCTAGGACATTGTTTTGTTTGATGGAGAGTAGGCTTGCCCAGCAAATAAATCATGCCGATAGCTTAGTCGGCCTAGCCCACAGGAAAGACCGTTCAAATCGTGCGGAGCCAACCGTTAGCTTTTTCCTTCACCGCGAGTGGGTATTGCATGCAATACAATACTGTATTAGCAGACGTCAGCTTACGTACTTGAAATCATGTATCATTAAAAAAAAAAACAATGGATCAAATTGAAAGGGTCCGGGACAGCGGCTCTCTACCGCGGGATCGTACCACCACCGCTAATCAATTTAGTTAGCGTTAATAATGGTCGCGATAGAGCTTCATTACTGTATTTAGATTTATGACACTGTTTGCTTTGCACTCTGCGTCAGCAATGTACTCGGAACCAACGCCAACATACTCAGGGAAATGGCCGCGCGAGAGTGTTAATTTAGTTAATAGTTTGCCTTCATAGCTAATTAGTTTGTGACGCAATTTACCTACTTGGCTTGTCAATGTCCATTCCGCGCGAAGGTGCCTAATAGGCATTCCGCACGGAATTTTATTGGCGTTTTAGAAACCAAACTTCATTTTAAAATGGCAACCAAGTGACATTACAACGAAAGCATGATCTTTTTGAAAAGAGAAAGATCCATTTTACTTATTTTGCAGGCAGCAATATCCTTCTACTAATCCAATGGTATACTTTGGTTTTCCCTTTATAATACCTTTACCTTTGTTTTCGTAGACCGGAGAAGATAGCGGTATATCCAACTGTCAAAGCTCGTTATGGTCATCATGCTAGACGAGAAACAAGCACTACCACCAACCAACTCAATCAAACAGCCTACTCTCTGAAAATTATATCGTGTCGGGAGATAAAAATAATTTCGGGGTTGCGCCGTCAAATTGGAGGGACCACCTGGCGGCCACAGTCACCCCAACAAATCAAAAGTCCATCAATGTCAATGCGCCGAGGACTTACTTCTTATTTTTCTGTCTGACGATATAATAAAACTTTTAATGCGTATGAGAGCGGCGTTGAAGCGTGATATCTGCTACAAAAGTAACAAGTAACAACTGACAACCTCTGACATCTCAACATTAGAAACGATTTGACAGGGCCAATTGTATAAGTACAATTTCGAAAGAGCCAGGCAACTTTGCGAACGATCGCACAGTCCCCATTTTTGTTCGATTGACGCACTTATGCCGTACGCGATAAAAGCTATCATAACTATAATTTTAGAGGGCCCAGTTCGTATCATTTAATTTGGTTTTGTTTTTTTTCTGCTCAAAAAAAACCACTTAAACAAAATTACGAAACAGCCCCTAATCACACAAGGTTATTAATTCCAAAGGAAAACAAACTGATAGCTCGGAGCCTGGCCCAAACCGGTTGTGTCCGGAATTTTGTCGTCAAACCTCTCGCTGGCATTCCGGGGCAGACCGCCCGCCGCTCCTCCACCGGGACCGATGGCACAGCTAGCGTGCTCCGCTACGGTGGTGGTTACTGTTTATTTTGAAAACAACAAAAAACTCTTAGGCCTTTGCATCATTCCATATGTTTATCAAACCAACCCGTGAATGACGTCCACTGTTGGACACTGTCCGTTCTTTATCACGCCACTTATCCTAATGCCATCCTCTCAGCTTATAAAAAAAAAAACTTTTAACTAGTAGTTCGCCCCGAACTGTGAACTCGTGGCCCCATATCTCGGCAACCCCTCTACCAATTTAGCTCAGGTTCGAACTTAAAAAATATCTCATTTACCCGCCTATAAAATTTTATAACGATCCGATCGACGATACTTCAGTTATCGTCGAACAAACCTTCATACAAACGCCGGATTGTTCAAGCAGACTTGGAGAATTAATTATCTATTGCTGGACGTAAGTCTTTTCAGGTTTTATTTTTAACTATGTGGCTATTGTAGTGCAGGTCACTGCTGACCTGAACCTGCAGCGGCCTTGATGACGTCAGGCCATCGCGTAGTTCTGGTCTGCCTACACTTCGTGTCTCTTCGTCTACCTGTACCTTCGGGGTCTTTATTCGGATATTCGGCTCTATATGCCATCCTCTCGGTGTCCTGCCCAAGTGCCATAACTTGAACCCGCAAAGCTCTTTAACTGGTATAGTCTAACTTTCTTCGGGGCCGGAGTCAACCCTAAGCAGTCACGTGGCCTCCTACATACAATCACGAATATTCATGAGATTCCTTACCTTTCGAGTAACACAGCTGTTGTATTCCAACTCGGGGACCCTACCTATGTGTCTATCAATGTCACCGAATGCACCTCAAGTTGAATAAAGTCAGGAGAATGTAATAAAGGCCCTTAGCTCAGCGGGGGCAAAGACTACCTGTCAATGGGAAGGTTGATAGTGCAGTTGGATCTAAATTTTAATAAGCATACTTTGAAATCCTTTATTTTTTCTTCGTCTATCGCTTTGCCACTCGAATGGATGGGTATTCAACTTTCATGTTAGCAGGATATTACAGAGTTCACTATACAGATCAATTTTTAAATAGCCTTTAACCTCAGATACCCCAACTTCTAAATGTGATTTCCAACAACTTTTATTCTGCGACTTTTGTAAAATTGCAATTTTTTTTCTAAATATTTTTTTTTTTTTTTTATTTTTTTTTTTATTTTTGTTTAGCTCAGAGTATCTAACAAATAGGAGCAGGAGAGGCTAGAAAGGTGGTTGAGAGTGGAGGGGCACGAAAGCGCGCCGAAATTGCCCTGTATTTTCAGTTACGATTTGTGAATTTGTAATAATTAGAAATACTCGCGAGTATTGCCAGGTGTTCCCTCAATATGTTTTCCTTAACTCGCTAACGGTGAAGGAAAACATCTTGAGGGAACCAGAGGGTCTGCGGCATAATACCCTCCAACCGAAGGTACATTTTAGCGAAATTAAAAATGTATCACTACAAAAGTATTCGGAAATACAGTAAGAGGTTATTATCTTTAACTAAGTCCAGTTAAACTAAGTCCCGAATTGGACCCGAAACTTTTTGAAGCCTAGCGGCTTTAGTAGATTTCCTGCTTGGTACCTTGCCAAAGAATGACGTGATTTTAATTGCCATAACGAATGACACCCCGCAGCCGCACGACAAACCGTAACCGCTGTACCTTAAAGCGAAACACGATACAATTAGCTATAATAATAAAAAAATAAAACAGCCAAGAGCGGGTTTGACCCGCGGCTAGAAGTTCCGTACATTATGTTATTTCTCCGTACCGAATTTTCTTGATTGTGACATGACTTATATTATAACGTGAAAGCGACTGAAAATAATTTGAGGGCTCTCTATCATTCTACATATATATATTAGCATCTACGACATTGCTTTGCAATCGTGACGCAATTATTACTATTAATTTAACTTATGTCTGTGAGTTTCATATTTTGGTTACTTTTTGGTTTTGGCAAGATCTAAAAGAGTGCGAAATTGTGTGAGTAACCGGAAAACAGTGGGGAAATGTGGGGTGAGCATGAAGTGGCCTTTACTTAGCCGTAGGTGTTAACAGGATGATGAAATTAACAGAAAGTAACTTATTATCTCTAAAACAAAGTGATCCCACGAGGGTTTCATCTGTGTTTAAAGAAGTAAGTGCGGAACCCTAGAAACAGGCAGATAATTTCGTAGACATGATGCTTTAGCCCCGGGGCGGAGGTAATGAGGTCCTAATGAGGCGACCTCACGATTAACAACCTCGATTGAGTCATTTGTTAAGGCCACTCGCGTTTTGTGATGAATAAATGTAAATACGCTGCTGAAATTGTTACGATTACTAGGGGTGATTAGCTTAGTTCTTCACAGTTTGGGGTCTATTATGACTTTTTACACTTAAACTTTCGTAAGCACTGCATATTAACGGTTTTCTATTTTCTGGTTGAAACCAAACATTTTCACTTGTCTGGTTGCATCGGCCGCGATACATTTTACTGTCCGTTTTACGTTTCACAGAGCTCACGATGTCACTGTCTTTGAAATTAAAATTCAACATTAATCTTCTTGTTCTTCAACCTATAGCCACCCAATGCTGAGTGTAGATCTCTTCCATTGCACTCCATTATTTACGGTCTTCGGCTTTTCTCATCCACTCTTTTCCTGCCACCTGACATCCTGACAGGTTGTCGGTCCATCTCATCAGTTGCCTGCCCACATTTCTACGACCGGTTCTGGGTCTCCACTCCAGTTCCCCTTTTACTCCATCCGTGGTCCTGTCTCTCTCCGACATATACGTATATGGCCCGCCCACTTCCACTTATTTCGGGCCTTGGTTACGTCAGTTAGTTTCGTTCTTTTCCGGATTTCTGTATTTCTAATTCGATCTCGGAGCGAAATACCTAACCTACTACATCTAAACATTATCCCAGGCACCTCAGCCTCCGAGGGGTGAGTTCACCCATCTACATAGTGTGAGTGAAGGTGCTACTGGATGCTTCATAAATATTCTCACTAGTTTCTTAGATGCCTTTGATGATGCATCATCAGGGGCCTTAGCCTGTAACGCAATGGTGCCAATTACGATTTATAATGCTGTCGGCTTCAATTACGATTTATAATGCTGTCGGTCCTTTTAATGTTTTTGTAGTACAGCAATGAATATTCTAATCCTTGTCCTCATTGAATGGAATCCTAGAATTCTTGGCACATAAGTCGTACTCTAGATACATAGAAACGTTTGCTTTGTATTGAAATTATTTGAAGTTCTGGAAGATTTGCAGTCACAAATAATGTACTCTTATCCATTTCATAACAGAGGATTAGTTCTCTGGTTGTAGGAGAAACCCCGGTTTTGTCCTTCTGCTGGGACGTCATCGACACGCCATTGCGTTACAGGCTGAAGCCCCTGGCTGTTAATCATCAAACTGGCTGTACCCTACCACTTTTCAACGTGGTTAAAATATGAACATCATCCGTCCTTGCGCTCGTGGCTCAGACGAGTGGCTGGTATAATGAGCGCGTGATGGCTGAGCGATTAACATCGCTTATTGACCCGTGCTCGGGACCACAAATTGACACCAAATACACAGAACAACATCTCCAAGGCGGTTGGTTTTCGTAGGATCAACAAAAATTTTAAACTTAAACTTTTGTGAGCACTGCGCATTTTTCTATTAAATCACGGTTTCACGGTCTCCAATTGAGAACCAAAACTAATCGGCTACACCGACAAAATACTAGTGAGTAAAACCGTGATTTAATAGAAAGATCAACAAAATTTTAAGAAATGGGACGTTTTCAATGCACGCTCTTGAAATTACAAGCTTTTTATTGGTCGAGAGGAATGTAATCATTGGCCGATATAGTACAGACTTGAAGCTTTCTAGTGATTTCTACATGGTCCTCATTGAATGGAATCCTAGAATGCTTGGCAGATAAGTCGTACTCTAGATACATAGAAACGTTTGCTTTGTATGGAAATTAATTAAAGTTCTAGAAGATTTTCAGTCACAAATAATGTACTCTGATCCAATTATTAACGGATCCTATGATGATTGATTTCTATATTTTCATATGTATGGGAAGTAGATCTTCTACGTGAATCTGTTTTAAAGAAGCGGCCTCACAAAGACCCGATGTTAACTAATTACTAGTATTCTTTGATTGAAATTACCAACATTTATTATAATCGAGCCCCTTTTATCTGCTGTCCGCTCGGAGCGATTCGCTCAAAGAGAATGGAGGTTTTTTCTTTGTATTTTAAATAAATAATTAAACGCTTTTTAGTTGACTCGTTGTCTGTTTTGTTCTTTGATTGGGCTAAGTGAAAGGTGTTTTTGCAATCTGTTTGGTTCCAATTAGCCTTAATTATTCTAGACGTCTTTGTTGAGAAGTCGGCTTTGTACCTGTTAGCGTTCCTAACTCAGGCTACATTCTTCTACGTGGACAAACTGTGCGCCTGCGCACGTGTGACGGACCAAATAACAGTGTTCAATACTCGTTCTACCTAGTCTATGGTTCAGATAAATACAGAGATAAATCTTTATAGGTTGGTACCTGTTTAATCAAAATACTGTAGCGCGTTTCATAAAAGTTAAAAATATGGCATAATTATCTTTGTACGTTACGTAGCCGAAAAGAATTAGGAAGTTTAACTACATCGAATTGACATAGTTCACATAGTAATAATACCTACTTATTATGTAGTAGTTTTTGTTTTAAGATTCGGGGCCCTGCCTGATGTGTAGATTGATGAGCCAATATCATAATTGATAAAAAATACATAAGTAGTCCTTACGTAATAAGGATTAAACTATAGATAGTTTGAACCTTTTTTGTTTGTTTTTGTTTCGATCTGATAAAAATACTATTAACTCGTATGAAATCATTTATCGTACAAAAGTTGGATTACCTACAATAATCTAAAAGAAAAGTCGGTGACATCCAATTATCTTTAGTTAACCATTTTAATTAACCTCTATGGCCGTGTAATAACTTTATGAACTCCCATGAGCGTGTGGCTATAAAAGCTTAACTATCACACAATTAAACCTCTGGAAATAATCTATTTCTACGTATCTTCACGCTCTCTGGGGTGATGATAAGAGAGATATTAAGGGAATTTACACTTTACACCAGACTTATGGGTACCTACTCGTATACCTACTGAAAAAAAGATTAAATACATTATTCGGGAAAATTTGGTACCTAAGTAATGATACCAACTTGTTTGAAAAAAAATGCAATGTGCGGTAGGACCAGGACCAATGACGGTGAACTAGAGGTGTCCCGGAATGGTAGCCTAGAATAAGTCGACGGTCAGGGTTAGACCAAACGCTAGGTGGCTTATAGGTCCAAGCTAGGGCTACATAATATTATGTGGGAGGAAAATGTACGAGATTGGCAATTGACCGAGGGGGTTGGCTTGAAAAGGAAGAAGCCTACATGCCCAACATTGAGTTTTACACAAGGGCTGGATAGATAGTGAAGAAGTAATATTTCTAATGTGTTTGTATACCTCCTTACCTATTTATATTAATACGTAGTTCAGTCCCTTCAGATACGCTATCATACGAGGACATCTTCACCTTAATTGCACCCACGTGTCTAAATGACTGATAATCGACACGTTCCTACTAATTATGTAGTTACATAATAGGTACATAATTAACATATGTTGATAATGAATGATTATTTGTTGTTACTACGTACCTTGTCTACTGCGTGTACTTAGTGAACGAACTTCGACCAACCGATATTAATATCTCTACCATTTTTTAGCATTATTCTCAATCTCAACACATTCTTCTTTATGTCTTCCAAATTAATTGTTTAATTAAAACAAATAAATTAAATCATAATGAGCTCTTTCGCGCTTTGAAAGAAGGTTGATGTTGAAGCCATACCTAGGTGCGGCACTTGGTAAACATGGTCGGCACACCAGGGGGCCCTGATTTCTACCTCATACGATTTCTGACATCCACGTGGAGGAAACAAAGCAGCCTTCTACCTAGCGTGTCGCTAATGCGATGTTGTTATACCATTGACTTCGTACAAAGTACGACGAGATTACAATGATCCGTCGTCGGCCGGCGGGCGCGCGGCAAACATTTGTAGCGAAACGCTCCAAAATTACACACTCGCCGCCGCTATCACGAATACTTAATATATTTGTCGGGCAAGCCACAATTATGGCCAGTCCACCGTGACGTCACGCACTGCTGCCCAGCGAGCGAGGCGGCTAGAAATCTTGGAACTGGTAACAGTTTTGTTCTACCGAAAACCTTGAAATAAGTTGGTACGCCAATACTGGAGGTGGTCGGAAATGGAAAAATAAACCGTACCTATCCTGGGAGAGGTTTGTGATCAACAGGTACACCGATGTGAAAATAGTACCTACTTACATCTTGCTTTTCGTTCCCTTGCTTCCATATTTTTGTTACAGGGCCCTTAGCCTGTAACGCAATGGCGGGTCAATGGCGTCCCGGCAGAAGGACAAAACCGGGCTCTCCTCGTTTTTCTCCTACAACCAGAGAACTAATCCTCTAGGATTAGAATCAAAATATTCTTTGCTGTACTACAAAAACATTAAAAGGACAGACAGCGTTAGCAAATCGTAATTGACGTCGTCACCTGACAGCCCATTTTGGCACCATTGTGTTACAGGCTAAGAGCCCAGCTCTCTGATGTCTTGTCGCTTAGCTTATCCGATTTTCGTAGCTCGGTGCCGAACGCTCGGAACTCTAATTACGAGGAGAGCAGTGATCAGTGGGAGACAATGCCCTCACTTAAATGCTCGTTATTATTACGCATATTTCGTCACGTCATTCACTACACACCTGCTTGGTGACACTAACGAATGGCCTCACCGTAAACACCGTTTCAAACAAGTCATTCGAAATTCAAATCACGCAGTCCTCTAAGCGGCGAGATAAGCAAAACAAATGACAGCTCCTCAAAGTTTTAATTTAACTTTGACATAGATTTTCGAGTCGTTCACAAACTTCACAAAAGATCATCGGTACATCGATCGAACGGTTCTTAGGCTGAGTTTTTAGATTGCGTTCGGATGAATAATGCGTTCGAGCCCATTAGCGGTCATTATATGCAAATAACATTACACATTAGCTCGATGTGGTCATACC
Source organism: Zelleria hepariella (assembly GCA_949319315.1). NCBI lineage: Eukaryota > Metazoa > Arthropoda > Insecta > Lepidoptera > Yponomeutidae > Zelleria > Zelleria hepariella. The sequence continues at coordinate 4,920,014 of OX439383.1, read as the reverse complement.
CACATGGTCTACGGCCTGGTGGGAAGTACCTGCATTGTATTAAAACTTTTGTATACAAGGGGCCATGAATAATCGGGCCTGGGGGTTCCTGGCTGAGTAAATCGAATCGACTTATCGCCTCGTATTTTAAATGTTTTTATTGGATAGTCGGCTCTCTTATTGGAAATTTTAAAATCCAACAATTAGTAATTAGTAACATTTCCCCACCAAAATAACCGCGATTCGACCCGTTTCAAACTAAATCACGAAGCGTTACTTATTTTTTTACGATTAAGAACCACGATGCCACCCTGTTTGTTCCTAAAACACTGCGGTATAGATGTGGTAGAGAGAGATACATCGTACGTTTGGATAAGGCCCATTAAGCGCACGGTGTAAGAGGTCCCCAATAAGTACAAGAACTTGTTTCGCCGCCAAAAGTGCCAATTTAACCGATAAAAGTCGAATTCGCCGGCTATTGAATGAAATTAATCAATAGCCGGCACGGGCCGCCGTCGGATGGATATTTTATGTTACCGCGGGCGCGGAGTGCCCGCCAATTTGTCCGCAGTTTTTTAATTAGTCCGGATGTGGGAGAAAACGAATTGGATTTATGTTATGTATGTTATATCGGACGTAGAGCGCCAGTGTACAGGGTGAGCCGTAAATGGCCCGACGTACAGCGTGTTATGAAAGGTTTTCAATTCACAATTAATTAAACATTATCAAGAAAAGCATCAGGGTGCGAGATTTTAGAAAATGTCGTAGCCAACCATTTGGAACTTGTTGATCTCAGCTGTCACACTATCAGCATTGGTGCTACCTACGGGTCACCCTGTATGAGTCGGGAAGTTGCGGGCGACGGGACTAACTTTACTTTAGCACGTGATTGTACTTTTATTTTTGGCGGAAATTCAATACGATTTTAATTGGGGTTTATAGAGTTGTTAAATTAATGTCAAGTGCCCTTTGACAGAGACACAATCAGTGCAATCATTTTGTGGATAAAGCAAATGTGATACGCTACTATTTTCTTCTGGTAGTTATCAATTATCAAAATTTAAATGGGGCATATTTGAAACCCTCACACCGCCTGCGTTACAGCAATCACAAACCTTGCTATTAGGTTTCTTTTTCTCCGTTTAAAAGGTGTGCAAGTTTCTTCCCAGCAAGTTAAGTTATTTTTGGTAATAAGTAAACTTTTTTTATTCTTTATTATTTTTTCTTCCCAGCGCCTAAAAGGTGCGGGGCAAGCCTACTCTTATTATTTGCCAAGCGCGGTTGACGTACGTTTTATAAAACCGAGGAAGTGTAAATTTTTGGTCACCGGTCTCCGATACTATAACGACTTTTTGATCGGTATATTCGTCAGTGAAACCGTATGAAACTCCAATTACGCTTAAACCAATCTGTAACCGACATTATGCATTTATGCAAATTGTTCCAAAGAGTCGATATCTTGCGGGAGTTGCGGGTTCGAGACGTGGCGGTGTCTCTTTGGGTTTAGTATCCCCTTCCAGAGAGGAATCTAGGGTTTGCTTTAGGGGGGGTCTAGAATTCAGTACACCTAGCACGAAATTCCAAATAGTGCGGTGCCGAGCAATAACTTGCGCTTTTAATCTGTATTAAACAACCTAAAGCAAGACAAAAATGGTGTAAGTAAATAAATGATTAATAAGGCTTTGTTATACTTACCTACACCAAAAACCTACATCATCGGGGAAGAGTAGTGTCGCAAAAGGACTCCTGTTTCGTTGTTTAATGTACTTACCTACTATTCTAGTAAGTAGGTGTGTAATGCCCGTTTTCACCAACCACCCCTAATTTTAAAAGACCTTTTAACGAAATCTATCTGCACCTCTGCCTTGTGAGTTGAGTTCGTATGGTCCTTCATCCATGACCACTAGACTTGCAGAGGTGCAAATAATTTTTATTTTAAACTTAGGGGTGGTTGATGAAAACGGACATTCATATCTTCAAAATCGTGACAGTGATGCAAACCTGTTGGTATTTTGAACTATTTTGAGATATTATGTAAAGTCCGTTCGCTTAGACGGCAATCTTGGTTCTTGGGATACCAACTATTTTTGAAGTATCTGTGATGGGCGCAGACAAATTAATTTCAACACAATGCTGATGGACATTAACTAGAGTTTGCTAACATGTTTTACAAAACCTTCGTCTTTTAATTTTTGGATTATTCGAAGTTTCGTTTAGAGGCACCTCGCTATCCTCTCACGGACGAAAAAATACTTTATCTACACGCAGTGATCGACACTCAATACAAAATACTAAGTCAAAAGTCACAAGCACAACCTCTCAATCCGACGACTCTTCTTTATAGAATGACGAGCGGCGAGCCAAATTCACTGGCGTGTTTGCGCCGCGCCGGCTTTCTTTACTTTCTTTTGTGAAAAGCCGCCGCGCGCCAAGGCGGCAAATATCAAAGTGACACTATGATAGCGAACGGACTTTACTAAAGTTTTCTCCCTAAATCCATCCCTGTCCCCTGTAGTTGTTCAACGAGGGGGTCCCCGGTGCAGCGTCATTCCCCTCACCCGAGCTCTAATTAGGCTCACATTCTCATTCCGTTTTCGCGTTTAATTTCGCCGGCGGTTTTGGCTTAATTACGTTATTCGCGGGCCGCGGTGAGAGGCCGGGGGGAGGGGGTACCTGCAGAGCGTCTTGCGGACTGTAAGATACAATACAGTACGACTGTTAATAAAAAGTATAAGTCTGTGAAATGCCTCGATGACCAATCTCTATTGGTCATCGAGGCATTTCACAGACTTATACTACGTTATTCGCGGGCCGCGGTGAGAGGCCGGGGGGGTACCTGCAGAGCGTCTTGCGGACTGTAAGATACAATACAATACGACTGTTAATAAAAAGTATAAGTCTGTGAAATGCCCCGATGTCCAATAGAGATTTAAGTTTTTTATGATGAAAATAAATTTAATGTTTTTGACGCTTTTGGTAGTATCAATGGTTTTAAAAACTTGGTAGTCGAACAGGTCCAAGTGTAAAATCCTCTAAGAAGGTAATACGAAAATTTTGCAAAAGACGAAAGAGTAAACTTATGTTGAAATTGTCACGATGGGATAAAAATTACGTCCTCTACTACTCCTTGTTAAATAATATAATTTTCGTAACTTTAAATCACGGCAATAAGCAAAATATTTATTTGGTATTTTATGAAAGGTCAAAATTGTTAACCAAGGGTGGTTGACCAATGCTTGAACAGTTACATCTAAGTAGGTACGTTTTCGGGTTTATTGCATAGCCATAAAATCATACGCCCCCATACTAATAGATATTAAAAATACTAATAGATATTAAACTAAAAGATATTTTATGGCCTCAATGGAACAACATGGGAGGGCCTTTGTCTGTACGCTTTCCATTCTAATACAAAGTATACATTCACATAAACATTCAAGCTCAAGGATGTATTAGTCATTGCATTACATTACACGATGAAATTGTCAATATAACCACGTGCTACGTAGATATAACACTAGAATTCATACAATGGTTGTGTAGCTGGTAGTGCTTTAGTCATAGTGTCGTAATTCGCCTGCACTTTTCATCTTTGACCTTTGAGTACCCTACCGCGCCCTCAAAGCACGATACCCCTCTACTGTATCTAAATAGGAAATAAAACGTCCGCTAACAAGATGACTTACACTTTCGGGTACTTGCACACTAGAAAAGCTGCAGTTCATCGTTGAAATTGAAAAAGGAAATCACTTAACAGGTAAATAGACGGCGGGCCCATCGCGGCGGCTTTGTTGTCGGGCGGTTGCTAATAAGATTTTTAAACGGCAACAAAGTATCCAATCAATGGGGCTTGAATAATGAAAGCGGCACCTGATGGTTCCCAGGCCACCCCCGGGGCCTAAACACGCATCCGCCCCGAGGTCTGGTTCCTGACTCTACCCATGACGTTTGACCCATGACTGATTGTTTTCCATCATGAGCGCTATCTACATGTAACTTTGTTCGGTTTGGTTTGTTTTTTGGATTTGGTTAAAAGTTACTATACATACGTGGATACGATATCTCTGTCCCATTAATTATAAAAAATACCTATAGATAGATATGGCGCCCATTTTAAGCCAGCTAAAAAGACAGATTTATGCGAAACGCTCTCCCAGTGAAGCACAAAACTGATACAAAAGCGAAATGGTCGCTACAAACTCAAGTTTTTACTTCTTTTTAGATTATTTATACGCCCGTGGAATCAACCGGATACTACTTGCAGTGCAGATGACTATAAACTTTACTGTATCAAAATATTAGTACAAAAATGTTCGCTGAAAGAATGAAGAATGGCTCATGAGTGGAATAATAAAAATAAAGCATTTAATTAAAATGGTACCTATTCATGTACATTATACTTAGGTCAAAACCTACTAAGTAAAATTGGGGGTGAAATGTCACGGGTAGAGGACGGAACAACTCCGCCCCGCGTGCAACTCGCGACCGTAAAACCATGGCCATAAAAACTAAACTACAATTGCTACCCCGCGAATTTTTATTACAAACTTTTAAATGATAGCTGAATAGACATACGAATAAGTATGAGTAATTATGCATGGAAAGTATCGGGATTCGTGCGGCGAATGAAAAGTGTCATTGATTTTTTCCTGACATTTATTTCGTTCGACTACATTAGTAAGTTTTTAGTAAATGCCGTGCTATGACGTTTACGTTTTTATGTTTTCCTTGTAAGATATCTCACCAGTCTTGAGCCACCTCTAGCTACTTCGGAAGATATTATTGGACATCGTCTCACCATCGTCTTTTTGCCGGACCTCGGCGGTACCCACTCAGTAGCTAATTTCACCTTATTTTTCAAGTACCTACAATTGCATAAAATGTAGTTGTTTTGCCTTAAATAATAAAGCGTTACCAACCTCACCTTATTGCCACGCTATTGAAGTTGAGACGTAGGCGCTGGCGGGACGATCTCGACATGTTTAAGGTGTTCCGGGACAGAAAAGTCTAGACTGAAGTTGGCGAGGCCTTTGCCCAGCAGTGAGACACGAAGACAGAAGCTATTTAACAAAAAAAAAAAGCTCACCCTTGCCTACCTATGCGTGCGCGCAAAATTAACGAAACAAAGACATTAGTACGTACCGCGGGTGTGATTTAACGAAGTGCGATAGGCTGCGCACGCGACTCGGCCGTCTACGCTCATTAGTGGACACGCAACTGTTACGTAGAGTCACTAAATATTCACTATCAGCTGTTTAACTCGGTGCCACGCTCCCGTATTGCACGCACGCATTTATACATAGACGTTTCTCTGAATTGTTAGACAATTTACGCGTAACCGGTACAAGCATCGAGAGTATTCGTGAGTATTGCGTGAGGACCAATAGATGACAAACCAAGCCTTAGGCCCGGTTTCTGAATTGAGAATTTCACTAACCAAATGCTTAAGTATCGTCCTGTCTCTGCAGATGTCACACAAGAGAAAGTGACAGAATGATACTTAAGCATTTGGTTAGTGAAATTCTCAATTCAGAAACCGAGCCTTAGTTTTAGACGTAGGCACTTGCAGTCAAAGTCCGTCCTATTATGTGTGGCATCAGATACAGTGATCTCCCTCTCATTATTACATGCAAGTCTATCCCCGATAGTCTTATTGATAATGTGTCAAACATAGAAATATCTCTTACCTTATTAACCTGTTAGATAACCTTCTGATATAGGAAATATTTGGTAGAGTTTAAAGTTTTCCCAAACGAAACGTACCTCGTGAGAATTATCGTGGATGTTTAGCGTCATTAGACTAAACATTGGTGTGCTTTGGTGGTTTAGTGGCATTATAACTACAGTCGATTTAGCTTTAGATACGTATGTGCTCTAGACCTCGGACGTAGACGGAACAATATTCACAACATTGATACTAGTAGTTTTTTATTGAGATTGCTCAAACTTTTGTACGTTTTTGCAAGGCAACTCTTGACACAAGTGTGTGTATAATAAATAATTAAAAGGTATACTTCCTAGTGTTCCCTATTGGTTGTGCCTGTAGTACACCTCTAGTCGAGTCTACATAAACAACATTTTCTACTTTGCAACTTTTCTCAGAATATCATTAAAACATCACGTGAGTATTCCTTGAGTATTCATTACAGTCTTGGTGTAGTTACCGTAAGGTTCGGCACACGCCACTGTTAAGCCTCATTTACATGGGGAGAGTTCCTTGAACGCGTGGACGAGTGAGTTGAGTGCGGGCGTTTCTCACCTGACGAGAACTCACCTGTTTAAACAACGCAATGGTTTACGAGCTATCCCCAAATAGATGGAGAGCGAAAGCACGAAGTACAGTGTAAAGCACCACCAAAATGAGCAGTTTTCAAAGCACAAATTAAAATACTTCATAGATGACGCTTATAGGCGTGCCCATACAAAAACCGGGACCCGACTGTCAAATTTCGCTAAGCATCAATTAATTTTGACACGCCTGTAATTTGAATTTGTGCTTTGAAAACGGCTCATTCAATCGCTAGGTAGGTAATCGTATGAGGTGTAGTGGCCACCCCTGTTGTCAGAGTTTTTAGGCCGCCCAAAGGGCCTCTGACACAACCGGGACCAACGGTCTAAAGTGCCTTCCGAAGCACGGAAGCGCTCAATGATATTGCCTCTAGCGGTCACCCCGATGTTGCTTAATTTTCCAATAGTCCAACTAGGCTGTGAACTAAACATGTGTAGGTAATGCTTGTAATATTACAAAAGACATATTACACAAAGGTGTCATGAAATATTACACATTACACGAGAGAATAAAGCATGGCACATAGCATTTCATTACACTAGATGACATGAAACATGACACATGGCATTTCAGCACACTGTACGTACTGCAATGAAAGTGTGCTGAAATACCATGATGTTATGTTTCATGTCTGCAATTAAGAAATATCATGATGTCATGTGTCATGTTTGCTGCCATGATATAAGGTAATATCACGCGGTATGAAATGTCATGAAATATATCATGACTTCGAAGTGCACTGTTTCGCGCATGTCTACTGTGAACGCTTCGATGGTTAAATTATGTGCACCGCTGATGCCAATCGACAGCTGAAAAGTAACTCATAAGCTTTCTTGCCGCTGCGACTTTATTGCCTAGCCCCATCCGAGAGACTCTCTCCGTACAAATAAACCCTAACAGCTCCTGGGATTATGGCCTTCATTAGACCTGGCGTAGGGTAATGGCTTCACTCACGCTCCCTACGTCACTCGGAATCGCTGCTACTTATAAATTTACTTGACGAATGTGTAATAGAATTAGCTGGAATTTGAAGGCAATGCTAAGTATGTTCGCGAGTGATTTATAACGTTGAAACGGGTACTAGGTACCTTCAGTGGACCGTAGCGTAGCGTAGCCTTGATGTGGCGAAAAACTGAACATTCTATTCAGTTATCATTATATTATATACTAACTTATACGAATTAATTTTTATTCGTTGAAAGTTGGGGATTTTTTGCTGTAAGATTTTTATATATCCTCAAAAAATTACTTTCCATTTTTTCTGCGAATTAGAAAAAAATGTGTTCATTTCCCGCTTTTCTATTAAAAGCGGCGGGCATCGTTAGATTATCTGATGCAGCCGCCAAAACTTTTGGTCAGCTGAGTTTTGACTGAATAATGGAATGATTCGTACCTTGAGCATGATTCCGTAGCAGAGAAAAAAGATTGAATGTCTAAAAAGTTTGCCCAAAATCATAGCATACTAATAGTACAGGCCAAAAGTCAAAATTTGTAACAGCGCTGGAAGTAAGTGAGAGTGAAACCAAGACAGCAAAGGTGATAGTATAATTTTCAATATCAGTAACATAATCTACCACAATTTATTGTTACATCATTGCTATACTCTTATCCTTAGCAACAATGTGTTGCATTTCGATCGATCGCCGTGTTTGTTTCGCGCGGCCAAGACAAGTAATTAAGATGATTAGAGCTAAATTATTTGTTTGGACAACCCCGATTATCCTCGGCTCGTTTGCGCAGGAACTCTCGGGGAGGTTGACCCTTTGAATTAGTAATTATTTTTCTTCAGGGTAGGTTCATAAACAGCCGGACCGTAGGCGCAGTCGGTGCCTTGCCCGCGGGCGGCCGGCGTTTATAAAATTTTCCAATTAGCAATTTCATACAATTAGGAGCGGGGAGTGGGTGCAGGGGGGGGGGCAGGGCCCGTCAACCCGGCAGTGTTGCCAGGTTGGGGTCGATACTGCCGAAATGGGGGATTTCACAACTTGTAAAATTTGGGAGAGAAACTTTTGGGACTATCTTCGATAAAAAAATATAGTTGCAAACAGAGTGCATTTGTTACTCATTCCTGTGTGTATGTGAGTACAATATGCACTATTACGAAATTAGGACGAGCAATAGAAAAAAAGTTTTGTTAAGCCCCTATTTTCAGGGGGCAATTCGGGGAAATTCACGTGGACCGCTGTGCAACCCCGAGACCCGTCAACCCGATCCAATTAGCCGGCGGCCGGCGGCGCGGCGGGACGTCTGGGCGCTGTCGCAATAAAACTTAATTAAGCGTTTTAAAACAAGTATTCATTAAAGAATAATCAAGCTTATGTAGTCATAAATAACCGGATTGTCCCGCGCGGAACGGGCGCCGTAATTAAGACTGCACAGAGTTGATCAAACGCACTGATTTGAAACTACCCTTCGTTAGAGTCGGCTCCTGCGAGCTGCGGTGCACAAACTAATTAAGAATAACGGACGCTTTAAAGGCGTAATTAATTTAGATTTTAATTCTATCTCGCTCCGAGTAAAATAGACAATTATTTCAGTAACCCTTTCTTTTGAAGCGATTTGCTTTTGTGATGGAATTTGCTTAATTGTTACGTCCGATTCAATGAGAGTCGAGCTCTTGCCTTCCAACGAGACGTACGCTCGTAAGCTGTTATTGTTTACAGTTTGTAAACATCTCCGATTCGATTCATGAATAACTTCTACCCGTCCCGTCCCGTCCTGTCCCGTGTTGATAACGTTGGTATAGCTTTCGGTAAATAAATACCATGAACGCTATTAATCCGCTAGACATAGGTAACAGCGAAAATCGAATGCAACCTTACTTTGCACGAACCCGACTTGTTACGAAGATGGTACATACATACCAAATGTTGAGTTTCCTAATGATTTCACCGCTTTTATTAGTTGCAGAAAAATAACAACAGAAGGCTGACACTTTATGATTTGTAGAAAAAAACGGGAATGACTTTTCGGGGTTTATAAAAAATGTAGAGCGAAAATTTCCCAAATTTTGATGACTAAAAAGTCATTAAAGACACAGTCATACAAGTTAGTAGTTTTTTTTTTACATCTAGCTATCTTACACGGAGCCTACTCCGAACGCAATAATCAGTCGAGTGTCTACTGTCACTGTCACTATGTCAGGTTGTAATTTTTTCTCTTTATAACTTAATCTTTATACCTAATCTTTTCTTTTCTTAGAACTTAAACTTTCGTAAGCACTGCACATTTTGCAACTAGTCAGCTACACCGACAAAATACAAGTGAGCTTTTTTTTCTCAGATTTGCACGAGCACGATACATAATCAAACTATCTGTATTCTTCATCTGGCCATAACTAACAATCGTTTCTCTTGTCCGCAGGGCGTGTAGTCGTGGTGCAGCGTGCGAGCGGTCCCCGCTCCAGCCGGCAAGCTGGCCGCGAGCGCGCTTAGCATGAACCCGCACTACCACGGGTATGGCGAGCTTAGCTCGCCTCACCCCTCCAGCCCGGAGGCGTTCGCCGCCGCCAACGGGCACGAGTACCCCCACAACAACAACAATCCAGCGCTGAAAGAGTGCGCTGGATGCGGCGGCAAGATCGTCGAAAGGTTCCTTCTACACGCGCTAGATCGGTACTGGCACCATGGGTGTTTGAAATGCGCGTGCTGCGGCCAAGCGCTCGCGGATATGGGCAGGAGCTTCTACTTCAAGGGAGGCATGATACTGTGCAAAAGCGACTACACTAGGTGAGTCGATTTTTACTCTTAGACTATGGTTTACAATGTGCTTACATGGTAGGTACAGGATATTCTGTTTATTTTGAGACATGCACGATGATTTTTATGGAGGTTAAGGTGAAATACGTCTCACAACTAGCGCCGCCAATGGAAAAAAAATCATATCTTTTTTTGGATGCGTTTTTAGCAAAAAACGCTCCTGCGATTTCTCAACGCGAGGCTTAACTATTTTTAGGACCTAAGGTTTGGATTCCAGATCCTAGAACTTAAGAATGCAATCGATTCTGAATCGATTGCATTCGTAGGAAATCCAATCCTAGAATCCAAACCTTAGGTCCTAAAAATAGTTAAGCCTCGCGTTGAGAAATCGCAGGAGCGTTTTTTGAAAAACGATCCAAAAAAAAGATAGGATTTTTTTTCCATTGGCGGCGCTAGTTGTGAGACGTATGGCGTCTTAAGAGCGGGTTCAAATAAGGAAGTGTCACCTTTTGTTTTAATTTCCCTGTAGAGCAGACAGACGAGTTTATGGCGCTCATGAGCTCGATAGTGATCAATGTTGCGGCACCGTTCCCAGCTGGAGACGTGATTGTGTGTGTATGGATTATTTGTGGACTGGACGTCCTTGATGAAGGTCGGGCCTAATTGGAAGAGATATCTTGAGCGGATTCCTCAACGCATGCCCAGATAGGCAAGGCATCCGATTTCCAATCAAGAATCGAACTCTCTTATTGATCGTTAACGTCGAGCGATTCGAGTTTTTAGACCCGTCATCTAACGATGACAATGGCGTGTTTGTTAAACGTTTCGAGGGGGCCAAAAAAGTGCACCGTGAAAGCCGCGGGCGCAGCGCATTGTATGAAAATGCACAGAACCGTTGTCTTCTACCTGCGCGCGCACACCGGCCGGCAAAAACCATCGTTTGCACACAGCGAGCGACTCTGAGGAGACGACGACGCGCCACGTCTCGAGCCGTTTTAAATTGGACTCGCTCAGAACGCTAGGAACTACTACTAATTTAGGTCGTAACGAACGAAACTTTTTTATTTCGGCTCCCTTACTAATTAGCCGGCTGCATTTTACTGTTGCAGCGGCGCAATTCATTCACCGCCTCTTCCTCCGATATTCAAATGCGATAGAAAACAAAATTGTGTATTTCAATTTAATGTTTGTTACGGCATCCAATTAATTTAACGATCTGGAAGCGAGTTTAAGAAGCTTATTAAAAAACTACTTTAAAAGTATTTCGTGTCTGAGGAACAAACTGCGCTGCACTAGGTAATTAGTGTTTCGAATCTGTTCTGCAATTATCTTAATTGCTTTAAACCTTTTAAAATGCCGACATAATTGTATAGTTGCAAGCAAAAACTAAATTCACATTTTAATCTTTGATGCATTTCGTGATAAGGAAAATAACTCAATAGTAACAAAAACAATCGGAACAAAATTAAATACTATTAAAAGTAAGCTAGATCTTAATTATTACTTCTGTTTTTTAATTACGATAACTTAATTGTATTTGCAAAGGACGAAAATTTAGTAGGTGCAACGAAATTGTGGTTGAACACAGAAATCGAACTACCAGTCATAATTTAAATTTTAACTCGAGCCCTAACCTCGATACGGGCGCGTTAAAAACTCAATCTTGTCGCGTGACATCGAAATGATTATAATTATTCAAGATCGTTTAAAAATAGCCAAGGAGCATGCCCGCTCCCGTAGCTCTTTGACGCTATCTCTCTGCACCTTAGCGGGTAGGATATAGAGGCTATATGGGCTTGGCAAAAGTGAAAGGGCAAGATTGGCTCGTTGTTTCGCACGTGGTCGGCAGCTGAGGGTCCCTTCACGTTAATTAGCTAAACGCAAGGAATCCGACCCAATTAAGGGCACAGACTGATGTACCCGCCGCCGGAACGTCGAGCTTTTTCTCCCGACTGTTCTGATTCAGTTCACATACTGAATCGATAATAAGAGGGAGCATACAAGAACTTTGAGAATTCGATACTTAAATTAACTCGTCGTTAACATTTAATAAGTTGGCATACCTTCACGGTGTGTACGACTCTACCAGAAAAGGTAATCAGGAGCGCCAACTGATATTTATTTGGCCCACCCAATGAGAATCAAGCTAGTCGCAATCATCAGCACAATAAATTTGAATCCTACTATGTTTTTAGGGTTCCGTACCTCAAAAGGAAAAAACGGAACCATTATAGGATCACTTTGTTGTCAGTCTGTCTGTCTGAGTGTCTGTCAAGACCTTTTTCTCGAGAACGCGTGGAGGTATGTCCACATCTAGTTATAATTTATATCAAATACTTAAATCTGCAGACCCTTGGAGCTGTGAAAAAAAAAGCTTCTACATTTACACAATCAAAAGATACGGTCGTGTATGCAGCATTTTTCCGCATGTTTCAAGGGAATCAAAATCTACAGGGTAATTTCCGTTGACCTAGAATCATATTTGGAAAGAAGCAGTGTCAATAAAAAATATATATGACGTTTTCCCCTGTACAATTTTATACGGAACCCTCGGTGTGCGAGTCCGACTCGTACTTGGCCGGTTTTTTTTACTCTTTCGCCAATAGGCGCCTCCCAATGAGTATGTGCAACTGGACCAAACATACCTCCTGGTAATTTGAACCCGTAGTAGAAACCTATCCAAGTAAAAAGGTACGCAAAGATCTTTTATTTATTTTATTTTGGTTTTATTTTAGAAACAAACAGTCACATAGACACAATATTTAAAGATGCATTACAAAAGAAATAGACCTATAGTTTCTCATAATTTTTCAAAAACACAGTTTAGAGTACACATCAAGTACACATCGAAATACCTATGTTAAGTTACATAAGTTTTAAAGAAATACGATACTCAAAAATTATATAAACATATATCACCAAACGTTAGCAGAATTTTGGAAAACACAGGAATATTAGAATCAAAATAAATAATGTTATGCCATTTATAACTCAAGACCGGCCAACTTACGCCAAGGCCAAGACTTCCTTCAAACACCACCTACCTACCTCAACGCAAAATCAAGGCACCGATAAGGGAAATATAAATTCTCTTTACATTAAGATTTTCCTTGTTTACCGGCGGTTGCGAGTCAAACTAGCTGAGGGCGGGCGACCGCGGCGCGGGCCGTGCGTCGTAGATTCGATAAAGCTCGACTCTCAGTTGACAGAGACGGCGCCCTAACGAGCGGGGTCTGCGGGGGGGGGGTGGGGCAGGGGATGAAGAAGTGCGGTTCCGTGCATGTCTCTGCTGATTGACCCGCGTCACTTGGCAAACAACAACTAACGAGTCGGGCCCCACAGCCTCAGGTACGGTTAGCACGGGTAAATCGACTTCACGCGTCTTCCCTGATTGAGATGCCTTAATAAAATTAACGCCTAGCTCACGCAAACAAGGCGGGAGCGCCTTTTGTCCCGATATGATGGATTGCGGTCCCGCTCCTGTAGAAGATACTGATGATGTTTAGCTGCTGATTACTGTGTGCGCGCGAATTAGCGAGCGAGCTTCTTTGTTTTACATAAACACGTCGGATGTTGCGTGAAAAACGATTCGGGACCGGAATATTATTTTGGTATTATTTGGCTTCCCTTTTCAATTACATTTTCTAAGCTTGCTGGCAAGAAACCTCAGGTTTTGTTTACAAATGAGCCTTTCAGTTTATGACTAGAACGGCAGCGATTGTTCCGCTCAATCAGCAATCAGGCGCTACGTCGTCGTAGCACGTAGCTCGTAGCGCGTCTACGCGTGCTACGCGTCGTAGCACGGTGGAAGGGTTGGATTGTTGAATTATTTTCATAATCATTTTCCTCGTAGTTAGACTTGTTTGGTACAATGGGACGTTATTAAACTTTCAAATGATTAGTATAAACGTGTTTCTGAGATTTCCTGACAACATTTCCCTTCACTTTTAGCGAGCATATAGCTACTACAATTACGCAAACGTACTACCAACTTTTAATTCAAGTAAAGTCTTAGATACATGTCTACACTAGAACCGAACATGAAGCCTCTAATTGGAAAGCCACCAATCTAGGTGGCCACGGCTCAACTTTCAAACAAACTTGAGTGCCTACCGAAAAACTGCCAACTCATACGGCCGCTCAAAAGCGCGGCAATAAAACGTTTAGCGGGTAAAAGTGCAGCGCAGAGTTGTGTACGTAGAAAATCCGTTAGGCACGTCCACTCGAGCTGTTGAAAGCTGGTTCGTTAGGGAGGCGCGTCTCCGTCAATCAGGCCAATTGCTGGCTCAATCGGCAATCAGGCGGCGCCCGCGCCCGCCGCGCCAGCCACCGCCACTAACGACCCAGTTGTAAAATTACAACTCCTTGCTTGCGCTCCCTCCGCGAAATGCTGATAGTGCCACTTTCTCTACTTCTCTCTGTCAGAAACGTTTTTCAATCTCCAAATAGTTTTTCTATTTTCTATTTGAAAACACTTGTTTTCAATGTTGTTAGATTCTAGGGTCGGCAGACTACACAAAAAGGCATATGATTTCTATCGACCTAGTTGTAAAATTACATAAAATATCCTGCTTGCGCTCCCACCCTCCGCGAATGCTGATGATGCCAATTTCTCTAGCTGTAGGAAACATTTTTAAATGTTCATTAGTTTTTCTATTGTCTATGTGCAAACATTCATTTTCAATGTACAAGCCGTTGTTAGATTCTAAACTTCCTCGGTACGAATACTGCCTGTAGCGTCAAATTTTCTTTTCGGACCGAAGCATTCACCGAACTAAACCCCCTTGATCGAAGGAAGCATTGGAGACAACATCCAACCGTGGTCGATTGGACTCAACCGTTCCCCAGGCAGTGGATTTCCGTAAATTACAGATCTAGGAGCATCATCACTCCCTCCATAATCCCTATACACCAATTACTTACTGTTCTAAGAATCTTTTGCAATTTTTAATCTGATAATCGTTTTGCGGATGGCGAGAGACCGTGAGTGGTGGCTTGAAGGAAAAAGTCCTATGCCCAACAGTAGGTCTCTACCCAGTGGGCTGATGTTGATGACAGTGAGAAAAGAGCAAATAGAGTTTTCTGAGAATTATTCTGAAGCGACACTTGTCTCGGCAAATCTTTACGAAGGAATAACGCCAACTCAAAACTTAATAGGTCCTGTGTGCAGATTGTAGTAATAATAACTACAGATGCTAGTACCTTTGCATCTACGTAATGAGATGATTTATACAGCGTCCAGTGGCACCTTCACTCACACTACAGGGTGCACTCTAAGTCGATAGCGAAACTTTAAGTAGGCTATCTACTGATCAATACAAACAACTTGTACCAGGTGGTGAAAAAAATGGAGTGAAAAAATTATCAGCTGTTCCATACAAAAGGTCGACTCAGTACTGCGCCAAATGTATGAAACAGCAGATATTTTTTTCGCTCCATTTTTGTCGCCACCTAGTACAAGTTGCTTGTATTGATTAGTAGACAGCCTACTTAAAGTTTCGCTATCGACTTAGAGTGCACCCTGTAGATGGGTGAAGAGACCACTCGGCGCTGCAGTGCCTGGGACATGGTTTTAGATGGAGTAGGCTTGCCCAGCACCTATACCATCCTGACAGTTTAGTCAGCCTAGCCCACAGGAAAGACGAGTCAATACGTGTGGAGCTAACTAAGCTGCAGCTAGTACTGTAGTTACACACTATATTTAATTTTACAGAACACTGTATATTTTATTTTTTTTAACCGTTATTGTAATCACAATATTTACCTTGGACCTATTACACACACACTGCAGCGACCAAGTGGTAACTTCACCTATCTTGTGTAAGTGAAGGTACCACGAGATGCTGCTGTATTCATCTCATTACGCAGTGGTGCAAAACCTGTGCAAAATCGTAGCTAAAACTCTAATTTTTAATTCGAGTCCACGGAATGACAGATAAAGCCTTTGTAACAACTGTCATTCCGTGGACTCGAATTAAAAATTAGAAGACTGCCACTTGTCAACAAAGACGTTGCCATGGTTTCAACAAAACTTCGCGTCCCTACTAACCCTTCCGAAACGGAAGGAAACGGACATGAGGGCGTGGTAATTAGTTAAGCGTATTTTGTTAATCACGTTGCAGCGGCGGCTGAGTGTGTATTTTACTAAAGCGCGTGTCCAAGGCCGGCGGTCTCCAATTTGGGCGCTCGTTAAGGCGCAAAAGACGCACAGTTTAATTGCAACCGCTCGCCTCTAATGAGGCCCTGTGTCCCGCTCCGGAGCCTGCTCGGCCCGCTCTGTGCACAAATTGACATTGTACCTAAATTGATGTCGCCAAACTCGCGTCGAAATGCTAAAGGCGACAAACCGGCCCTTTGTTTAGAAAACTGCGATATTGGACGGTTTTGGTAGACCATTTTTTGTTTAGGGTTCGTTTTTCACCTCTATTTACATCAGTTTTTTACGAAATGTCGGATGTGTCGGATGAGCTAGCCAGTGTATCCAGTAATCCCAAAAACATAAGACCTAATTTAATCAAAACGTTAGTAACTTCGATCACCTGGGATTTATTACCAGAGGGGAAGAATTCAACATCATCTGGTACAGTCAACGACACGATAGAACTTATGATGCGCGATAAGAGTTACCATGAGGTATCCCAGCGTGTCGCTAACCGTACAAGGATCAATCGAAATCAAACTCGGACCCTATACAATTTAGAGTCCAATCTCTTAGCGAACCGGCCACCGCCGCCGCACAAACAGAACTTATTTCCGTCTTCGATTGGGAATATTGTAATAGGATTACGTTGCAGCGAGTAAACGAAGATCGGAAACTTGGTCGGTATCCTTGTATGCTATCGGCTAGCCAGTTGATCAGTGTAAAAGGCTTGCTTGCAGACGTCCGAACGCTGCATCATTGGATTACGCCGACGGCGTATGACCTCAATTAATTTCGTTTGTCGCTTTGTCCGCTCTGCAACGGTCTGCGTCTAAATTGAAACTAAAGGACGTCCGGCGAGCGTCCAATCTTCGTTTAGAGCCGAGTTACCAATATCGGGCCGTAAAGTTTGGCTCAATGTATGGAGGCTCAATTAATACGGGCGAGGTGCCGTTCGCTTTGTATTGGCGGACACTTATGACGGTACATTTGTCAGATGCAATTTAACGCTGCGCCTGGCGGCGACGCGTGCGTTGTGCGGTCGCCGCTCTGTGGGTTGTGTATAAATCACTGCGCTGCGAGCAGAGCCACGTACTTGCCGATGATGCTTGGGCACGCGCGCCTCATGTTGGTCCTCCGATGAATGTGGTCTTTTGTTTCACGCACATTGAGTCGGTCCTTACAGGTAAGCGCAAAAACTTGGGTCTGTAATCCATTACAGACCCAAGTTCACCCACGGTCCACCGTCTGCTAGATTAGAGCACTTTAGACCACACCGTTCGATAGATAAATTAATGTACACAAAAAATGTTATTGTCTTAAAACTATTTAGCATCAGGAAAATAAGTATACAATAAAGTTTTTGTCTATACAATTGCTTTTAACTCTCTTATGTACCCCTCTACCCTTGACGCATTTTTCCAATACGGCCTAAATTTTTATATTTTACAAATTAAGACGCATTTTGTGTTTTTATTGAATAAAACAGCCTTGCCTTTGAATAAACATTACAAAGTATTTAAAATCAAAGCATTACTATGCGAATTCAAACAGAAATTAATTTAAAACTTTTTCAATTTGATCGCAGGGGTAACCCCCCAGTAAGGTAAAAAAGCCGACCTTGCAAACGTTATCTGCTCATGTCAAACATAGGTTCGTCCGAAATATAAGCCCCCTTGTACGCACTTGTCTGCTCGCCAGTACACGGCGTCGACGAATGTCCGATATTTGTCGCAATCAATTTGGTGTTGAGACTAGAGCTCCAATATGACATGTTTGTCGAGCCCACCTTACAGAGGTGGGTTGCACAAAACGTCCACTCAACGAGCTAGACGAGTTGGTAATAAAAGGTAACCCTCCTTTTGGTCTGTCGGGTAAAAAATAATCCGCCTGCAGAATTTTGCAAAATGTATCTGCATTGATACTGAATTACTCCCAAAAATATCAAGATAATTATAAGCCATGTCATTAACCCTAGATCACTAACCATTCGTCTCTCAGACTACGCATACCCTCCACGTTGCATAGTTCGGTATGTTCCCGTCATCCGAACCTCCTCCCTCGCTCAGTACCTTCCTCATTGGACCTATTAGTGACTTGCGAGCCCTAATTGCGGTCGCAAGCGCATTGTTGCAGTAGATACAGCCTTCCAGTCGTCTGACAGACGAAAGGTTAGGACTGAGTAACCCAAATCTAACAAGGTTATTTACCTTTTATCTACTACCTATGATCAACCCGGTATCAATGATGGTACCAAGAAGCCAGAAATTATTCATTTCTATAATTATTATTCTACTAACGGCGCTGGAGATACCTACCGTGAATCAAATGTGCTCAATCGTGAGCATGGTCGCAAAACCAGTAGATGGCCGCTGTGCTTGTTTTAGGACACTTTTAACATTAGTATCATAAACTCGTTATGCTGTTTACCTATCCACCATGATCCGAGACCGTAAGAAACCGCCTTTGAAGCGTGATTTAAAAAAAAAATTGGAGATAGTCTTAACATTGAAGAGCCACATGAAAGCTATGTTCAAGAGCTACCTAAACCAGAAAAATATTTTGATTTTGCCCGGTAAATAAAGGCGTACGACAAAATATACTTGCACATACTGCAAAAGGGCCATTTGCGGGGAACTCACAGTTCCTATTGATTATAATTTGTAAAAAAATATATTATTCCTTTTTATTATTATTTTTTGATTACCTAAAGAAAGCACATTAAGTTTGTATTAATTTCATAAAATAAATAATTAAGGTTTTGAAAATAATTGCGTCTTATTGCGTAGTCTGTGAGTCGAAGGGTTAGTGACAGAGTTACTCCGATTTAGGGTTAGTGATCTAGGGTTAAAGAAACTTTAAAACTAGCGTTGTCTCGCTTTGATTGTATTAATTAGAGCGAGAGGGCAAGTATTTTGAATTTATTATTAGTATTTTGTTTTTTTTTAATGACACGGGTCCGTTTATTTACAACATTAGCAGTAACATTATATAATCCGTTTATTTACAACATTAGCATCGTTCTCTACGACTTCGTCGCCGTAATCATTTGATACAAACTTGCGCAACCCATTAGTTTTAATTTTACGATGAGAATCGATGCGTTCCTCTGTCTCTTTAGGTCTTATGGCCAGGAACAGGCCGGAGTTATGTCGCCACTCGTCGAGACGAGAAAGCCACGAGAAACATACGAGAAGAGGTAATCTTGTAGACTGGACACTCTACAATGTAGGGGGCTGGCTTGTAGGCCGATCGTTCGCTCTTGGGTAGACTTATGTCGTCGTTGATTGAAATTTAGACGGTGGTGGCGAAATCGTAGCCGGGTGAAGATGGCTTACTGCCGGTTTCTGATTTGAGAAATTCGCTAAGCAAGTACTTAAGAGGCCCCTCCAGGATCGTGGGAACTAGGCGATGGCCAAGCGCGTGAAACACTGTTTTCTATAGCTGTTTCACCCAGAGCGGGACGGGGCGCGGAAAAAGTGAGAGGAAATGCGGCTGTATGAGTCTACGTGTGTTCGTGTCCTTTCGCGAGTATGTAGTTGTAGTTATAACGTAACAGATCTATTTTCCCAAATTTTTTCGTAGTTCAGCTGCCATTTCTACATTTTATTAGCTATTTCAAAAAAAAAATTTTCTGACTACTACAATACATTATTGATGTTCCCAAGGTAGTTAGACTGCAATAGACAGTGTAATAATGTAAGTAAATAACGGCTGAAAGTAACCCCTTTTTCGGGGCGAAAAACGCATCGCTCTAATTTCTTTCAGGCTATTTTTTTATTATAAAAACTATTTGCAAACCTCCGTATTGGTCATCTACTGATATAAACCAAGTTTCACCAAAATCCAGCCTGTAGTTTAGAAATTAAACCTGACCTACGTTTGTATGGGAAAATGGTGCTCTAGCACCCTTTTAAATATCGTTCTGCCTCTGCGGATTATTCACAAAAGAACGTGACAGAACGATAGTTAAGAATTTACTTAGTAAAATTCTCAATTCAGAAACCGGGCTGTTTGAAACTTACAAACTGCATTTCAGGCACTGCAGCGTCTGAGTGGTTACTTCACTCATCTAGTATGAGTGAAGCTGCTACTGGACGCTTTAAATCATCTCATTGGCAAGAAGGACTAAATTTTACACACTGAAAGTTTCGGTTTGGGAAATATAATATTTTTCTCTTAATTTAAAGTTTAATAATTATTCTAATTAAAGGTCCGATCATTATTTCCCCTCCACTATACCCATCTTATCAATAGCTAATTAAACCGAACGCGTTGTTTACACTGAAAAACTTTAATAATATTCAAAGCAGCCAACCATTTGAAACAAGTAGCGAGTGCTGTGAAAGTAAGGAAAACTTTATTCAATTAACTAGCGCCTTCAACGCACCCTCGGGGGTGGGGCGAGGGGGGGCACGTACTCTGCCTCATGCGAACACCCATTATAAGGCTTTTGGGTGGCGCTGGTGCGGTGGACGCGGAACGGTAGGCTGCTGTCTTTGTTTGAGACTGCAAGCGAGTATAAGGTTTTGGGTGGTATCAACTTACGAATGCTTAGGTTAAATGGCCGTGCGGTGTATGTGTAGTAGAACGTAGACTGCTGCCATTGTTTGGGACTCTGCTAGCGAGTTTGAGGTTTTGGGTGGAAAAAAACGTATCAAGTTACAAATGCTTAGGTTTGGTTAGGTGGCCCTGTGGAAGATGCGTGACGGTAGGCTACTGCCATTGTTCGGTAGGGACTTTCAATAATAAAATGTATTCTTCTTTGCAACAATCAGGCCTCGCAGCTTGATTGTGTGTATAAAATACTTCACAGCCCTTTTATACGTCACAAAAAAGATACAAGATAAAAAATAAACAAATTTCGAAATCTATATATATAAAAATGAATCGCCGTGCATTAGTCTCGCTAAAACTAAGAAACGGCTTGACTGATATGCATATTTACTGTTTTGTTTAGTTCACTATAGTTCAGGGTAGGTTTAAAAGCAAAGAAATATGGGAAAAGTTAAAGGATTAGCTGAAAAACGGAAGAAATAAAAATTGGTCATTTTGTATTGGAATCGCCATTTTTGACGCGGAGAGTCAAACTATTTCAGGTGATACGAAGTTCACCGGGTCAGCTAGTACCAAATAATTTATACAACGTGTTACAAAACATCCTAACTCTTTTTACAGGGTGTAACCTACTGGTCAACAGGATGTCAATTCTGCAAAAAAAAAGTTGAAAAAAAACAAAT
This sequence comes from Zelleria hepariella, assembly GCA_949319315.1. Taxonomy (NCBI): domain Eukaryota; kingdom Metazoa; phylum Arthropoda; class Insecta; order Lepidoptera; family Yponomeutidae; genus Zelleria; species Zelleria hepariella. Next base: position 4,898,669 of record OX439383.1, on the reverse strand, counting down.
TTTATTTTATAACCTCAAAATTGAACAATTTTCATAACTTTTTTGTTTTTGGTATTAGCTTAAATTTAAAAATATGTTTGTGGATGTAGGTGCATTTGCATAGCTTTGAGTTGTTAAAACATTGTGAAAGTCAATGAAAACAATATTTAAAAAATACTTTTCTCCCGCCACAGCGTTCACATTTTATTAATTTAAAAATCAACGGAAAGTCATAGAGCGAAAAAAATATTTAGGTTGTGATCCCTATCACCGGGTGCTATTACCCTGTAAAAAGAGTTAGGTACTTTAGTAACACCTTGTATAACATTATTAAAAAAATAGAATGCAAAGAATTATAGAGCGTGAGAATCAATCTCTTAGGTATTTCATACAGCAGTTAATTTCTGCCACCGAAATTCGCCGCATACATACCGTGGCGCGGCGGGGGTGGGCGGTGCGGCTCTCTCGATGTGATGTTAATTAATAACGTCTGTCTAAGTACCAGCGACGCCGACGTCACGACTATATTATTTAGCCACCTGATTAGTTCCACCGACCTCGTTCGTCCCGTTCTGCTGGGTGGGTTACTCCCGCTAACTCTCCTTTTGTACTTTTAGGCCCGTAATATCAATCACAGTTTAAGCGCAGACCATAGATTAAACCACCGATTTTGTATGAAAATTAATCGACAGATAGGGTTTAAACTAGCTTTTTTTGTTTAAAGTATGATTGATAATACGGGCCTTAATGAAAGATTTTCTGTGTAAAATAAGAGTTTTCTGATACATCAAGTTGATAGTCATCGATAATACGTTTTAAGGCGTTGTAGAGTTTTTTTGGGAAAAAAAAAACGGTCTTCATTTGGTATTTCTTTGATAGTTCTGTTACCCGCATCTCATTCGATTATAAGAGCTCGCATTTTGTCCTGCAGGTCCATTGCCTTTTTTGGATCTTCAGTTCGACTATTACCGAACTGACATTTGTACGGTAACAAAACATCCATTCTTTGGCTATCATAATAATCGTAAAATCGTACCCAAAACATTTTGATTGATGTACTACTTATTACTTATTATTATAATTTTACTACCACAACAAGTTATTTGTTTTATATGGCTTGCGTATTTTAGGACCTACAGCATAGCAGGTCGAATTGCGCACTAACTAGAGACTGAAATCGATAACATTTTAGGCCTACTTTTCCATATCATTACCGCACAACTTCAACCACTAATCAGTAATCTCTAACGAGCATACCATCCAATTACGTTGACTATCTTAATCAGCAGTGATAAATTAAAACGCACTGCTAGTGACTAATGATTAGCGGTAACCAGAGATGGGCTTGTACCCGGGTGTATACCCAAACACGTAACCGGTAAATACCCATATGCACCTATCTGGTGTGTTCATAAAACCAATGGAATGAAATTTTTGAAAACTATCAAACCTAAAACAACTTATGGCAATCAGCTCTAATCAATGTTCTCTACATTAATGTGTCGTGCAGCGTTCTTGATGGATGTAAATTTTATGCACCCACGGTCACCCACCTAAACATACCAGTAATATTCCCGATGCACCCGGATTGGACCCATCTCTAGCGGTGACAGAACGGGAGTAGGCCACAGGTCTAATTAACAGTGCGCCGCGACGACTGAGAGCCAAACTAAATTTGATTTGTAACTGCACTTTGCTAATTGGAAGTAGTTTGTAATTGATTATTACTCGCGCCGCTGCGGTGCCGATCGCACGTGTCGAGGGTCGAGAGAGCCTTCAGCATCAAAGACATAGTGTGCTTTGACAAATCGGTAGAGAAAAGCCCAGGCTACGACCTCGAGCCCTGCAAAGGAATTGAAAAGTTAATTTGATGTAAAATATAAAAATATTGTAAAGTTGTTTTGTATTTGGTCATGTTATACCGAAGAAAATAGCTTATCTCTTTCAGGACCATTCTGTAACATTCTGTATAATATAGACCTCGTGAAAACTTGACAGTAACGATGCGTTATTTTATTAGAGATCGTCTTATCTGAAACTGCCTGCGCGCCAATTCGTGCGTTTTAGCACTTATCACAACCGGTTATGTATGTGGGAGTATTCGGTGGAGGAGCGCACAGTTAGCGCTCTACGAAATATTACTATTCGATGTAGTACATAGTTCTTTGCGGAATAGAAACAAACCATTGTTAACTTTCCCAATTCAATTTACAATTTTAAGCATTTTAATTTGGAACAACCGTTTAGCACACAAAACGATCAAAACTCAATCTCCCGGACCGTTCCAATAGGAAACCTATTTGAAATTGATATGGGTGGAGCGCACGGAGGCATTGCCGTGTCGCGCCTATGCAGCCTCGTAAACGATAGTTGTGCAGGGAACAATAGCCTAACACCCCCTGTGTTACAACCGATTCACATCTCTATCTTTGCAGCGTTAGAGACTATGTTAGTGAAGCAGAATTCCGCCAGCAATACGTGTTAGACAGACGAATTTTGTTAATAAATAAACGCAGCTTCTGGCGTCCGGCTCGCCTCCAAATAAATTGGAAAAAAGTTGCGAATGAAAATTTGGCGCTAGTATGACAGTGTGCGCCTGTACTCGTCAAAGAAAGGTTTCAGAGAGTTAAACAAAGATTTAACAATGTAGTTCAACGAAACTTCAGCGACTTCAAGCTGAGATTCAAGTTATGAATTCAAAGCAAATGGACGTACTTACCTACCAATAAAACTTCTCCTACAACAAGAAACAAAGCTGAAACTATAGGTTCATTTTAATTATTGAATCTAACGAACTATTTTTTCTTGGACTAAGCTTATGTATGGTATAGGTGCTGGGTATGCCTAATCCATCAAACATGACCCAGCTAGTGCAGCGTTGAAATGATCACTGGACGCTGTATACATCATGTGGAATCCACACAGTGATTGGAGCAATCAATGGTAAAAGCGACAGGCGCCAGATTTTTGCATTATTTTGTCAGGAACTCAGGTCAGGTTAACACAAAGCGCGAACAGTGTTGGACAATCAAAAACGTTAATCCCTTATCGGCCATTCCGTTTGTTGTGAACACTCCCGATACTTTGCATAGTGAATAACCGATACTGCCACGTTTATATTGCGTCCCACAATGGACCAAGGAAGTACATTACATCACAATACTTTTTCGAGAAGAAAAACACTCAATCTGATGCATCTTATCGTCACCATTCAAGCACCACAAAAATGTGGTCTGATTTTAAAATCACACAACATTGATTGGTTCCGTGTCGTCTGAATTCGGAATTTCATTTGAATAAGCACGTGTATGAATCTGGTTACCATAGCTGAGCACAGGGTCAAATATTGTTCGTTTTCCTTAAATGAGACTATTACCGGCATGATAGGTTGGATGTAAATGGGCATCCATATCCCGTTTTGAGTAATTCCGCATATCAATCAAACCGTCAATAGACTTCAATCTGCTGCAAACTTCTAAAAACTTTTAGAAATTGAATTGAATTTTTTCAACTTATTATAAATGTTTAAATTATTCCCTAGCACGGGTAAGTGCTTTAGGAAAAACAAAAACTTTTAGAAAGTTCCTGAAAAGCTTTTTTTTATGTACCACGTTTCGAAGTGTGCAACGCGCTGAGCTGAGAGCTAAATAAGAATTACCTTTAGAATGTCGTTAACTGTCTGTACCTTTAGTTTAAACGATACTCTATGTTATATGATTTATACAGGCGTCCAATGGCACTTGCACAGCGTCGAATGGTGATGTGACCACCCGGACGCTGCAGTGCCTTTAGGTTTAGATGGAGTAGGCTTGCCCAGAATCTATATCATCCAGCTGAGTCGGTCTAGCCCACAGGAACCACTAGGTTCCATAAGAGCGTAGCCAACGAAGTGGCGGGTTTCAATTGCCAATCATTCGCCCAATACGAGCCAACATCCTACTGCTTTTGGCGGGTGTATAAAGTTTGTTATAGGTCCCACTTCAGATCTTAATTAACCTCATGCGTTAACTTCGCCGTAAATGCGAGTCGCGTGCTCCTGCACTAGACGACGAGTTTGCGGATTCAATGGGAAGACACAGAAGTCCATCTCGGATTCTTACGTCTCAGATTTCGTTCGCAAGGTCACGATTATGCATAATAGCTTTTCCCCGCGACTTCGTCCGATATTGAGATTTCAATATTAAGTTTATTATTTTTTCGGATTAAAATGTAGCCTATGTGCTATTCTGATGTCACCACTCCAAATTTAATTCAAATCCTTTCAGCCGTTTCAGTGAAAGATTAACAAACAGTGGTAACGCGAGCAGTGAGTCTTTCAAACAAATACTTCGGAGCGGCAAAAGTGTTTTCACACATCTGGGCCTCCAGCCTGGGCAAAACCTCACGGCACTGTTTTTCAATAGGGCTAAAGTTTTTGTCACTGTAATCTCATTATAGTCAAGAAAGAGTTACTTGTACGCAATGAAAAGAAGCAGATGTAGCAGAGAGTAACTTCTGTTCAATTCTGTTTTAAGTTGGGTAGCCGAGTTAATTTTGGCAACTAATAATATTATGAAGTAACGAGTACACATCATGTTATCTATTAGTGGTATGACTAGATAATTTTCGGGTGGGGGGGCTTATCTATATCTATATAATTATATAAAAATGAATCGCCGTGCATTAGTCTCGCTTAAACTAAGAAACTGCTTGACCGATTTGCATATTTACTGTTTTGTTTTGTTCACCATAGTTCAGGGTAGGTTTAAAAGCAAAGAAATATGGGAAAAGTTAAAGGATTAGCTGAAAAACGGAAGAAATAAAAATTAGCATTTTGTATTGGAATCGCCATTTTTGACGCGGAGAGTCAAACTATTTCAGGTGATACGAAGTACACTGGGTCAGCTATTGTGTGATAATCTTCTGTATAAAATAGGTATGATGTGTAAAATGACTAATTTGATTATTTGACCTTTGCTGATAACCCGTACTGAAAATAAGATAAGGAAATCTGAAAATTATTATTAGCAAGAAGCAAGTCTAACACGAGTCCCCCCCCCCATTGAGCTCTCTCTGTCTGACAATTTACAGTGAGATGAGATACACAGCAGTTTAGTAGTGTAGCTCTTTAGCTACACTACTGAACAAATCACACAACGTTGATTGGTTCCGTGTCGTCTGAATTCGGAATTTCATTTGAATAAGCACGTGCATGAATCGTGTTACCATAGCACAAGGTCAAATATTGTTCGTTTTCCTTAAATGAGACGATTATCGTCTCGTCGTATACTATTATAGCAGTCAAAAGTCCATCATACTCTATGTGTAGGTTGCTTTTATTAATTTTCACAAAAAATAATTTGTCAAAGTTTATCAACTGCTCCATACATTTTGAACAGTAGATTTTTGTTCACATTTTAGTGGTTAATGAACGTAAAGTTGTTTTGTATTAATTGATAATAATCCTCATCAACAGGTAGTCCATTCCTGAAAAGGCCGCTCCCAAAAATTGACAATTTTGCTGCCATTCTCAAGCCATTCTGCTCCATTCAAAGTCCTAGCGGGTTTCTGTCATACGTCGTATATTGGCATATTTTTATCTCGTGATGCTCTGCTGTTTTCAGGGAGTTAGTTCGTATAGTACAGATATAAGTTAGCCCCATTCCGGCAGCGCACTGATCCAGCGGTCATGACACCAGACGTCCGTTCGTCTATTTCGAAACTTTCTAATAGTTCATCAACAAATTCATTATGTCGTAAAAGAGCGAGCGCGAGACCGAAATATCGCGGGACTCGTAAAACCGCTCGTAAAGACGTTTGTTTACTAATTCGAGTGGGGCAGGTGGGGCGACCGGCCCCACTGCCAACATGATGGATGCTTCCAACAACTACTTAGTACTACTCGTAATGAGCCAAAATACGCGACCGTTTCACCTTCGCTCAAAAACGGTGAGGGCAAATGTCGCTCCGTGCAGGTGTTGACCCTTGCTTTCTACGACTCTGTCATAGATATCTGAGATCAGGCCCGCGTTTCATATAACTGACATAAATATTTTATTATGACAATTCCATGTTCATTGATAGGTCGGTTTGTAAACAAACCTTTCTTGTAACCTCATGTCAAATCGACTACGCAATCTATATCGAATTGTCATAATAAAATATTTATGTCAGTTATATGAAACGTGCACCTGAAGTAAATTTCATTGATTGTTTTCCCTGTCATCACAATATCAGGATATGTCCAGCAGTGGAATCTATTCATTACAGTTGGTTTTTTTGTCCATAAGGGTAAAGCGGAAATCCTACTTATATTATAAATGCGAAAGTTTGTGAGTGAGTGAGTGAGTGAGTGAGTGAGTGTGTTTGTTACCTTATAACGCGGAATCCGCTGGACGGATTTGGATGAAATTTGGAATGTAGATAGCTTCTTCTTCTCTCGTGTCGAAAGCATCACACGTCGCGCTCCCAAAAACGTGCCAACTGGATCGCGCTGGGGGTCGCCTCCAGGAGATCCTGCCAGTTGCACTGTGGAGCATCAGGGCAGGTATGAAGATGCGACGTTGTTTGTGCGGCTCCACATCGGCACAAAACGTCTGCATCTTCGGGCAGTATCCCCCACTTTCTCATGTTATCCCTTGTGCGGGCAACACCACCACGGATGCGGTTAAGAGATTTCCACACGCTCCAATCCTCTCGTCCTCCTGGCGGCAGTGTTTCCGCCGGCTTGATGAAATCCGACAAGTGCTTGGTCCGTTCTTTCCACCGTTGAAGCTTTAGCTCAGCTGGCGTTTCTCCATCGAGTGGCTTATTGGTCGTAAAGCTTTTTCGAGATTTTAGCCGCTGCTTCACTGGAACGTGGCTGTGCATTGGATGGCGGGCATCATTTGCCTGTTTCCAGCGTTCTGTAGCGGTAGCCGCCTCTCTTCGGACTGCTGGTGGCGCTATTCCGGCAAGCAGGTGGAGCTTGTCAGTCGGAGTCGGCTTCAGGCAGCCCGTGATAAGTCGGCAGGTCTCGTTTAGGGCCACATCAACTTGGCCAGTGTGGGCAGAGTTGTTCCAGACCGGGCTAGCGTATTCCGCTGCTGAGTAGCTGAGTGCGAGGGCAGTAGTGCGTAGCACGTGCGGGTGGGCGCCCCACGTGCTGCCCGTCATGCATCTCAGTATGTTGTTGCGGGTACTGACTTTCATTTTGGTGTTAAGGCAGTGTTGTCTAAAAGTTAGGGCCCGATCCAGAGTAATGCCAAGGTATTTTGGAGTAGCTGTACTCTCCAGACGCTGTCCCTCCCATTGTACATCTAAGCTTCGGTTCGCTTCCCTATTCTTGAGGTGGAACGCACACAGCTGTGTTTTGCTCGGGTTGGACATAGCTGAGACATCAGAATAACATATAGGCTACATATTATCACGCTTTGGTGCTTAGGAGCAAAATAAACACACAAAGATTATCATATAGTGGCTATTTGTATAAAAGTGAACGACACAACCATTTACCAAAGACCCTCTGTCATCACGTAGCGTTGAGCTATTTACTTTCGTAAATCCATCGAAAACTGAACAACGGTGAATTTTAATGCACCAAAAAGGCCCAAATGTGCCGCGAAACTGAAACGATGTACAACAGTGAAGAAGTTGTTTTTAATTATCGCTGTCATCCGTCGCTGTCACAAAAATGGTATATCAACAAAGCAATAAAGGAAAAATCTACAAGTTTAATTACTCAAAACAGGCAAAAAACATAAGTTCAGTGATCGCTACGTACAATCTGAAAGAGCCAATAAATCCTTACTTTAAAAACTCTGCATCCGGCAGTTTTATCAAAGCTCTTTACAAAGTTGCGGTTGCATCTTGAGATCTTTTGGCCAGACGAAATGGGACGTCCGTTGAGTGCATTGCTGATTGCTGGTTATTCAGGGAAAAATAGGATGCACCAGACCTCGAAGAAAAATAAAGATACGATGTTCTGACCAAAAAATCAGCTGTGCGTACTGTGCAAGTGTAGAGTCCCGAGCGACCATAGTCGCATAACATCAGCTATTGATGGTGTAACATTAGTACCATGATCGCTTTATTTCCATTAAGTAAGTACCTAGGACTGGACACTGGACAGGTGCACTTTTACATAATATCATAGTCGCCTATTCATTGTTGACAACTCTGATAGGCTTTCCACATACTTCAGACTGACGAGAAGATTGGAGCATGTGAAAATCTCTGTTGCCCGCATGAAAGATATGTGAGAAATAGAGCCAGAAGAGATGTTTTGTTACAATCTTAAACCATACCGACAACTTCGCGTCGTCATACCTGTCCTGATGCTCCACAGTCCAGCTTATCGGATTTCCTGGAGGCGACCCCAGCGCGACGTGTGTGTGTGACACTTTCAACACGAAAGAAGAATAAGACCGACGATTCAAAACGGTTGTTTCAGACTATGGCAACGTAGATGCTAAGAAGACGCGTTGGGTGTTTCAGAAGAGTAGCTCATAGAAAAAAAGACTATTCAATGTGATAGAAATAATATGGTTAAGTATCTCCTGATATTATCTCATATTTTCTGGTGTCAGAACCCAATTATTATGATCGTTCTCTTTGAAATGGTATGATGCGATTAAATAAAATACAATTTCTTAAAGTTTTTATCTGTTAAGTAACTTTGTGCCTATAATACGAGTAGGTGACGCTAACTAGCTCTGTTGGAGATCTTTTACAGTTTTATTGAACGCCAGAGAGATGTTGAGACCTGTGACGTACTGCAGCGAATGCTGATAAATATTCATTCACCAAACAGCGCAAGCAAACGAGATGTACACACGACAGCACGTCGACCCTTACACGCTAGCACTCTATTCGGTAACGTTACAGGCGACTTTACAACAAAAATGTACGGTCTGACGTGCTGTCGTGTGTACTTGGGTATCAAACTACGCATTAGGGCTATCTAACATCGATCGGTAGATGCAGTGTCCACAACGACCACAAAGGCCACAAAGGCACGAAGACTTGGGGCGAGACCAACTGAACAGAGACAACCCAGACTGAAAATTTGCAATAAGGAGTAGCAGATTAGCGGACTCAAAATAATAGGATAGGGCTAAAAAGAAAAGATAATCTTTGAGTGTTTCTTGAAATGTAGGTTACCCGCGTTAAATCAGTTAGACCCCTATAACAGTAGGTATCTGCATCTTTGCTCCGTTCAGTTTGGTAGAAGCAGACAACAACGCGTGGTCCACGGGATCGAAATCTCGGGCCAACGCTTTGATAGTGCAGAGGGTGTGTTTTAAGTACATCATACCTACTAGGTGGTAAAAAATATGCTAGGTACAATTTGCAAAATCACCACGTTTATCCTTTTTCTTTTAGCCACGTGAATGAAGTCATGGGCACTAGCTATCAACACTAATATTATAAAGAGGAAAAGTTTGTAAGTATGTACGTATGTAGGGGGTAATCTCCAAAACTCATCCGATTATAAAAAATCCTTCACTAATGGGAAGCTACGTTATTGCTGAGTGCTATAAGCTATGTTTTATTGTGATAACGGGAAAAAAACTAAGTCTGCGCGGACGAAGTCGCGGGCAAAAGCTAGTAACGTTATAAGTACTGTCCAAGCTATCTACACAAATATACATGTGCCAGATTTTTGCATTTTCTGGATTAGGCAAGGCCCTGGTGATCTGTTTTAACTTAACAAACCTATCGCTGGCACTACAGCGTCGGTTGAGTACTGTTTACACCCACATGGTAAAATATACTGTATGTAGAGACCTAAAGAGCGATGTTTAACCTCCGCTGCCCTTCAAAGTTGTGTTGTGTATGATTAAAATTCAAGGTCCCAACACTTTCTCGGAACCGGGACAGCGCAAGTTTCAAATAAAGAAGCACGCCGGGAGGAGCCTAAACTCGCGAGTGATAGTGTAGGTCGTTAATAAGACGCGAGCGAAGTTGTCGCGAGCTCCAAATTGCCTCCTACAGGTCGCAACTTTTAATGAGGCGAAATTCTCTGTCGGTCTCGTTATTTGGCGTCGGCGTCGCCTTAACGCAACCTGTTCGTTAGCGCAAAAACGGGACACGCTAACACGCGATTAGAATACGCCCCCGACGGGGTGGCGGCTCAGGGTTCCTTAGCTGAGGCCCGAAACACATCCGTGCTATTGTCAAGGAACATCTGTACACTCTTCGGCCTTCTTTTGTAAATTACTAGTCTTCCTTCCATATAACGTGAACACTTTTTCCCCCAACCTCTTGCGGGGTGATTTTCAGGAAATCCTAGTTCTTAATTTACCGCTACATCACCCAATAAAAGACAGGCGCTGGTGTCTGTAAAGTTACTGTATATTGTGTGTAGTTGAGAAGATTTGCCCAGCCTAAACCTTTCTCTACTGAGTCGATTTAGCTAAAGACAAGACTGTTTATGCCAAAGCTCTGGTTCTCTTCATTGTCGACGTGATACCTAATGTTGCAACTTCAAACCTTGAAAAGCAACCATTATATTTAACTGCCTTTTCTCTCGCCGCACTTCGTTCTTTGCAGTACACTTGTTAAAAGTGATGAAAGTTCCGCGGTAGTAAATGTCACCCGTGAACGGTCATTAACGTACAAGAAACGTAATCCGGAGATCTAACCCTAAAGCGGTGTTCGGGTCGAGTTTCTCAATTGTATTGTTGTCACATTAGCGAATGCCTGGGCACCGTCGATACGTTAATGATGTCGGCGAGACGTCTATTGGCGGCGAAAAAACGCCACGTTTTATCCCCGTGCGGGTTGACAACGAGATCTTGTGGCCGCCCGCCCGTCGCCTGATTGCACACTTGTCTTTTTGCCATCGGGCGCGCTTTTGCAGGGTTGAACTTTCGTCCTAATTGCCGCGAACCACGTGAGCGAAATACACCGATAGATTTCTCATGATCACGCAGCAACACGCAAAAGTTGTTGCCGGCCTATTCAGTTCCTTCCTGCCGTAAAGAACCCCGTAGTGCATCAAGCCAATTTCCTTCTAAGACAATCGCAGTTTATCACAAAGCGATCACGATCTCCATTACCGCGAGTGGGCCGCGCCGCTGCAAAACTAAATTAACCGTACAACCTCAAGTTTCAACATCATCAGTTATCGGCCGATCTGAGGCTATTTTCCTCGAACTCTACCTACCGTAATGAGGTTGTAAACAACACTGCCTAATTAAACTCCTTAATCGCGAAACTCAAACGGTAACCGCTTTTAAAACAAAACCTTCGCAATTTTCAGAGCGACCACCGCGTAAATAGCCTTCGTTATATCGATGCGGCGATCGCGGTTCATTACCTTCGCCCCCTCCGACTAATTAGACGCCCCGCGCCCGCGCCCGTCGACGGGAGGGCTTCACATGACGACATTGTCGTCAGCCTCCGCGGCACCACACCGCGACAAACAAACGTTTGATCGTGATGTTGAGTAGCGCCTGGTTGCTTTTAGTGTAGTGAATTTCCTAATTCACTACACTAGGCAGTGTTAGTCGATAGCGGAATAAAAACCGCGGCGCGGTTTCCAGGGGCCTTAGCCTGTAACCAATGACATTCCATGTCATTGCCTGTAACACAATGGCGTATCAATGGCGTCCTAGGTAGAAAGACAAAACCGGGATTTTTTCGTTGTTCTCCTACAACCAGCGAACTAATCCTCTAGAATTAGACTCATAATATTCTTTGCTGTACTACAATAACATTAAAAGGACCGACACTGGACCGACAGCATTAAAACCGTCAACCGGAAGCCCATTTTGGCACCATTGTGTTACAGGCTAAGGGCCCAGGACACGCTTGGCTACCATACCATACCTAATACCATAGTTTTGCAGAGATATGATTTGGGTAAGTTGATAAAAAAAATCTTGGTCTCAGTGTGTAGATGTCGTAAATATTTGAGATTTCCGCCGACATTATGTCAACATTGTTGTCGGTGTCGTGTCGTCCGTAAAAAAGCCCCGCTGACTGGATTGTACCTACACTGGATTGTTTTCTAATAATTCCTTTATTACGTGCAGGTTGAGCCCCTAATTACCTTTGTTGGTTATAAATCGTTCGCCGTAATGATGTGCGTATGACGGTCTGTGCGAACGGTGCGGCGAAAAAGAGGGTGCGCGTAATTTATATCGTGTCGTTGTAAATCAAACCGCCGTAGGTTGTTACATTCGTTTCCCCTTTACACACCTGTTAGGCTCATTAACAACTGTGCATTATTTTGTAACCGCGCAGTAAACTTGGCAAAGGAAATGAGTGAGTAAGATGACAATTCAACGTACAGTTCGTTGAAATATGTCAGAACTTTCTCACAACTTCCCCGCGAAAGTAAGTAGAATCCCAATAAGATAATATGATCGGCGATATCTACAGGCTTTTTATTACCATCGTAAATTTATTGTTTATTAGTTAATTTGTTGGCTAATTAACGTAATACAATAATATATAGTAATTTCATACGATAGTGCCTACCTGCGCTATCGTATGAACACAATTTAATGAGCATCAGAATACTTTAGATACCTACATGTAAATAAAATTATATCTACAAGGTCGTTCCTAATGTAGCTACAGACATTTCAGAAGTTAACTTTCCGTTCGAGACTGTTGTACATAAGTGAATACCTGCTCAGGTAGGTAGGCACAAACATAACTTAAACAATTAGGTAATTAGGCAGGTACCAAATTTAGAGGCTAGAAACATCACATCATATACAAACTTACACAGAATTTATAATAGTACCGCATGCGTCAACCCGGTAAAGTGGAATTCCCATGAATTTAAAGAAGAAAGAGTTTTGGGACACAACAAGCAATGTAAAGCTCTAAATTATCACACCTTCACCTGCACAAAGTTCTAGCTCATTCTACTTAGGGATTGAGTGCAGATAAGAACCAAAGTAGCAAAACAATGAGGGATGAGGAGCAATAAGCGAGGGCCCGTTCAATCTCTTCACTCTATCAGCCTATCGCTGTCTCTAGCCAGCTAACGAGACGTGGAACGCCATTCAAATCACGACCTTAACACCTCACATTATGTTCTAAATTGTACAACGGGTTACGAGAGCTTTCAGGAGCTGGATATTTTCGCACTGTGTGTAAAGGAATAAGAGTGATTTTAGGGTGTAAGGAGCTAGTTTATGAATGTCGCGGCCCGCGAGATTCGTGATAAGATCTGCGCAAGCGACGCGGATCGGCACCTATTTATTTATTTATTTAATCAGACTGAGCGACGGACAATGTGCCATTGTAAGGCCTGATTTATTGTCCCTGGCTGATCCGTAATGGGCGCTCTTCGTTTTTCAACGCGTAAATGGCAAGTTGGGAGTAAATTAATTGAATGGCATTTAAAATACTAAGCTTACATACATTCATACACCATGAAATGGACATAATTGATAACAACTACGCTCCATAATGAGGGTTCCCCTGGTGCTTCCCACATCCGTACCAACTCTACCAAACAAACTCAACTGTTTTTTTAGGTTCATAAAATATGCCATTCAGATTTTGGCTATAATTGGAGTAATCATGTTAATAATAACGTACCTTAAAGGTCGTAAAAAATCATTCGGAGTTTTGTCAAAACAAGCAAAAAAGGAATTCTATACAAGACAATTTTATTCACAAGTTAATCAGCAATCAATTAATGAATTCCACAACGTTGATAAATATTTATTATTTAAAACAATTAATTAAGCTGTAGTTGGAAATCCTTAACAGCCTAATGGTCTTGTTTATTCGCGGCTAATTAAATATCTACTGGTAGATATTGATTAACTTATAACGGTGGAACGAAATATCGTAAGGAAACCTGAGGGTCTTGACTAAGGTAACTTTTACCTTAGCGCTTAAAATTACCAAGCCACAGTGAGCTTTGTGGTGATTAAGTCCGAATTAGATTGTTAATTTTGCATAAATAAGTAACACACGTCCTTCCTTCCTTGATCAAAGCATCATTTTCATAGGCCATGCCTGTAATTTTGAAAAAAAAATCACGTGCTTCTTCCGTATCACGCTGTTGAGTTTATTTATATTTTTTGCAGAGAGGGCAATAAAAATGTGGAAATGTATTCCTATTGCTATTTCTAATGTTATACAGTAGTGGTAAAATAAATAGGTTTGATGATTAGACTGCGACGATCTCGAACCACCAAGTGTCAAAATATTTTAATTAAAAAGATTGATGCCCAAGCGGGGTAGCTAGCGAATACAGTCGGTTGCAAACTTATCTAATCCACATGGTCCATCGAAATGTTTGCAATAGATGCATGAAGGAAGGACACGTTTTATGTGGGTGTAATGCGTTTTTATGCAGAAAAAAAAAACGTAACAATAAATCGGTCTTAATCACCACTGCAGCTTGGTGCACCTTAGCTGAGACCCTTAAGTTTTCTCACGATATTTCCTTTCACCGTTAAAAGCTAATTAATGCTAAAAATAAACGGAACTGTCCCGATGGCCAATAGAGGCGGTGTCAAAATGTTTTAATTAAAAAGATTGATGCCCAAGCGGGGTAGCTAGCGAGTACAGTCGGTTGCAAACTTATCTAATTAGTTAGTGGCGGGGCGAGGGCGCCGCGGGAATTAGGGCTGCCAATTATGATAAAAAAGTTGTTTCTACAGTAAAGTGCCTCTTAAAAAAATTGAGAAAAAATAGGAGCTTTATCTCAGTTTTCGGGATAAGCTGGCCGACAACCCTGTTTTGCGGCAGGCGAAGCGATTACCGATGCAAATATTTGAAGTAATAATTTGTATCCTACAGATTTTTTTTAAACAATAATGCCTTTTTAATGACTTTTTTTTTATTATTTTTTTAAATAATGTAATTCTAAGATTATGAACTGCTTTACTTTTTAATTGTACAAATTGTGGTGTTTTAATTTATTTACTTTTTTAGTTTTTAATCAATGGAAGTGTTAATATTCCGAAATACGTGTTTTGAAATTGAAATAATAACACATACGGAAAAATCTGTACATTTCTATCGTGAATGGGAACTAATTCTTACAAGTTTAAACAAACTGACTACACTGGAACTAGGTACTGGGTCAGAATTTGACTGACTCAGGAGCAGCCGATTTTGGCTGAAAATATGTTTGTTCTAGTTCGAGCTTTGGTCGTACAAGGAGCGACAAAAAAAAAGTACTTCGACTTTGATTCATGAAGTTTTTTTTAATACATGCAAAATTGTATTCTAAAACAGATAGCCAATATTGTATAGTTTTAGAAAACTAATAGTTTTTTTTTTCTTTGGTGGCGCAATATGCGGCACCAATTTTTCCCGGCATTGAAAGTGCCAACCCTACTCCCGCCGGGGGGCGGGCGGGCAGGTGCGCGGGTCGGGGTCCGGGGGGCAATTAGCGGTGATAGTCGATTAGCCCGCGTGTGAGTGCAACTCGTGACGAATGTTCTACGCTATTAATTGTTAGCATTAACGTTTAGCGAACTGCCGCAGCGATTATTGTCATGTTGGTGGCTCTGTGACTTTTATTATGGGTCTATGGTTATCTCTGAAAGAGTGCTTAGCTAGTGGGATGTCTATGTAGGTTACGTTTTACTCTTACTAGCAGGGTAAAGGCTTTCTCTCAGCTAGAGAGTTTGGGCTTAGTCACCGCGCCTGTTTACTTCGGATTGGTGATTTTCTGATATGATTATGGCTCAGAGTCAGATACTCAGCAAAACAACGTGAGGACACCTAAGCGTCTGAGGTATTTGCTATCATCAAAACTTTAATAATATAGCCAAATTAGATCACTTCTAATGACGTCTTAATTTCGAATTTGCGTAGCACAAATCTAAAGCTTAATTGGCGTAGCACCAATCCAAAGCTCGGTTCTCGACAAAATCTCTCAAGTAATTAACCTGTTAAGCTGTCATAGTCGATATGAGAGTTAGTTAGATGTAGAGAGAGGTGCATAAATTGAAGAGTATCAATTAGTGGTTGTGTAGGAGGTACAGTCATCTGCAGACGCGCCGACTGCACCACGGACTTAATCTTATGAATATCGCAGCCATAATAGTTGAAGACGAGTATTGTTGACTGTACTTACGATGGTGATAATAATTACTATGCCAATTCGATGTAGGTACATTGCATAGCCGTTTATTATTATAATCTTCTACAGTGCCCGTTTTATGCAATAGGCCCCTGCATCTTTGACAGTCTTGCACTTCTTTTATTTGCTTAAAATTAGGGCATTTTTTTGTGAAAACTCAGCTTATACAAAGATATATCATAAAAATAATACGGCAGAAAGCCAATAGCACTTAAGTTATTGAGTAAGTAGTAGTCTACACACGTCCCATAGCTGGCAATTTTCACGTAAGCTCAATTCAAGCTTCTGCTCTCGACTGTAACTCAGGGGCCTACAATGAGCTATCAAAATTGATATACGCGCGAGGAAATTGATGATTCAAATTATTCTTATCAGAAGTTGTAGTCAGTTAGTTTGGAGGTGTATGTTAGTACATTTTACCTAGTTTAATGAATTATTACTCAATCGTGCACTTAATTACGTAGTAGCAAGGTACAAGTTCATTAAGAATCCATACTTATGTTAATGTCTAAACTCGGCTCTTGATTAACCCATAATAATATGCCGAGTAATTGAGAAATCCTCGGTTGGATCTGTGGCATAAACTTCATACATTTCTGAATTTATAGTAGCACGCGTTGTTTTCTTTTTCGCAAAAAATGACAGATAATACAAAATTAACAAAGTAAAAACTACTTCACTGGTGAAAAGGTACACTGTTTTTACGCTATTGCACTGATTTCGAGTGATTTGCTGCGGTCCGTTGAGGAGTTCCGAGTAGCTACCATGAGTGCGAAAAAGCTGTGCCGGACGTCTGCCGGACGTCTATCATGTATCCTAATACTATAGTAGTAAGGTTGTTTATCCAACTTGTCACTTTCAGTGACAGTGACAGTAAGCACTCGTGGTAGCTGTACCTTTCTCCATCTCCGAAGTTCTTCATCAGATCTTCACATTTATTATGGGACCACATGGAAAGTATACCCTTTCAAATGAAAAAGAATCATCAAAATCGGTTCACGTGAAAAAAAGTTCTGAGGTAACAAACATAAACAAATATTTAAAAAATACTGGTCGAATACCTGACTCCTCCTTTTTAGAAGACGATCAAAAAAATACACCTCAGTCACTTGTATTTCTGAGATCACCAGTTCATTTGTTTTTATTTCTTTTATTGACTCGTGGGATGGTTTAGGTCCTGGGCAGGCCTACTCCATCTGAAACAATGCTCCAGCCACTGCCGCGTCCCATCTAGGTAGTGTAGGTGCCACTGGACGCTTTACTAGTGGTTCGCCCCGAACTATGAACTCGCGACCCCATATCTCAGCAACCCCTCGACCGATTTGGCTCATGTTCGAACTTAAAAATTCTCTTGGCCTCATTTACCTGCCTACCAAATTTCATGACGATCCGACAAAATTTACTCAAGTTATCGTCGAACGAACATTCATACATACATACATACATACATACGTACATACATACATACATACAAACGCCGGATTGCTCCAGTAGACTCGGAGAACTTCGCTCGCTTCGCTCGCCCGTTCAATCATTTCATCACATAGATACAAAGGCCTAGGACCTAGGTGTTTAAGTGGAGTAACCCCAAGATGCCATTAGATTGAAACCAGTGTTGGCGAGAGGTTAGCAACTAAACGTTTTCTGTAACGCGCGCAAGCTTTTACCCTTTAAGTGTGGCTATGATTCAATTTAGCCCCGAGACTTGTGCCCGCTCCCAGTTGCTCCCTGACAACAAGCTGATAGTTTTAAACTCTCTATAATTGGGACAAACAGTGGTACCAAACATCCGTACCAAATGTTACAAAATCCTGGGCTAGGTGAGGTGCAGTCGACAGCAACCTTGACACGTGTGACCTCTACTCAGTTATATTATACGGGCGACTTTGCAATGAAAAAAGTTGGGTTTCCACTAATCTCTTCTTTGTATATCAACAGAGCCCTTTGGGAAGTCCTTTAATTAAGGCATTCTCTAACCTCGTTTCGGAACCGGTCGCGGAATCAAAAACACCTGTGGGTTCGAGATTCTGTTGGCGCTGAAGTGATGTAGGGTTTTCAGGAGATTTCAACTGATTGAGCTACTGATTTTTTAAAACAATTGAAGAACAAACGATGTCGGCGGAATATGGCCGGGCGTTGGTCAATTAATTATCTGAGCACTCTCTTATGATTATCTACCAGCAGGTTTTTTAAGTATAGCGGTGTCCATCAAATCAAAGTGATGGCCCTTGTGCAGTTTAGGTAATGGGCATCGTCATTTTTTATTTTTTATTCTATAAATCGAAAATATAGACAAATATAAGAAACTAATTTGAATATTTTCTTAATTTTTTATGTAAATATTTTTTTATTATATATTTAAAATTTCTAAAAGTTTTGTGTATGACGTCACCACTGGCATTATGTACTAAGTTCATTGCCTTCATTCATGCTTTTAAAAAATAAAAATATGTTGACGTTTGACAAATGTCAGTGTCAAGTCAACAAGAAGTTATTTTCTCAGTTATTTGACACTTTTGACAGTTGTTTTTTTTTATATTTGTAGGCTATGGAACTACCGCATTAGAGGCTATGATGACGTCATCGAAAGAAAAATGAAGTAAACATTTTTGGCGATAAATATTAATAATCCGTTTTAATTTTACTTATTTAAACCTCTAATAGTAATCAGTATCCCTATTCCTCGAAATGGTTTTCAATTTACGGCAATCGATGCCTCACTGATCAATGCCCAATCTTTGTCGTGGTAGACTTTTTAAAACAAAGTGTAACGCTTCCCATTTTCTTTCAATAATAAATTATAGTGGCTGGTTATTTATAAAAAAGTAAGCCTTGAAAAACATAAACAAGAGTTTGTTTCCAACACTATTGGCGGAGTGGAGCAAGGTGCGCGAGGGTCCGCGCGCCCCGTAATTAGTTTCAGACCGCCCTAGCGGGCTTATTTTGTTTTTCTCAGATAATTTTTAATTAAACGCTTGATTAAAATGAAAGTTTGCGTAAGTAGCGAGCGGAGAACAATCGCGCCCGAGTTTAGGATAATGAATTGATGGTGTTACTTTGCTTGCTCGTTCCACTCGTTCGGGATTTAATTAAAAATTGCCAATAGAGTGTGTAGGGGAAGTTCGCAACGAGTTTACGGAACTTAGTCCGGAGGTGCCGGTGTCTTACTATGTCAATTTGAATATGAGATTGCTTTTGTTAATTCCTTTGTTTTAATGCGTTACACGCACGTCGAAAACGAAAGTGGATCTACTAGTAAAACATTTTTTTTAGTTCGGGTGTTAATCTTCAGTTTACTTGCTCGTTTATTGACCTTGTAATACAATTATTTTAGTCAACCACTCTTAATCAATTGGTAAAATTTATGACACCAATAAAACGGGAGATATGTTTTTCTTATATCTTTCAGATGTAAATTAGCTGTAACTCGAAAAGCAGCTTTTTGGTATAAGGTCACTTTGGTTTTCAATATCCGAACGTATCGATTTTCATTCTTATTGCTTTAAAAGTTGGTATCTTTGTGAGAGTAGTGAGACGTTTAAAGGCTGATTGGACTGTCTGATGCTGTAAAATAGACTCGAATACAGCTCAGAACAGTTCCGCGTCGATTCTTCACATCTAATGAGTCCCGATCGTATGTATAATGTGCGAGTCGTAGACCATGCCCAGACGGGACGGCACAAAACAGATACACACCGAAGGTCGGCAGGCCTAAGGCTTTTTCTTTGACAGCTATCGAAACATAAATGTCGAAACGCCATGATTTTGGTGGTGAGGTCTAATTTATCAGATTGCGTCGTTAAGGTTAGAAGTTACAATTTTTATTAACAAAGGTGGTTTCAGAAAAAAATCAAATGTCAAAGAAATCTTAAAAAATTGTAATTGTTGCCCCGTATCCATTAACTCTACATAATGTGCATAATTGTTATCATATCCTACAACATAAAATATCAATGCATAAATAAAGAATTACTTCGATCCAACGAGATGAGCCAGTTCTTTCCGGTGTTTCCAGTTTGTTAGAGAGATTTAATCCTTATGATTGACTATATCGATTGATTTGCGATTATAGAGATGTGTTACGGCCGCACCTTTAACAATGAGCCGTTTTCAGCACAAATTCATAAAGCATTTCTTAGGCGCCATCTAGCGGCTCATTTACCGCGCTACGAGAGATGGCTCTCTCGCGGAGCTTCTACGCGCCTCTGTGAGCGCGGGCGGGCGGCGCGGCGGGCGGGCGGGCGTGTGTCATCATTAGCGAATTCTTGGCTTGTCGTCAGCATACACCGCTAACGAGTTTCTTGCTAACGATGTGCTAACTTGATACAACCGCGTATCTTCAGCGCTGCAAGCGAGCCGCATTGTTTGACGTGCCGCGGCCCCGAAGGAAAATATACGCTGCGGTTCAGCGGTTTATTTTCGCATAGGATTTATTGATCGTGAGAGGTCTGGGGTCCAACTGTAGACTTTAATTTACTGTTCAACTGTAAGCCAAAGATGCACCGGATCAATGCTACCGGAAAGGTCCCAAAAATGCAACAAAAAACGAAAATTTTAAAAAGTGTGCAGTAAGCATTGAGTTAGCCGACTTGGTATATGCTTCTTTTTTTCGTGCCGATGATTCTTCGTAATATTATTTTGGACCAGTGTTTTTCGTATAGGTAATACAATTTTTATTAATATAAGTCTAAAACAAACAAAAAATTATAGGAGTAGAACTATGTACCTGTCTAGGTACATACATTTTATGTATTCATAATATTTTTTTTTTTATTTTATAATATCAGGTCCATAAACATTAAGCCATCAGCCGTTTCAATATGACTTCATCTACAAGAGTAAGGGTCTTTGCACACGTGCCGGTTTGATTAACGGTGGTGGTCTAGTGGTAGAACAATGGACTCGGAAACAAGAGACCCAGGTTCGATTCCCGGTGCGGGCATGGACCTATGACTTTAATTTATTTCAAAGTTTCGTACAATTATGAATTTATAGATAGAAGCAATACCACTCGCTAACCGTGAAGGAAAACATTATGAGGAAATCTGAGCGTATAAGGCATACCCTTAAGGCGATAATCGCCAATCCGCATTGGGCCCGCGTTGTGACTTTTTCTCTGAGGGAAAACCTTTGCCCAGCTTGTGGGACACGTACAATTGAACAGGCTACATCTTACTTTTTACTTATGGAAGCTACCTACATACCTATACACCTCACCACCGGGTACTCAGCCACCGGTGTGAAAAGGCCCTACGTTAATAAATACTCAAGTAAGTATTTAATTTTCTTCCTATTTGTTTGCCATAAATGCGGGGTCGGAGCAACAAGTTAGATAGCACGTCGTGGACGCTTTTATTAGAGAGAGCGTTCTCGAGATCCGATCGCCTCCCTCCACCCCCTATCACGGAGCTACGGGCAGGCTAAGATTTAAAAAAAAATCAGTTATGAGTTATGAATCAATTTTAATCAATCCAATTCTATATTTTTATCGGTTTTATTGCACACAGTACTATCCATCCCATCCATTGCTGAGCCTGCACAAGTGTATATTATACAAGACAGCACGTCGACCCTTATAGTTAGGGAGGCGAATAAGGGAATTTTCGGCAATACTCGAGCGTGGCAGTTTAAGATATGAGAGATACCTTAGACCTAATAGAACAACCTTGTAAAGTATTTAGCTCTATATGTAGTGACGCGCGCCTAGGATAGACGATCAGATTAGTAAAAAAATATGGATAGTCTGAAATACTCGAGCGCGTCAGATTAAGATATTGGGGGTTGATTTTAGTGTTTAAAGACTAAATTTAACTAATCTGATGATAAGTCCTTGACGCCGCCGAGTTATAGGGTCGCGAACTTGTAAAAAAAAAACGTTAATCCGGCATTCTCGAACGCGATTTTTATTTTTTTTATTTTGAAGAATATAATCTAAAACTTACTAAAAATACAAAATCTGCCGGTTTCCGCATGACCGGAAGTGTGGAGGAGCCATTTCGTCTTCCTAAGAACGCGTTGCGGCATATAAGTCGCGAACGATACATTTTACAAAAAAAAAAGTTTTAATAAACAAAAAATTGATTTTATCTATCGCTTTATTGTCATTCTTAAATTCCCCATTTTATCAAGGAGAAAGAAAGGAAAAAAAAGAAACCAAAAAACCTTTTTCGGTCAGATTAAGAGAACCCACCAACATTTTTGTCAGATTAAAAAAATATGCTTTCAGGATACCGAGATAAACCTCCCCTATGAAAATCTGACGCGCTCGAGTATTTCAAATTTTTTTTTTTGCATTTTCAAAAATTCATCGTAACTTATCGTCACGCCGAAATCGTCAGTTTTTTTAAAGGGAGCTTCCTTGGGGCCTACTTAACACCCCTTCCAAAAATCTGACGCGCTCGAGTAATTTTTTTTTTTTTTGCATTTTTGACTACTTTATATGCCTACCCCCACCACGCAAACCGGCAGATTAGTATACCGTTGTTATCAGAGGCACTCGGGGCATACGTAGTATGAATATCTGACGCGCTCGAGAATGCCCAAGTAACTGTTTTTTTTAACATTTTTGAAAAACCGTACACGCCAAACCCACCGCTAAAATGGTTTTTGCCATACGAGCTTTTCTTTTCGAAATTATTTTATCTTTCGATTTTGATAGGTCTCGACGGCGCCGTTGAATTACGCCATTTAGCTACCTCGCCTCCCTAACTATTACACGTTAGCACTCTACTCAGTTACGTTACGGGCGCTCTGACGTGCTGTCGTACTAATATTTTTGTATTTTTTGGCCCAAATAAATTAAACCAAATTAGTTAATTACAATTACTTCAATTAAGTTTAGCTTATTTGAGGGTCTGTAATTTGTGTATCTCTATTTTTAGTCTACATAATTATATCTGTGCTAAATTGAACCCAAAACTTTTCAGACGCTTGCGCTAGGGTTTGATTGAATAACAAACTTCCAAACTTTCTCAATTATTATATCCTAGTTGGGATCCACCTGTGTAGATCACACATTTGGTTTTGCAAAAACTGATTAATTACCTCCATTCCAAAACCTTTCACGTGAGGTAGTCTGTCGTGAAAGGTACGCAACTCTCTTATCTCTTGTTTTTAAGCAAATTAGCAACTAAAATTACCCTTCACATACCTATCCCTACTTCTGAACTCCACTCAAGTATTAGGAAACTCTCGAAAGTTGATTAAAGTGACAACATACACGGTCGAATAAATATAAAACAAACTCACAACATGTGAAATGCGTCCTCGCATTTCTTACTCCGTTCGATTAATTAATTTGCGAGACAACTTTTGGGTCCACATTCATTACGTTAATTAAAATGCAAAGCCACTGTTTGGTATCAAAATAATTTATTTAAGCCAATCTATGATTAAGACCTTAAATTACTAGTGAACATTTTGTAGAGCCGATAAAAGATTTCTCCCTAAGCAAGTTTCATAATAAGTTGTGTGATTTGTTTACATGAGAACACGAGAAGTGTATTTTTTTTAATAAGCCTTAAATGCGATACTCAGAATTTCCTTTGTAAAGCGTCGGTCACACGAGGCTATATCCGCTTTAGAAAATAGAAAAATATTTATCCGCTGTTAGAAAATATGGCCGGGGATACCTATAAAAATTTGCGAATATTTTTTTCTTCTGGCGGTAATTGGCCCAAATTATTCGCTCTATATTATTATTTCCGAGGCCTTAGTAAGAAATAACAGTTGCAATCCATTCATCGCGGCAATTCAGCAGCTGGCAAGACATCACAGAACCGGCATATGAGCGGGCGAAATCGCAGATAAAAGCTTGTTAAATAATAAACAAGCCGGTCCGATCTGAGCCGCGAAGGTAAAGCAAACGGGCCATATCCGCGCGTATTCCCAGACGGGCCGTCCGCACTACGGGGGGCTATTCTCGCTGTAGTACCAGTGTCTCCATTTGCGGGGGTAAAATCTATACAGGTACGGAGCAAGCTTACTCTATCTAAATAATTATGATGAACATGAGCTACACTTGTGCAGTATTTCTCAAGGGCCTTTATATCCGTAATTACCTCTATCTATTCGGCATTTTTGTAGTACTTAGTTTTGCGCGTGGCTGTAAAGTCCGATGTGTCCACAAAGTTGTCATTAAATTTTTGGGGCTTCTATAATAGAGGCCTTAGTTTTTAAGGCCTCTATTATAGCAACCACGTCAACCACGTTTTATACATATACAATTTTCACCGTATTTTTGTATACATGTAGGTTTAGGAGTTCCTAATTATGATTTTGTGTTTAATTCGGTACGCAAAGTTTTTTGTTCGAAAGTCCGTTATTGGCTTAATCTTATCTTTAGACAATATTGAGAAACTAATTTAAATATTTTTTATTTTGGTCCAATAGTTTAGTTTTTAAGCGCTAAAATGTTTTGTTCCTATGACCGCCAACAGTATGCAGACCGTCGCGTGACGTCATAAAACCGTATCTTTGAAACGTTGTAAAATCAAAACTACTGAACCAAAATAAAAAAATATTGAAATTAGTTTCTCAATATTGTCTAAAGATAAGATTAAGCCAATAACGGACTTTCGAACAAAAAACTTTGCCTTCCGAATTGAACGGGGACAGTGGCAATGGGGGACAGCGGAATACCCACCCACTTTGTCCGCCACCGCGCCCGGAGCCCTGTTGCCTCGAATGAGACGTCACAAATAGATTCGTACATGTTTGTCTTGGCTCGGCTTAATTAATTTTACCTTCATACACCGATACTGTTTGCCGGGCGCACTCCTTAATTGAAAACACACCAACGAAGGCAACTCCATTTGATCCGATCCAACTGATTGAAGCGAAATTTATCTTTTAAAACTTTCGAGATTTATCTTGGGCGCCGCAAGGAGCAGGTATCTAATTAATTTTGATTGCCCTCGGTCTGTTATTGCGGTTTAATAATATTCGTCCGGTTGTAAATAAATCCGCCGACCCCGTGCTAATGGCGCTTTTAGTAATTACTCATTTAATATTAATGCGGTCATTAAGGAATCGTTATTGAAAATTGGTTCCCACATTAATTTCGCACTGGATAGATCATCCTCATTTACTGCGTTATTGATTTTTATTGCGGTAATTAGAGAGTGATTACGCCGAGTAGGCATTGCTGGTTATCTTATCGGACTAATGTGGGAAATATGCTACTTGATCGGGTAAGAACGATTATTGCATTACAATACGATTAAGAACGCGTATGCGATAAAGAATCGATATTACTACGCAAATAAGAAGCGCTTTGTTGTGGAGTCACATGAAAAAAATCAATGTAGTGATTTAATTTTATTGAACGAGCGAGAGAAGCGAGAAAAGTTCTCTGACTCTAGTTGAACATTTTTGAACGAGCGAGCGAAGCGAGCGAAGTTCTCCGAGTCTACTGGAACAATCCGGCGGTTGTATGTATGTATGTATGTATGTATGTATGTATGTATGTATGTATGTATGAATGTTCGTTCGACGATAACTTGAGTAAATTTAGTCGGATCGTCATGAAATTTGGTAGGCAGGTAAATGAGGCCAAGAGAATTTTTAAGTTCGAACATGAGCTAAATCGGTCGAGGGGTTGCTGAGATATGGGGTCGCGAGTTCATAGTTCGGGGCGAACCACTAGTATTTTGACGTTCAATGTAAATAATTTATTTATGGCATATTGAATAAAAATATTTCAATCTTGAATCTTGAATCTATGATTCTGGATCGGAGAATATTTTATTTTGAAAAAAAATGCTTGTAATTCTGGGACAAGTCGAATCTCTAATAGACTTGCCACAGGGAAAGGAATGCCTTGCCAAGGAATGCCTTGCCCTATGGCTGTAAGTCTAAAATTATTAAGGGACTACTTCAAGCTTTCACAGTTTTATTAAACCCAGTCAGTCCATATAAAAAGAGAGAAATGGAGTACCGTATCGTGTAGCATAGAGCCGTGTTTCTTTTTGAGGTTAGTCTCCAGTACGTTATTTATTGTGTCCTTTACCGACCACTTAATATTATCGTACTGCCGATGCTATTCTCTACTATTAGGTACCTACTGGCATTATTGAATGTAAACTGGCTGGTCAGTTAACGGGGGATTGTAACTATTACTAGAATCAAAGTCACGACCAGCTATAAGTTTTATGCGGCCAACTAACTAATGCTTGGCTTAGTTGGTAATACTTTAGGTCCTCACGAGTCTCATGCATGATACAGTACCACGTGAACTGGGTTTAGCAAAAAAGAAAGACTTATTGCTAAAAGTGATATCTTCCAGATATCCTTTGATAGGATATTTAATGCATTAAATATTCATCATCGCAAAAGCCTACTTGGTATTTTGTGTGGACACTATTAATTGAACGAGCGAGCGAAGCGAGCGAAGTTCTCCGAGTCTACTGGAACAATCCGGCGTTTGTATGTATGTATGTATGTATGTATGTATGTATGTATGTATGTATGTATGTATGTATGAATGTTCGTTCGACGATAACTTGAGTAAATTTAGTCGGATCTCCATGAAATTTGGTAGGCGGGTAAAGGAGGTAAAGAAAATTTTTAAGTTCGAACATGAGCCAAATCGGTCGAGGGTTTGCTGAGATATGGGGTCGCGAGTTCGAAGTTTGGGGCGAACCACTAGTTAATTAGTGTTTTAGGAAGAGGGGAGGTGCATTTTCTTACAATGGATGTTATCGGGTCGTTTGATCGAGGTAGAGCATGAGACACATCACCTTTCCACACATCTCTGCTTTGGTGTTGGTAAGATGCTAACCTTGAAGACCTTGTTCCCTATCCAAATTAGTAGCTGCTAACTCCGTCACGGAATAACCCACCTTACATACTGTTGATAAAGTCCCTCCTCCACTGTTGCAGAATGTTCTCGTCCCAAATTCCTTCACGGGATAACGCACCTTCCCACACTGTTACTAAAGTCGCTTCTCCCTTGTTGCAGAATGTTCGGGTCGGGCGGCGCGTGCGCCGCGTGCGGCCAGGCGATCCCGGCGAGCGAGTTCGTGATGCGAACGGGGGCCCCTCCGCAGATCAACGTCTTCCACATAAAGTGCTTCTCCTGCTCGAAGTGCGGCTCACACCTCATGCAGGGCGATAGGTGAGCGAGAAAAAATAAGAATAAGAATTATTTCTCCCTTTGGTAGTAAAAATACGATTGCTCAAAACGTCAAGCATGCGTAGAATGTCATCAAAATTGACATTTCTGTCTCCGATTTGGTTAAATCCCTCGTGATTTTTAAAGTTAAATAAACTAGTGGTTCGCCCCGAACTACGAACTCGCGACCCCATATCTCAGCAACCCCTCGACTGATTTGGCTCATGTTCGAACTTAAAAATTCTCTTTGCCTCATTGACCCACCTACCAAATTTCATGACGATCCGACCAAGTTTACTCAAGTTATCGTCGAACGAACATTCATAGAAACATACATACAAACATACATACATACAAACGCCGGATTGTTCCAGTAGACTCGGAGAACTTCGCTCGCTTCGCTAGCTCGTTCAATAATTTGCCACGATTGAAAAATTCATAGAAATTATTTACCGACGATAGAGTCAACTCTCTCGCAGAAAAAGACAAAATACGCGTCTGCAGCGAGTAATACTAGTGGTTCGCCCCGAACTATGAACTCGCGACCCCATATCTCAGCAACCCCTCGACCGATTTAGCTCATATTCGAACTTAAAAATTCTCTTGGCCTCATTTACCTGCCTACCAAATTTCATGACGATCCGACTAAATTTACTCAAGTTATCGTCGAACGAACATTCATACATACACACATACAAACATACAAACGCCGGAGTGTTCAAGTAGACTCGGAGAACTTCGTAAGAGCAGCGCTACATGAGACACCGCATGGTGTAACCAAGTCATCATTACACACCGAAGATCTTATGTGTCATATGTTGGCTGCGGCGACTTGGTTGCGCCACCCAGTGGCATTATGTCTTTTACCGTCCCTCCATCCGTTCCAGGTACTACATGCTGGCGGGGTCAATAGTGTGCGAGCAGGACTGGCACAAGCTGGTGAAGAGTGCGAACGCGGCGCCCGGGCCCGGCGCGCCTGTGCGCAAAGGCAAGGTGGGCCGGCCGCGGCGCTCGAGGGAATGAGCGCCCGCGCCGCCGCAACACTCACACCGCGATTATGAGCAGGTGGGTTGCTTTTAAGGCGCTGGGCATAGTGAATTAGCCCGCGCGCAAAGATAAATGCACAATATCGATTCCTGTATCAAATACACTAAAAAAATCGAAAATGTTCACATATCAAAACCTAGAATTAGTTGAGACCTATCGAACACAGCCAGTTTTGTGTTGATATCCATAACATATTGCAAGATATTTTAGTTGAAAAAAAGTGCGCCGCCTATTTTTTACAAGCAAAATATCTCCAAAACGTTTATGAACGTCAACACGAAACTGGCTTTTTTAGATAGGTCTCAACTAATTCTAGGGTTTGATATGTGAACATTTTCGATTTTTTTGGTGTATTTGATACAGGAATCGATTTTGTGCATTTTTCGTTGCGCGCGGGTGATTCACTATGCACAGCGCCTTAACTACTTTGGAAGAAACTTACCTAAGTATGCCTACGAGCAGGGGCCTAGGCCTGTAACGCAATGGCGTGTCGATGACGTCCCAGCAGAAGGACAACACCGGGGTTTCCTCGTTTTTCTCCTACAACCAGAGAACTAATCCTATGGAGTTAGAATCAGAATATTCTTTGCTGTACTACAAAAACATTAAAAGGACCAGTAGCATTATTAAATCGTAATTAAAGGTGTCAACTGGGAGCCCATTTTGGCACCAGTGACCATTGCGTTACAGGCTAAGGCCCCAGGCGAGACGCACCATACTGACATGGTAGATATTGACTGGCACAGAGACTCGATGAGAAGTAGCCTCTGGCCTCTGTCCTGCGCGATTGGCGATCCTTTACAACTTCAAGCTTCCAGCCTTATTTGGGAGGAGTTTCGACAATTTAATACTCTTCCACATAAAGTACACTACTCGACCACTCTTGTCACCGTCCCATCCTCTCCCTTTTTTACCAAGCCAACGGAATCGGCCGTATTTTATTATTTAGTCGATGATGTTTGCTTTGGATTCCTATTTTTTTTCCTCGTTGGTCGCACGCATCACATACAACCCAATACAAATAATTTATTAGATTATGACAAATATTTTTCAGATTTGGAATGAAGTTATCTTCCACTTAACCCTGTAAACATAGTGAAACAAGTCGTTCAATTTCGTAAATTGCAGTTTTCCTCTTCGTCATTCTAAAGCTCACCTATAATTGAACGAGCGAGCGAAGCGAGCGAAGTTCTCCGAGTCTACTGGAACAATCCGGCGTTTGTATGTATGTATGTATGTATGTATGTATGTATGTATGTATGAATGTTCGTTCGACGATAACTTGAGTAAATTTAGTCGGATCGTCATGAAATTTGGTAGGCAGGTAAATGAGGCCAAGAGAATTTTTAAGTTCGAACATGAGCCAAATCGGTCGAGGGGTTGCTGAGATATGGGGTCGCGAGTTCATAGTTCGGGGCGAACCACTAGTCAAGTTTCACATAAGTTTGCTTTATTTTAAACTACACCCACACCCACATATCACGCGTGCATGTCTCAAACCCCTCTGACAAAGACACGAGAGCGTGCGGGCCGACTCTCGCTGACCTTTGCGGGTGTTATTAACACGTATCGTGACTGAACTTGATTACAAAATGCCTTAATTAATTATCGTATAATTAAAACCGCCCGCCGCCGACAATCAATCGTGCCTGCATGCAGGACCGGATTTGGGGAAAGGCCGGTGTGTGTAACGTGTATGGGGTTATTATAGAGTCTATAGCAGCCTACGGACCCAAACTATAAGAAGAGCAAAAAAAAACAACTCTTGGCAGCAATAGTTAGATGGAGAACTCTTTATTGTAAACCAAAAGTAATGTAACGTTTTAAAATATTATTCTTTATGGGACAAATATTATCTTATCAAAAATACAGTCGCAGCTTGTCAAATGTAGAGCAGCATACTTACCTACTAGTAGGCTAACCTCTAAGTCTATAACCGCTACAATCAGTTATTGAGTAAGGTTTGACTGTTACTGTTAATGTTCAATCCGTGGAATGTAGGAATACTGGCCCGCAACTGATACAAAATGGCGACTTGTCCTGAGTTCCTGACATCCGAAAATCCTGAATCCGGCCCTGCCTGTATGATTGAGCGCCTTCCCTAGCTCACTGTACCTTTGTGAAGTTCTCTTTTACGTCCCAAGGCCCACTCTGGGTTGGGTGCGTCAATTACTGCGGCCCAATGCCCGTAAAGCTTATATTATGCTTTTATACTAAAAGCCGCAAGTTGAGTGTTGTAGCTAAAGTATTAATTTTACGCTTGCGGAGTAACAATTTTTTTTTATAAATGCCATTTTTGCAGGTATGTACTAGAGTCTAGTACATACCTGTCTAGTAACTAGACAGAGTATCTAATCTTTACACAATAATAATACCAATACAAAAAAATAATATACATAGTTACACTCTACTAAGGAAATTAAAATAACTGAGAAAGATGTCGAAACGTCATAAGTGTGTATGTTCCCTACAAAATGTAGAGGTACACTAAGAAATAATCAAGTTGTTTTCCTGGAAATACTGTGTGTATGGGGGCAGTCTCGCAAAAGGTGCGGGTTGGATCTCGACCACACCTTACACGGTTTAAAGTCTTAGTAAACCTTTCTGCTCGTATACAAGAGAGCTGACTTTAAATCTGGGCCTCAACGCGTTTGTGTTTCGATAGATTCAGCTGTGTAGGTGAAAAAAACTATAAACCTACTTATCGCAAAACTAGTACTAAAGGGTTGGTTGGTTTTGAAGAAACCCTCCCCCTACGCTTCCCCTCGCCCGCCTAAGTACCGGCCCACTAGTCGCGTGCAAGCTATTCCGCTTATTATTCCCATTGCCAGTTAATTAAATCCCTAGTTGTTTAATGAAACTAATTATTTTATTTAATCAACAACTTTCGCCCGCCTCCAGCGGAAAATGGGTTATCTTAACAACTCTTCCCGCTTAAGTTATACGATAACTAATTTCACTTTTAATGAGTTCCATGTAAGGTTGATAACGAACTCGTACACGTTTCCCGGAACTCCTAGTGGCGATAAAATAGACTTACAAAGTGATGAGCTCATACAAAGTACAGGTGCCCTCAAAATATCACTTCAAAACACTTCTAGGCATTTCTTATCGTGCAAGAGCGTAACATAGTAACGAGTATATAATAGACACTTAAGTAACTATGTCGCAGACTGTACCACCTTAATAGGCACAAATGTAGGTAGAATAGATAACAAACGAAGCAAACAGCGAAACCGCTTAAAAAGAACAATTATCGCGACACTAATGCCTCCTAAAACCACGGGTGGTTCGCAAAAGAATAATTCGCTCATGAGATGCGCACAACGCACAGAAAAGTTGTGAAGAAGTGCAATTAAGCTGTTCAATGAACAAGGAACAAAGACCCGCCTTTGTTTATATGGGCTGCCCACTCGCTCGGAACACGCGGCCTTGCAAACTGTCCGGTCACTGTATGATGCACCTCCACACATGGGAAAAGAATCTCTCAGATTTGAGAACGGTTAGTTTACCAACAAACGGGCTATTGTTTGTAAAGTGTTTGCAATTTGCTGGGTTAATTTTATTTATCTCCACTTGAGAGCAATTTGTAATGGCGAAAGCGTCGTCGGTCGTGAAGTGTAGTGGATAGTTCATAGAGTTAATTATCTCGTAGCGGCGACCAGCGGCCGCCGCCGCCGCGGGCGCCACCGCCTCTACACAACACCGGACTTGCTTTCGGCGCTCACACAGAAAATTCACTCCGACCAATTCCAAAGTTTAAACACTCCTAAACTTTATTCGCCAACTCATAAAACTATTGTCCAGCCATGGCAACAACAAACAATTAGGGACCTGTGAACGCGGCGCCCGCAAACTTAGTTCGCACACAGTCTCTTCTGGGTACCTAGTAAAGTAAGGGTTTCTAACGGCTAATTAGTTGTTGATTCATGAATTTCGCGATTCCGCCTGTCAATTACAAAGCGCCCTTTAATAAAACTACAAAGTGAGCTGCAATAACAAAGGCGTTAGTTGCTATTACTTTGTGCGGCCGCCGGTGGTCAAAGGCTCGATGTTAATTGGAAAGCACCTGGAAATGACAGCGCCTTTATGGCGCGTTTGTTTGGCGTAAAAATCAACGTGGCGAGTGGCGCGCGCGCGCCGCCGCCGGCCTCAAAGACTTGACCATTCACTCGGCTTTGTAACGCGATTACGCAGACTTGTCGAAAGTTAATTAAATAACGTTTTTCCAAAATTAGCTGCCGGGCGCGAGATCAAAGTGCTCGCTTTGCGAATGTTGGCACAAAGGGCTGCTGCGGGCGCGGTCCGGTCTGTGATCTCGATCGAGGCGCCGCTAATGCACTGCGTCCGACAGGTGAGGCGGTGAGGCTAGCCCGGCCTCCCTCCAGCTCACTCAATTAGGGCCACTTTACTTTACCGACTTCAATGCGACTCGGCTTATACCCACATGGTGCTGGA
The DNA here is from genome assembly GCA_949319315.1 of Zelleria hepariella. NCBI lineage: Eukaryota > Metazoa > Arthropoda > Insecta > Lepidoptera > Yponomeutidae > Zelleria > Zelleria hepariella. The sequence goes on along the minus strand of OX439383.1, from coordinate 4,866,039 downwards.
GAAAGGACTTGTCTAACTTAAAGGGGTGTGGTCAAATACTTGTACCTATTAAGGGGCTAACGCTGAAATTACGAAACCCTTACCAATAGAAACCACCATCTAAACGGCAAGAAAAAACATAATTTATCATGCAAGACATATAAAATGTATGGTGTTGGTACTGAAATATAGGTAAAGATAGAGAAGAAAATAGTTATGCATAGCTACAAGTACCACCGGACAATTCAGAAGGGCCGCAACTTTCCACCGCCTCTGTCGTTTTGATTAATGACCGACACATAAGTATCAGTCTTCTATCTAATTCAATCGTTCGAAAGCGATTGAATCACGCGAGGTCGTCAGCAGCGCGAGCACGACAACCCAGTTTAAAGTTTATTGACTTGCTTAAAAAAACATTTTACGAAGCAGCCATCATGCAGCCATTTTTTACGGAGCGGACAGAAGCCTGTGTGTCTGAAGACACTGTACCATAGGCAGTATTTTATCGTCATAGAAGCGGCCGAAACGCGCCTCATGCTTACGCTCGTCGTACTTACGCGCCTCATACTTGCGCGCCTCGTACTTACGCACCTCGTACTTACGCACCTCGTATTTACGCGACTCATACTTACGCGCTTTATATTTACGCGCCTAGTCTCGGAAAACTTTTGAGCGGTCGTACGCGTACGTAGAACCCGCGTTTTCCGATCAAGCTGGCATATTATTTAAAGAAAACGCTTGAGTAATTCAACTAGTCTATTCCTATATTAGTGTGACTATATAAATGTACCTCGAAACGACCACAAGAATAACCTCCCGTTATTGCTGTGGCTACGTCATTAAAAGCTCATTTTACAAACGTTTCTCGGTAACTTTATTTTATAACTCCACGCTTGATTTAGACAAGAGTCATGTAGAGTTGCGAGCAATCCTGGGGGATTACCCTTGACGCCATTGCGTTGATATTAACAAAGTTTTAAAATTAATTTCTCTTTTAAATCGCATAGTCATCCTTTGATTTCATATGCTATTTTTTACAGTACCAATATAAAATGAGTCTTAATTCGTGAAATATTGAATTTTATAAATTTCGCCATATTGAAATAATGCGTCAAGGGTAGAGGGGCTGGTCAACGATAGAAGGTTTTAGTTTTCTCTAGTTCCTGCTAGCTCATCGAAATACAGGGGATGACTTTGAATTCTTTAGAAAAGAAAAAGGAAAAAAACGTTTTCAATACACATCAATACGAACCACTCTGTAGAGGTAAATCTGCTGTTCCATACATTTTGTGCAGTACTGACTGACATATTAAGGCCGGCCACATACTTACAGACGGATTTTTTCCGTAACGGAAAAACTAATGGGGATTCCGAACGCAGCAACTGCATACAAATCTATGAAAATTCCGGACGGATAAAACCTTATGCGTATGGTAGGTCCATAGACTTGTATGCAGTCACTGCGTTCGGAATCCCGATTCGATTTTATTCCGTCCGGAATTCCGTCTGTATGTGGCCGGCCTAAAAGTTGTGTGTTCTGATCATTAAAAAGATCCCTCAGTTTGTCTAAATCTAGCGAGTAAAAACTCACCCTGTACAACCTAATATATGAGAGTATACCTATTATGGTTAGTACGGCCGGTGAAGGAAACGTTCTAGTACAAAGTAAGTTAATTAGTATGCATAATAAACGTATAATAGCTTTATTGGTACTTATCGCGAGTGATTAGAGGCCATAATTGATCCGCAGACACGCGACGTGTGGCGGGCGAGCTCTCTTGGCAACAGACGAAGAACAACACGCAAAGTGCAGCTTTAGTACTTATTATCATTTCCACGTTTTTTAGGGGCTAATTACAGACTTGAAAAATTTTACTATGCCGTGTTTATTGTAGAGTATTGTAGAAACCCTAGGCAATGCCACAAAATAGGGGCCCCAGACCCCTGCCCTTAGTAGATCGATCGAAGGTTTATCTATACATATACCAAGGAGGATATAACTGTGTCGAAAATAACATTTAATTTTGTATGATACCGAATTCAAAGTACTGATAGCGCTAAGAAGGTTCATTATGTAACCGTAGCTTGCCGTCTTATTTCTAAGTTACGCAGAGAGGTTCCTTTTTTGTCAAATGACAATATAATCCGCGCGGCATCAGAATGGGATAATACTTTTTGAACTGAACCGAAAATGACAGTTCTCGAGTAGCGTCAGTAAAAAAATTGTTAGTTCTACATTCTATCATAGGGTTATGAAATTGAAAATACACAAAAATGATTGATGGTTGTGATCTAAAAGGATTAAATGTTATTGCATTAATTTAATAAAACGTGATAAAACTCGAGCAGACACCCACGCGCACAGAAAGCACAAGCAAGTTTCGACGCGAGTTTGCCATAGACAACTAGAGTTTGCTGAAATGCTGACGCTACAGCTGACAGGCGGACCGCGAGCGTCTCAGTTCAAAAAGGTATTATCCCATTCTGATCCCGCGCGGATTGTACCGGTCGCTAACTCTCCCACTCTCTGAGAGAAGACCGAGGAAGTTTGCGGGGTGATTTCACGCCCATTTCACCGAAGAAAAGCCGACCAATTAGTTGGGCCCGTTAACTCTTTATTTGTCTAATAATTTCATGCAATTAAAACTAAAGCTGTCTGCTATAAATATCTCTCGCTCATAATAAATTATTTTATAAAATACGACATCTGTTTGTTTAGCGCTAATTGGCACGATATGAGCGAAGTGCCAATTAAAGGATATCTAAATAATAATAACAATCACGCCCAAGGTGATCTTCTAGTTGAGTAGCTAGAGTCAGTGGTTCCTAAACGGTGGTCCGCGGGCCACAGGTGATCCCGAGAGCATCGACAGTGGTCTGCGGAAGGGTCCTGCGGTCCTAGCACATAACTATAGTGGCCTTAGTCGCCAGTTTCATGCGTTTCAGACTGAACATTTCGGGCGTGTTGGCGCGCGCTCGTCATCCCTAGGTGTATTTGATTTGAGGCTAGCTATACTTTTATACTCGTTTATACAAAAACTCTTGAATCTGTGATCCCTATAACAAAACAATCAAAGTGTGATCCCTGACAGTAAAATTGTTGGGAACCACTGCAGCTAGACAAACTTGCGAGAGCCTTTATCTAGAAATCAGTCATTAATTTGCTTGCTAAGAACACGGACACGTGTATCGGCTCAGATTGAGAATTATCCGTCAATTTACTGTTGCTTTACAAAACATAGTCAAGCTTTTGCATCTACGTAACGCGACCAGCGTCGCCTTTCACTCACACTAGATGGGCAAAGCGACCACACTGACGACGCTGTAATGTCTGGGTCATGTTTTTATGGAGTAGGCTTTCCTAATACAGGAAAGTTTTAAATAGCTAAGGAATAAAGCTACATTAAAATTGCCCTGTACACCATCAACAACGACTCTACATTAACGGTCTACCACACAATTCTATACAAATGCTACGAATGACGTCGATTTTTCAGAATTTTTGTTTCACACTCCATAAGAAAGATTATATTCCTCTAACAAAGATTAGAGTACGATTTTCATAAAGAAGGTTGTTGCAGCAGGACGCAAAGATATGGCGTCGTTTGGCCGTAGAGGCCAAGACTTACAACGGCCCGCTGAGCCAGCGGAGCTATTTGGCCCGTCAAAAAAAATAGCAATAGATAAACAATGATGGAAAGGATAGAACTTCTACATGTAGTCACTCCTGTCAGACATAAGTTGCGGAAAGTTTTAGCGCAAAGAAACACATGTGGACGCCTCGACAATTTGAGGTGTCGGCCTCTAATTTTAAATTAATACGGCGGGGCCGCGGGTGGCAAATTTGAAAAGTTTGAACGACCGCCGGCCTCCGCCCTCGATTGCATTTTTATACCGTACAGGACAACCTCTTACCTTATTACCGGGAAGTACTAAGACATATTTTGGCGAAAGTTGAGCTTTATATTTGACGTAGGAGGACCTTTAATTCACGATTCAATACTCCAGGTGGAGGATTGGAGGAGTAAGCTCAGAACAGGGAAAGCTAGCATCTTTTGTCTGCGGGGGCCAAGATCCAGTTTGGGTAGCTAATTTGCCATGGATAAAATGAATTTTGACGAATATAGGTTCCTGTCAGTGAAGTTCTGAAGCTCATACCTCGGTTTTGCACGTTCTGAGGAGGAATAGGGATGGTTTTCACACAAAAGATCCTACTGATCGAAGTGGCCCGGGTTGTGCAAATGTGCACGGCTCTAAAAGAAAGAAAATTTACCCTCATTATTGACAATAATAATACTGAATGGCAATAGCGAGGGGCGTAAGTTGTAACCACATAACGGCTATAATCCGCGCGCGATGAGAATGGGATGCGACGTTTTGGAACTGAGACGCGCGCGGTAAGCAAACTCGCGTCGAAGCTACCTTGTCGAAAGTAAATTAAAGTATGTTTTCGATTGACTTTGACAAGGTTCCATCCATTCTCATGGCGCGCGGATTATATGTCAGGCTTTCTTGACGTTGACACTTGTCCGGCACTTGTCACATCGGAACGAATAGTCGGAGACTTTACGTACCCCTTCGGAAACCGGCGCTGATGATTGCATCAAATACGATGCTCACTTCTTACCAGACGATCTGTACCGTAGCCGGTTATTATGCGGTACGACAGCACCGTACCTACATCTCTCTGCGGACCGCGCCACTGCTTCCGAGTTAATTAGACAATGGGACACGCTTTCTGGGAATCGAGACCTGTGGCTCCGTCCACGGGTCAAGGAGATACCACGCATCTACAGTTTTCTTTATAAATGTTCAAATACAAAGTTGCTTTTATTTTAACACATATGAATAAATGTAGATACCTGAGTGCCAGGATCAGGGCCTCTATTCTCTAAAAAATCCACTCAACCGTAGAGCGTCAAAACACTCGAAAAAAGCCCTTATTAAAATAATAAAAAAAAAAATTGACATTTTGAAACGGAAATATTTACGGTGGATATTATATTTTAGAGCATACAGGGGGAGCATTTTTGTAAATTTCCGACACAAAATCAGCTGTGTGGCTTATTGAGGTTCTCCACATACAGCAAGTTGGATAGATTGCACGGAAAATCTGAGAAAAACATTCCCAATTGTCCAAATTGAAACAAAGGCGAGGCCGTTTACCTCCGAATCGGGCACTCGATTTGGGGCACCGGCGGGCGCACTTATGCACCGGCACATTTCCCACAGCACGCGACAAAGGACATCCGTCCACAATAGCTCCATTAAAATAATGCAAGTAAATGAGGATTTGCGGGAGTAGGAGAGTAGCCGAATCCGCTCCTCGACACAATACCCCGGCCTCTCTACGTGAACATGTTTCATTAGCTAAGTGGGAGGCTTTTGGTAGCGGGATTCGTGTTATGCAGCCAACTAGACGCAGCGTCGCGTTTGCTTAAATGCCGTAATTAAAACGTACCCACCCTTAAAGGCGCAGTTTTAAACTCGCTACATTTTAGTTTCGAGTGGCCTATTTAGTTTTATTGCCGCCCCGTGCTCCCAATGACAATTGTCTAAAATGTATAATGTCGTTATTGCATAACGTAACCTCACGAGCGTATTTCAGAGAGTGAGCAGCGGAACGAAGTAATGCTGGTTTCCACAACGTGACAGTGTGTGCTTATTCTGTAAAAAATCTAAAAGGTCTATTTGACTGGGAGGTCAAATCAGCATTCAGCACTGCTGTAAGAAACAACAATAGGAATGAATCTGGACGTGACAAGTTTTCAGTGTAAAATAATGCCCTTTAAGTTAGGTCTATGGTAATCTTTAGGGATCCGTACCTTAAAGGGAAAAACGAAGATTGAACCTGAATCCCCAATATGATAGAAAGAGCTCGTACTGGATGAGCGAAGACAAACCTTCATACGGCGGTGTATCTCTACAACAGATGAGCTGGGGTCGCTACGACCCCTTCATTTAATAACTTTATTGATCGCTAACGAGCGAAATTGATCGGCACTAACGATTTTAATCGAATCGCGGCTGGCATCGATTCATCACGTGTCGATGCCCTGATCTCGAGTTAATTTAATTGAAAGCGAGTTGAGTAATTAATTAGTGGCGAATGATAGCTCTTAGCTAGATGAAACGTGCCGTATGTACCGAGGTGCATACTGAATAAGCAATCTGTACTGGCAGGAAGAAATTTGTATAGAAATAAGTCCGCCCTTGTACATAATGTCTCACATCTCTTTTAATTAAGTAATTATGTTTATTTTGTTTGTGCAATAAAGTGTAACATAAGCAAGAGCTTAGTTATACTCGTTTTTTTTTGCATTTAAATGGATTTAAGGGTGGACGATAGCAACGTGGCGGGAAATTAAATTTTTTCACAGTTTTTTACATTTTGTAGCTAAACTGAGCAAATTTTGTTCAGCGATACGAATCAGTGGCACTGCCCAAAAAACTTGTCGTAGACCAGAACACATAATCGGCTGAATTATTGTTGTTCTTTTGTTTACAATAATTAAAAGAATACTATGCTATTGCCGCGAATGAATAATCGCTGAACAAAAATAGCTCAGTTTAGCCACAAAATGTAAAAAACTGTGAAAATTTTGAATTTCCCGTCACGCTGCTATCTTCCAGCCTTAAATTTAAAATGGGGGAAACGCAAATGGCGGGAAACATTTTTGAAGTATTTAAAGTTTGCAAAGGAGGAGCCCAAATATTCGAATGTAGAGTTTGTATCATACTAAAGAATCAATGAAATCTACTATTTTTAGGCAAAAGTAGCTGAACGCAGACTGACTTTAGCGTATAATATTATGTTATATTTTAGTATGAACATTATTAGTATGGAAATCAAAGCACCCCAATCTCAGCATTATCTTTCATTTAAGCATTGCATACATATTATAATTATGGGATTCTTCGAAACGAGAGGATAATCTTTACGTAAACTGTTTTCTTCATTTGTTCTTGGTGTCCTTCATTGAGCAGCATCCCTTAAAGACATGCCTCCCTCCATAGACATACCTACTTGATTTAGCTGAAAGCATCGGGTCCTCGAGGTTAATAGCATTTAATCCCGCTAAAACGCTAGCCGATCCGTCATAATGAATATTTATCCGCGACAGATACTTTTATGACGAATACATATTTTACTACGCGAAGTAATATCACTGATTGCTTCCCTTAAATTTTTCTGAAGGCCTTCCTACTACTATTTGCCCTCCTTACTTACTCAAACAAACAAACATGTAATAGTACATTACTGCCGCGATCTGTAATGAGTGCGTTTCTGGCGCGCTTTTGATGGCCGACAGAGCGCAGCGTAGCGCAGCTCAAGGCCCTCACAGTGCGGTCAGCATTGCAGCCCTTGATGGACAAGCTGGAATGAAGGCCGAGACCGAAGGTCGAGGCCTTTATAGCGCGGCCAGCAAGGGCTGCAATGATGACCAAACTTGAGGGCCGAGAGCGTAGCTAAGCTAAGCTCGAGGCAATCATAGCGTGGCCAGCAGCGCACTCATTGCAGACCAAGGCTTGTATAGTGCTTTACTCAAACAATGCGAGTAATTAAAATAGTAATTAGAATAGTAATTAAAATAGTTATTTAATTAGCTTACCATTTGTCGTAGATTAGGTACTTTCTGTCGATTTTCCATTCCGCAAACTTTTTGTTGGTAAGCTTGCTTGTATTCTTCTTTTGACTTCGGTGGCAATAAATTTCCAATTACTAATTTCACTTGCTTTTGAATGTCCGGGGGTGTTAAACACATTAAATATAGGATTCGTCGCTTTAAGAATTCACTTTTTCAACAAAAACACAGAAAAAATAACTTCGAACAACGCGCGAAAAGCCGAAAACAATATGGCCGCGCTTTTTTTTTCTATGCAATGTGTCGACTGCCAGTACCCATACAGCCCAATTCTAAATAAATACTTTTTGCGCCTGATGTTTGAGTTCTATTTATGAAACAAAACTCGACATTAATGGATTTTCATACAGTTTTTCTGGCCGCAAAACACGACATTAATGAAATTCCATACAACTTTTCTGGCGCCTAATCCAAGTAGCCCGCAAGTCCGACTTTGCTCAAAGAAGGTTGTCGAATTAATGTCCACATTACGAGCTTTTTTGAGTAAAACTAAATTAAATGTAGAGAGGTACATACTGAAGGCATGTAATTTGTTTTTTCAAAATCAAAACAGTCAGTAATCGAAAGTCTTTACTGATAGTGATTTGTTTTTCTTAATATTTTGAAATTGGAGTGTTTTTGATAAATAAAATGAAATAAAATTTATTGCACAACCAGTGTCATAAAGTTTTTGTGAAAAGAGAGACCCAGTGGAAGCCCAGTCTTCAAATCATTAGTTTATTGATAGTTTTACAGCTGTTAGAAAAAACTGTTTTGCTTAAACTTTAAACATATAAAAAATGACTTTAGTACAGACTAACGGCACTGCATGATTCATTTTATTAAGGGAGTTAGACATACATCAGTTAACCCAAACCCTTCACGATTATTACGTTGCAAATAAGGCTCGTGTCACACTGTCACTTTAAATTTGACGCGCCTCCGTCCATTAGTCATAATATGCGAAACATATGCCGATACAAAATGATACGGAAGTATATGAATGACAGAGGACGGAAGAGAAGAGGATAGAAATGGAGTCACAAAATAGTAAAACACAGAAGACCGTGGGGGTGACGAAGATGAAGAAAAATAATGTAGAGACTGGCAAAGGAAAAGCTTTTTTATTCTATTTCAATCAAATTCTTAATCGTGATTTTAGTCACGCTGGCAAAGTTGAGTAGAATCTCCAAATACAGCTTAACCTATCTTCAGTAAGGTATTTAAAAAAAAGGAAAAAATACAGAGAAGAATTATACCTAGAGATTTTGGTGAGGCAATAGGAAGTGTCTCAGCTTTTGCTGCCCTAACCATTAATCCATTAATCCTATTCAGCCTAAGATATTAAATAAAGACCTCCCAGAGTTGATCGGCGGGGCCTTCTGCGCCTCGTTATTCCCCGCACCGAGGGTCTATCGGGGAGTGGGGTGCATTAATGGATTACGCCCGCGCGAGTGAATTAGGATATTGTCGTGCGATCTGTTCCGGTGCACTCCTTCACGATGATCCGCCTGGACTGATTGATGTTTCCGACAGAGCCCGGAGGCATTCTCTTATTCTAAACCAGTCCTTCAATTCTGAGCATCGTGACCATATACAATGGTTATCCACTCATCACGGGCAGCCTTATTTAGCGCAAAAGCGACGTCAACATTCTGTCGCTAACAGTCACCACGTCATAGTCTGAAAAAGCAGATAATTTTGGGCCAATTAGAAGGCAGACGGGCGAGTGGCAGAACACCAATACGCTAGTCCGGAGGCATTGGTCCAGAAAATAAAATTTCTTCGTCGCAATGATAGGTTTTCCCACCCAATGCAGAGTGTAGGTCTCTCCCATTGCGCTCCATTCTTTTCGGTTTTCGGCTTTTCTCATCCAGTCTTTTCCTGCCACATTGACCAGGTCGTCAGTCTATCCCATCGGTTGCCTGCCCACATTTCTACTCCCCATTCTGGATCTCCATTCCAGGTTCTGAGTACAGGGTAAATGTAAAACCTGCAACTATCAAAAGAAAAAAAATAATGGCACGTGACCAAAAAAACCCTGTTTCTGGCATTACAAAGTTGTCTTTCGCAAAAAATAAGATGTCTCTGCGAAGAGAAATGTATGTAAATTAGCTTTCAATGGACACCCAATGGATAATCTTACTTATCTTAAGGATTACCATTACTCAAGCCTTTACATTTCAATTTACACGCGAAAAAACATCGGCAACAGCACGTTTGCTTTTGCGAGGCATCGTAATAAATGTTTGTAATTAGCAATTAAATTAAACGAATTTCTTATCTGCGGCCGGTTTTAATTGGGTGTTTGGGTCGGTCTTGTCGTGAGCTTTCACTTTTAAAAGCATCCTTACCATTGTTATCAGTACAAGGATACGAAGTTCCTTCCAAACTCTATTTTGGTCTCTACGTTTCGATCATCACAAATAGGGTTAGGTTTCGCTGATGTACCGCAGTTACGTAGATCTCTTTTGTTTCGCTTCCCACAAGCATTGTTCTATTGGCGAAATTAATTTACCGATATTGTGAATAGTAAAGCTTCGAATGTGTGCGTCACCGCACGCCTCGACTGGCGCGGGCGAATGGAAACGCGCCGCGCCGAACTCGCGAGCGCTACAAGGGTTTCAACTTATCAATTACAGCGTTCGCTACTTACCTCGCGGAAAGGGCAAATTGATTTAATGTAACCAGAGTGCTTTGACGAATATTATTAATGTCTTTTTGCGCCCTCCTTCTCGGGTCCCCGTAATGCACGCTTTGTTCTTTTACGCGGTTTTGTCTTACATTGAATCTCACTTATCTAAATCTTGAGAGAGGGAACCGGAGACGATGTGTCTTCATTCGCTATTTATGTCCATAACTTTTTATTTTCGCACACTATAAATATGCTGGCGAAAACGTGCAGACGGGCTATTGTTAGGTATATCGCGGCCGGAATGGTCGACTCATTAGTTGAGCACTATAAATCTGTCAGTTTAGCACTTCCTAGTGGCGTGATGCATCGGCGGGCGGCGGCGAGAGCGGGCGTCGATATTATCGCGGCTAGAGGCGGTTAATAAATACGTCCCGTAAAGGTCCCCTCATTAGAGGGCCATAACTCCTCATTAGAGGCCATGCTAATTAATGTGACGTTTACGAGGCCCGCCGCTCGTAACTCAGCCACGGGCGCAGGCTTGCACTGGTTGCCTGCATCGTGGACCGGCCCCCGACCAACAGTGATGCAACAGCTTATTACTTTCCGATATTGCTCTTTGAATCGGGCTCTCGTTAGCTAAGGTCGAAGTATCTTAAAGTTTTATAATCATCTAGGTACTGTGCTAACTTCGGTCGTCATTCCCCAGGGAAATGATACGAATTTGTTGGTGCGGTGCGGGGGCAGTCTGGGAGTCCAATAGAAACTAATAATTGAATTCGCATATTCATAGGCTGCAAAGTGCATGTATTCATTTCGACTCAAACTCTTAACTTGGTGAAGTTCCTCGAGTTAAGTACTAAAATAATGTATGTTTCGTGCAAGCTCCTCAGCCCACGGTTCCTTGAATTTAAAAACTGTTTTAAAAATAGATGCATTTAAATCTCCGACTTTATAATGTCAGTATCGATATAAAACTGCATTGCATTGCAGTAAAGTTCATCAAACGATGTTGTTTAATGGCGGTAACATAATAAAGGCGCGGGCATATCGCGAGCACATCGCCCCAACCAGTGTAATTAAAGCTTTAGGGCAAAAATTTAACGTGAAGATCGCAATCGCGGACATAATTTCGAATCAAATTAACACTTCAACTTTAAACCTCGGCCATTAATGGTATTGCCTATAGCGAAACAATATGCAGTCGTGACCGGGGCGCTCGATATCTAAATAATAAATAAATAGGTGTGCGCTTATCAGTGCATCGCATCTCCGGGTTAATGCTCCGACGCCGAGTTTTATAATTAACAATAAATTCCCTATGTTTTTTGTTGAACGAAAGGCTGTTGCAACACCAATTTTTCCTTTCCCCGATATCGATCTTAATGCACGCGTTCCATAGTGCACGAGCTGGTCAAATCGTTCTCAATTTAGCTCACAACACTTTATAGTTGGAGAGCTGGTGACCAATCGAGATATTTTTTCGTACAAGACTGGGAGTTAGTAGGCTGATAGAGTAGACTTCGCTGAGTCTGGGAAAAATAATTTTTTGGTACCGGTCGCGGTTGAAAGTTAGATTTTTTCGACTTTGAAAGTTTAAATGTATGGGTTGAGTAATTTCTTTTTCGTCTACAAGGCTGGGAGTTTTTAGGCTGCCTTTTTAGTCTCCGCTGATCACGAAATCACTATTTATTACTAGCCAAACGCGGTAGAAATATTGTTTTTTATAACCTAGAAAGTGTGAATTTTTGGGTTATAAAACTCAAACTTTCAACCACGCTCGGCCAAAAAAACAAATATTTTCTTGTTTAACGGAGTCTCAACAACAAAACTAGAAGTTTCTAGCCTTGTACGACAAAAAAAATTACTGAACCCATACATTTAAACTTTCAAAGTCGAAAAAATCTAACTTTCAACCGCGACCGTGCCAAAAAAATATTTTTCCCAGACTCAGCGAAGTCTACTCTATCAGCCTACCAACTCCTAGCCTTGTACGAAAAAATATCTCGATTGGTCACCAGCTCTCCAACTATTAGCCACCAAAGGGTTACATAAACAACAAGCAATGTTATACTCAACTTTTTTCCGTCGACACCATGACACAGTTTTGGGAATACCGTCAAAATCTTGAGAGCCTCGTGGCGGGGGCAAGGGGCACCCCACTCAAGTCGAGCTCCTTTATCTCGTTATCCTAATGAAGTCTACGCTAATGACGAGTAGGTAAATAATAGGGCGGCTAATGGGGGCTTTATCATTCTCGAGTGCGCTTCAGGTAAGGGCCAATTAGAGAGGCCAACATCGGCATTGTTCGGCGCAGTGCTCGCTGCGATTACGATTATTCCCGAACGGCTCTCGTGCGTTGATAAATTGGACAAACTATTGCGAAATGACATCCGGGGCCCGCGGTTGGCGGCCTACCTTAATTTCCTGTTAAAGCCATTGAACGGAAGTTTTGCTTTAGTACGCCACCATTGGTGCTTTAAGGGATTGACCGTTTGCGTGGGTGTAACTGAAATGCTAAAACACTTACTCGGAAACGGTAAGGCAAGCATGCAAAGGTCAGTAGTACAGTAATTCAAAGACGTTATACAGGGCAGTTTTTAAACAGCTTTATTCCTGAAACACGTCAACTTCCAAATGTGATTTACAACAATTTTTGTTCTCCGACCTTTCGAATAGCTCGATGCTTTTTATTGATTGAACGTTTCATAGTTTTTAAAAGGTTTCATTTTGCATCATTTAAGGGCTTCCTGAGCGGCGCGCTTTCGAGCTTCTTCACTCTCAACCGTCTCTCCTGTTCCTATTTGTTACTCCGCGCCGCATCTATTGTCTTTTTTTTTTGCTAACTATATTACACTGCGCTTTCGCTAAGGTCGTAGAACAAAAGTTGTTGGAAATCACATTTAAAAGCTGACTTGTTTCAGAAATAAAGCTATTTAAAATTAACCTGTATCGATTCACCCTAAAATATGACACAAACACTGCGTGAGGAAACCCGCACCGTACACGCTAGCCAAGCTTGGCTCGTACAGCTGGGATGGGCACCTACTGTGGGCCCCGCACGTGGCACTTATATTATTGTGTACAAGACATGATTTCAGCATGAACTTTATAGAACCACCTGTATTGTACTGTCTAAAACAGCCCTGTGAATAAGCCGCTCAGTTTTCTCAAGCCGGTGTTTGTTTCACGGACCGTTCGGGCCAATATTATCGGATAGTCCAATTACCGGCGGAGGGCGCTAATTATCACATCTCGCTTGTTACGTCGCCGCCGCCCGCCCTCCGTGCCGCCCGCCCAAGCCAGGGCGGGACGGCTGAAATATCGCGCCGATACCCGAGACCGCTCACACTTTGCCGATTTAATAATTTATTGTGCTATTATTTTAGGGTGACTAATTAATTTTATTTCATTACTTTCAGATAAAGCACTTGGTTTTTCTGCCAAAATATCGATGAAATAAAATAAGTGGAAATTTTTGAAGGTGAAATTTTAACTTTACAGGTACCACAAGGGTAGACAACCCAGCTAATGTTGAGTTGCCGTTGTGTTTAAGATTTTTTAATTAATTACTAAACAGTAGGCGAAAATAAAAAAAAAATAAGAGAAAACCGGCAGGATTATTTCGTAACAAGCATTGTAATATCTGCCTAAATAACTTCTAGGAAGAAGCGGAGGCACTTTGCGAAAGTGTGCAGCGCTGCACAGCCGGGTTTTCAATCCCCGGCCGCTGCGAACTTGCCGCCACTGTTTTTTATTGCGCGGAATTTAAATGCATTTTTGATGTTGCGAGATGACACGCGGCGGACGTCCGCACCGCCCGCCCCCCGCGGCCCGCTCGCCCCCGCGCCGCCCTGCCGCCCGCGCCCTATAATTTTCCAAGTTGAAACTTCACTACGGTATTAAGCCTTGATTGCTTGAAGAAACTTGGGACATTTTGGCGTATTCTTCGGGCTCCCTGTAGATGCTGTGGAGCTGGCGCAGACGTTTATTACCCAGAGTAATTTGAATTAATTCAACCTTATTTTCGTTGGAAATAAAGAAATTCCGGCGACCAACTGCGGACGGCGAGTGGAAAGGATTATGTAATCAAAATTGAACCGGAAACAGGCGACGCTTTGCGGAAACCTTGTTACGGTCGACCACAGTCGAGGATACCCCTGGCAGCTCTTACAGTGCGGGGCATAAGGGCGCCAATCGAACAAAAAGGGGTAGCGTATGGCTGACTCTACCTGTTGGAGCTAACTACCCCAAACTTGGCAAAGGTCATCGCTGTTTGAATCAGTACCTAGTATTGTTTTCAATTAAGCAGTTGGGATGTAGTTCTGGGGCAGTACCGCGACACGACAATGCGTTTAGCGGCAGGTGCGCCCGCGGCCCGCAGCTTGACTTCCCCTGCCTCAGTTTTAGCGCTTACTAAAAGGGTTGCCGTGTTCGCATCGATACTTGAGAGTGGCAACTGTAAACTTCGAAAGATTGCCTCAAATATGGAGCTACGACTCTTGATCTGTTGAATCGTAAGCCTAACGTGAATATGACATTACGATACGATTAGCCTGAGGAGGTAGAAACAAATCAAGTTAGCAGTAGTATTTATGGAAGTTTCCAGAGTCTTGATCCGAAATATTATGCTATTGACAGTCTGGAGCGTCACGACGCACGATTGATTTTCTCCGCAATAATTTATAACGAATTGGTCAACAATGCAGGTAATTTACAGAAAAGACAACAGTGATAGTTGGAAAGTAAGCTAAATATATGTTTTCCCCACTAATATTTGATTCGACGTTATACAAAATGAAAATTTTACCATCTCCATGACATGAAATAAAATGGAAAAACGTTTATTATTACTGAACAACAACAACATACAAAGTACACAATAAGATATTCGATTATTCAGATAAAAAATAGAAAGATGTTGATACAATGATAAAGAGTTACAAACTCAGCATTATGCTGCGAGAAAGCATGTTATTGCACAGCGCTGGTTTTCAGTTTGCCCCCTGCGTGACAATTGATTTAATAGGTGGGTGGAATAGTTTGCTAAAATTCATGCAAAAAAGTATATGAAACATGATTGAAATATTTCGATACAATCAATACTTTATCAACGGAAAACGCCGAATTTCGGCAAGCCATAGTGACGTAGCCGGACTCCCGTGGGCACATTCATTAGCGAACCGCCAAGGGAGCCTCATGAAAGTTTACCAGTTAATTAGGAGCAACCGCCTCCCCCGCCACCTTTTGTCGTGTACAGACCTCGGAATAAGCACAAGTAAAAGGCTTCTCATTAGTGCCCGTTTCGACTCATAACGAACCGTCCGTCCGTATTGTCGTTTTTCGTGCGGCCTTGGGCTTTTGCGGCGGCAAGAATCGAATTTCAAAAACGTCCACTACTTTACTCTATTTAGCCCAAGAGATTATTGATACCACTTTCCCTTTATGGCAGAACGGCCGCTATTAGCCGCTCTACCACGCTTCTGAAACGATCGAATATCGAAACTCGCCAACTCGAATGATGTATCGAAAATGGTACCGCGAGAGTTCATCGCATCAATTAGGTATAGGCAATAAGGCTCGACCGAGATCTCGGTCTCGGCATTCTCGGCCATAAAACCTGCAGAGAACTCGGTCTCGGTTCTCGGCCAAAATGGCCGAGATTCTCGGCCATAACCGAGACTGTAATCAGTCCGTCTGAGACGCGTCCCCATTCGTAGCTTGGTATCGGTGCGTGAAGAGAGCCGATGATTGTGATTGGTCTTAATAATTGGTGATTTGCCAAGTGAACAGCTTTTTAGCAGAGCTGGTCTGTTATACGATGAGAGGCGACACTCGTTGAAGGGTGAAAATGCAGAGAAATTACTCTTTTTATGTTACAATATAATGTTATTTGATTTTGATTACTAAACTTATTTAAAAACTATGATTACATTCTTAAATATATAAAATTATTCAAAATTCCCTCGTTTTTTTCACGAATGATCGTGAAAGGTATGAACCTATTTTCGGTCGCGGTTCTCGGTCTCGGCCGAGAATGAATTTTATTCTCGGTCTCGGTCTCGGCTCTCGGCGAAAAACCTGTCTCGGTCGAGCCTTAATAGGCAACAGCCCAACGCCCAACTAAAATTACGGTTTTCTAAAAAAACGTCATCAGAAAGATTGTTTCGGGGAAGGCAATTCAATTTGAAGTGAACGAGTGGCACCAGCGCCGGGGCAGGGCTTTCAAATCAGGGGTCGCGGAGATGATTCGAGAGCAATCTGTTAGATTGGTTCATTACAGCTTCCATTAGCGGAGTAATGAGACGCGATGCACGGGGCGCGGCGGCTGCACGGTGAACGGTAGACGGGCGGGCGGACGCCGCGGTTGGGACGCTGAAGTTGGGCGGTTGTCTGTTGAGTTATTGTTTGCTTGGCTGAATATTATTCGTGTAGATTAAAAAAAGATGCGCATTTAGTTCAAAATTAAAGTTTTTTTGCTAGATCTTAGATCGTAATATTATTAATTTAATTTCAAAATAATAGGTAAAAAGATAAAATCAACAGGTAAAGATGTATTTTTCTTTCAATAAACCTAATAAAAGTCGGTTTTAGCTATGAAACAAAATCCGTTTTAAAGGTATAGTCGACATCACGTCAGGCTGTACAGTTGTGCTTGTGTTATAAAGTAGCCCGTAATACGGGCCCCGTATCGTAACCGACTAAAGTGCAGACATGCAAAGGTCAACGTGCTGTCGTGTCGACTGTACTCTGCCACGGACAAACTTCTAGCACACTAAGCTATTTTGTAGACGTCCAGGGTGAAAAAGGCACAATAAAAAAACGCTTGTGCCCGCCGCACTAGCGTTTAAGGTGAAAATTAGCTGCAGTGCTTGAGGATTTGAGTGTGAATGCAGGTCGTGGGGTCGTCCATTTGGCTAATTGGAGGCTCGGGGCGCAGCGGTGACGCCCCGCCGCCGCCTCGCTGCGTCTTTTGTCCCACACACTTGCGCGAATAACTGTCACCCGACAGCTTATTAGCCCCACTAAGATTTTTCTAATTAGCCCAGAAAGTAGGGGGTTAGGATGAGCTTTTACACACACGCTGATAAGTTTTGCGAAGGTGTAAAGGCGTTTGGCGCACAAAATAGAGCAAGGTTAGGACCAGATATTATGAAGGTTGCACCGTTTTTAAGGAAGAGATGTATGATCTGAATACTGTACTTTAAACACCTCGATCGATGAATTGAACGTCAAAAAAGCCACTGCTGTCTAGTTGCGCTATTTTAAGCAGTTAGAGATTTAATGTTTTATAGTTTAAAATCAATTTCTTCATGGGAGCCCAGTAATCAGCACAACGGAAGCCGGGTTAAGGCCCGAGCGAAGTCGCTCCCAACTCCAATTTGTAACTCCGTTTGTGCCACTCGGAAAGTTATATTAAAAGGCCCACAGTAATTTTCTTGACAAACACGATGAATAATGAATGGCGCAATATAAAATTCGGATTGAGGAGGGCGCCTCATCACGTGTCTGACGGGACATGTTTGTCTCCCTTAATTCTGTGTGTTTTGGCTAATTGAGTCTCCTGTCACCTGAGCAGACGTACTTCATTACCGGCGCGCTTCATTAAATCTTCAACAAGGGAACGGAAAAACCCCTCAGAGCGCCGCGCCCGACACATATCTTGACTTTACAAAGTACAAATTCAATCAGCACCGACTCCACATAAGGCGCAAGATTTATGATCGACAGAAATTGAATTCGCTAACAAACAATATCGTATTCGAGGCGCTACGCCACGCCCGGCGCGATACGATGCGATACGACGCGATACAGTATATCAATATTGCAGGAGCTATTAATACGTCCGTCTCATGAGGGGGCGCGGGGGGGGCCGGGGGGTGGCGCCCCGCATCCCCGCTCGCCTTAATTGAATGAGGAGCGGGAATTGTTTCCCAAAATGAAACAATTAATTGTGCAACGGCTATTCCGCCTTACATGGATAATACGTTCGTTTATGGGCTCCTAACGCGGCTGCACAGCGTCCTTTATTGGACGACTCTAGGAATTTGTGTTCATTGGCGCTCGTATACGAAATTTAATTGGGAAATTTAGAAGAACGCTCCTCTACTCTTGCGGATCGAGGAAACTCCTGCAGCTGGTGACGCGCACTGCATCGGGGTTTATGCGGGCTAAACAATTCCGGTTTAACTAAACTTGCAAATAGGTTTGTTTTAAAAATAAAGAATCTTGCATGCTAGGGGCTGGTTTTCGTCGGTGCAGAGCGAGGCGTTTAAAGCGTTCATGGTCAGGGCGGGCGCGCAGAATGCGGCAATAGAGCGCGCGAAAGCGCCGCCGCCGCTCGACGCGCAAGAAAACATGTGGCGCATTCAACTTGAAGACGCATCGTAAACCGCGTTTACGCCTTGCCGCGAGAGCCTCTCAAAACTTTTCATATTCCACGCCCGTAAAACAAGCCAAAAAATACGACCGACGAAAAACATTGTAAATGCTTGCAGGTTATCGACGCGGCCGCCCGGCGCGGAATTAGTTTTAAAACATAGTTTAGGCGTGCTTGTTGCACCCGAAATTACCGCTTTTTACGTTTTAGTGCCTTCGCGCGCTCCGGGCGCGCTGTAAAAACAAATTGAACTAATTCAGCGCGGGCGGCCGCCTCCTACATACATATACGCGCCATATTAATTGTTCTATTCCAGCGAGAAACTACAGGCATCCATTTGGAGATGCACTAATTGCGTCGAGTCACGGATATCACTAATCACCGAAACATCTGACTCGCATTACGTACTATCAATCCGAGCACACAGGCGCAGATTCCACGCACACACGCTCGCATCATTCCCTCACATGAACGCACCCACACTTGGACTCTACAGTGTAGAGATTGGGGGTCCGTCGCACACACACGCGGCACACATTCAATTTGCTATTTATCCGGGAATGGATCTAAGTCATTACTTAGCTGAGCGAGCGAGATGGGGTTGGGATGCAGTGGAAATTACACAGGGATGTACCGGCATTCACTGGTGGCGCCGGCACTCGACTATGGCTGTGTCTAGTTAAGTGCGCGCCGCGTATTGCACTAACAGGCGTGTTTATTAAGGACAGATGTAAGACAAAAACATATGCTACGGCGTCCTCAGACGCAAGTTAATTCCGTACAAGCAACTGGTACAAACAGATCGGGTTTGCATGTCCAACTAGAGTTAAATTTGACTATTCGGAAGCAGCACCCCTTTCCATTTTAATTAACGCGCCGCTTTTGTTCTAAATGAATACTTTTCAAACTTAAACTTACTTGCCCCTTGACCATACTTAAGAATCGAACAAAAAGTTGCAAGAAAAAAGTTTTCCCTCCTACCCGCGGGCGCGGGGGGGCCGCTCAATCACAGGAAGTACGCCATCTCATTCCGGAAGTGGTTTCTCGTGTCGTCCCTCTCGCACGCCTCCCTGTTTTGTGTTTTGAACTTGTACCGTTAATGGACGTGCCCACTCGCACTCTATTCGGAACGGATGCTCGTGAAAACATTTTCAATTGATTGAAAATATGTATGGTAGGTACGCTGTGCCGACTATCTTCGATTCTAGTGAGGTTTCAGCTGAAAAATCGGGTCAAAAGGCCAAATATTTCATTCGGACCAGGAGAGTAAGTCCGAAGATTACCTTTAAACACTTGCAATGTAAATAAAGTTGGTTGTACTCTGCTACGAGTACAACCAACTTTATAATACATTGACGAATTCTAGCTGAATTACGATGCAGTATTAAACTCCGCCGATACGGACGCTACGAGAGTAGCTAGAGAGCGAATACAAACTAACCTTGGCCCGCAGCTTCGCTCGCGTAGTATAAGAATTTTCCTCTTTTCCTGACAGGCAGCCTTGGCACACACTGAAAGTGACTCTATGTAAATCATAGAAAAAAAAACACGTGGATTTGTGGTCTAGTTGTTGAACCATTGAACTTTTTTCCGCGATTTAAGGGCCAGAGAAATCAAACTTCCTTCAGGCCAACCCTATAATAAAAGTAGTTGTTACTGATGAGCCGTTAAAAGTTTTACAGCGCCTTTCTGGAACACGTTGTATAGTACACCAAGGCGGGCTAGGCACAAGTTTGCCTGGAGAACCAATAAAACATTTTAATTTGGCGGGCGAGACTGGGCCTTGATTAATTCGCACCCTCGGGTCGGTAGTTAGCACGCCAGAGCCTAGCCGCGTGTGTGGGGGGCATAATTACTGACTAAAGCGGCCTAATGTGAAAACCTTCTGCCGGTAATCTTGGGCAGAAGAAGGTTAAAAAATAAAAACATTCCTTTGTGGATATACACCGTGGAATTTTAGTGGTTTTAAAGCCGAAGGTATTTTGTTGCACTGGTGATTCTGAGCCAAATTATAAAATTTTATTCAAAAACGCGCGGAAAAAAAATTCACTTCTCCATACAAATGGTGTCGATTGTTTGTATTGCGAAGAGTTTTTTTTTTCGCTCGTTTTGAAGTAAAATTTTGGAATTTGGCTCAGAATCACGAGTGCAACTAAATACCTTCGGCTTTAAAACCACTAAAATTCCACGGTGTATAAATAATCTTTACTGGATGGCATTAATAGTCCTCATCTCAAGCTCTAACTCAAGTAGGTGATCTCAGAAAAGTCAAATGCTAATGTCAAGCCTTAGCTAATGTCAATGTCAATCTCAAGATAGTGTCTATTAATATGCTGACAGCTACTCAAGTTTGACATAAGCCAAGGCTTGACATTAGCATTTGCCTTTTCTGAGTTCACCTACTTGAGATCGAGCTCAAAAAGGTGATCTCTGACGACTATTAATACATATTAATACCACCCTAAGACTATTTCATCAGCCCATCGACCGTTAAGCCAAAGTCTAATTGTTTTTCATTATTAAGAAACTAGGCTAATATGCATAAAGAAAGGGTAGTTGGTCGAAGGTGCCTCTTGTAATCTTAATAAGCCAAAACTAGTACATTTTTGACGTCCTTGGCACCAATTCCCGACTCCAACCTTGCAGCTAACAGGACGAGAGCGCACCAAATAAAATGTAGAGAAAATCCAACGAAGCGAATGGTTCATAATTCAAAAACTAGGCCAGTATCCGAAGCGCCCTGCACCGAGCGATTAAAGTGAATCACCAGTGCGCCGTTCTAATTGGGCAGCCCTACGGCCTCCAATTAGCTCGGACTTAGAAACCCGCACGGCCCTCGGGACACACGGGGCGCAGACCGAACCCCCGATCTAATCTTCTCCGCAAGCACTTATAACATGTTTCCGCGACTCCTCTCATTGAGACGTGCGCGAATGGTATCTTAGCTCTCTCTCACCTATCATTTCATTCTCAGATGTGTCCTACCTTTGTATCTTCAAATCATTTATGTCAGTCAGGTAGCCAGAGGATGACAGCTAGTGGCAATAGCATAATGAGCGCTTCCGTGCTTCGGAAGGCACAGTAAACCGTTTCCCGCGGTTGTTGTTGATTAAAATAACAATCGTCAAACCTAAACACTCTGACACCAGAGTTGGCTACTACATACCTCATGCGATTACCTTAATTACTTAGAGCAACTGTGTCCGGGGTATTTCTAGATAGGTACTCCAACTCCTTACTACCTCCTCTCATTGTTAATCTGTGCAGATCTTCCAGCTCAGTATTTCGGAATAGAAAACTTTTTATTGCACCAGTATTGATTACGACTAACTATTAAGAGTTATACGGTTTTGCTCTCGAGTAGATACAAAAAGATGCAATGACACAAAAGTTTGACTCCGGAGTTAAAGAAAGATCTGTTTCATTTAGATCTCTCTGATCGAGAACTGCTCATGTCTACTGTAATTCCTTCGCTGTTTTGCTCCACAACTTGGTCAGAGTTAATCATGTCCTCAAGGAGGCAGGGAGGTATATTCGGTGCGTAGAGTTTTGAGTGAAGTTGTTTAGACAAGGCGCGATAACGACTTGCGTCGAGCCTTCGCGACGCCTTTAATGACATCGAAGTAAGCCGGCGGGCCCGGGTTTGCGTGCGCAATTCTTGTTATTTCTTTATTACAAAGGAGTGCCTCATTAATTTGGCAACCCCTCGAGTCTTCAGGGTTGAGGGAGTTGCGAACCCTTGACCTCGTTCACGAGAGCCTGCGACACCGAACCGTCGCGAATTGAAACAGCAACACGCCACGCGATACATAATTGACGATCCTCATTACTACTTAGCAAATGGTGCGCTCTCCAGCTGCTAACTCGCCGTATACCCGCCATGCTAAGCGCGCCAGCCAATCTACCAGCTCACGAGGTATTGCGCCACACAGACTCCACGTCCGCAAACTATCTCCGCCATAGTCGTCGTCGAAATAAAACCCAACTTGGATCATTCCGCTTGTCGATATAATTCCTAGACAAATCCCTGGAACTAGACAGTTTCTATTATCCTTAATAGTGGTTGTAAGAGTTTTAAAACGATTCAGAGAGTAAAACTTGTCCGGAGTGTTCGCGGCCCATGCAGAGCACCGGGCCCGGCGAAGTTCGATACTGAACGTCGCCTTTTATTGGACAAATTCGATTATCGTGAGGCGCCGCTCGCGAAAAAGAGCCACGTATTTTATCGGCGGTAATTGAGTCGTCTGTGTGTCGCGCCGGCCGCGGCCGCGCCGCTGCTTGAGGACGGAATGAGTTAATTTGAGACGGCCCTGCGAGAGGGCTAATGAACGCGACCGCCCCGCGCGCGTATCCGCGGACTCGTGTATTTTTAATGGCGCACGCTAGCACACCCACTATTAATATTTACCGAACACGTCAAGAGGGTGCACTTTACCTTTTAGTTAACTAGCGTCCGGCCGTTCATTAAATTTTCACGCGCGTCAGTTTCGGGCGAATTTTCCGCGGCGTTGACTGGCCGGAGCCGGCCGATAACGAGCGCGGTCCAGCCTCGTTACAGCGCGCCGCCCGCCCGCCCGCGCCCGCGCCCGCCCGCCCCAACCCGACCAAATTTTATTAATAATAAACTGTGACTGAAACGTCGGCTTTGAAGTAAAAGAGCGACTCGAACGCTCGTTATCGAGAATTATGCAAAATCCTTTGACGTACAAAGATATTTCTAACTCAGTGTAGTGAGAGTGGGTAAACGCATTACGAGAGTGCTCACAAATGAAATACGTTATAGTGGCGCAGGTGAATAAAAAAAACATGAATGTTTAACACAGGTAGCCCTTTCGACAGTTCTTCAGATGATAAACGCGTGTTGACCGCCGCGGCTGTCAGGTCGCCGCCACCGCGGTACGCGCGGCGTGCGTGCCCCGCGCGCATGAATAAGGAATGAGCGCGCGCGCACGCCACGCGACAAACGGCCGCGGAGCACGCGACGCGCCGCCCGCCCTAATTTATCGCCGCCCGCCCTCCGCGCGCCCGCTCGCTATCACTCCCATATCTCTCGGCCTGTAACTGAACGTGCACTTATCTGCTCGAACCACTGGCGTGCATTATTAAATCAGCTCATTTATTTAATTAGGCGCAGTGTTCTACCCGTTAGCGGTTGCTTATAGGTTACTCTACCTATCTGAATCTATCATATTATAGGGCGACCTAATTAGGAGGTTACTTGATGACCAAACATGAACTATGGTCAGTTCAGTAGCTAGTCAGACATTTATCTATCTAGTTCGAATAAAGGTTGTTACTACGGCCGCTGCATAAACCAACAACCAATAGGCTCAAGCTAAAGTCGAGGCGTCTTTACAATTCCCGAAACAAGGGCCACAGCACACTGAGCGGCTCGATCGGCTGTTTGCAGACCGCTCCAGTGCCGTCACCTACAAATATTAAATTATTTAGGGCCGGTCTTGCGGGCGCATTGTGTCGCGAAAGTCGGCCCGGCCCGATTGTGGCCCCACGGCCGATTCCGCCCAGTATAAACAGTCGTCAGTTGTTACAGCTCAACTGGAATGGGCGCTGAGCGCGCGGGGACAGAGGGCTTGGACCCTGATAAATAGGAGGCGTTGTTTTGGTTAGCGGTCTCTCTACTCGTCAATACGTCAACTTTCACTATGTTTCACTTCCACTTAGAATCGCGAAAAAAAACTGACTTTACAAGTACATACTACGTATAAACTCATTGCCAACTGGAAGAAAAGTGAGGATCAGATGAGATTTTTTCAATGTGATCTCTGCACTGAAAATAGTTGGTGCTGTCGACTAGAATAACATCTGTGCTGAAAATAACAGACCAAAACTGTGAAGTATACATTTACTATCCAACCCCCGCGACTTTGTCCCGTAAACATTTCCCATGCAAACTTATGCGGATCTCGTGTCGCCCTCGCAAGGGGGTGATTTTCAAGATATTCTTAGGGTGGCATTAATAGTCGTCGACTCAAGATCGAACTCAAGTACGTGATCTCAGAAAATTCAAAGGCTAATGTCAAGCCTTGTCTAATGTCAATGTCAATCTCAAGATAGTGTCTATTAATATACTGACAGCTACTCAAGTTTGACATTAGCCAAGGCTTGATATTAGCATTTGACTTTTCTGAGTTCATCTACTTGAGATCGAGCTCAAGCAGGTAATCTCAGCCGACTACTCTCTACCTACACCTCCATTATCATGTTCCAAATACGTTTCTTGGGTCAGTGGTTGTAGCTGAACGTCTTGTGATAAATAACTGCTAGTCAGTATGGCAGTGTCACGGCGCTGTTATCGAATTGGTGGGGATAAAGGTTTCTTTTTCCCCACTCTTTTTCTGACATCTTGCCCTCTCACGGGTCCCAGTGGGTCCACTGTCTAGGATTGGGCGAGTATCGCTCGCAGGAATCATTCGGTATTGAATTAGTGCCCGGATGCGTTCCGCTGTGTTTGCACTGCTAGTTAATGGAATGCCGATGGACTATTGTACACGCCGGGCCGTTTTCTATTCACTCCCGATATTAAACTGAACACCGTGTGTCGAACGCCTTCTTGGTGGAGCTAGATGCTTTTATAATGCAAGCTGGGCTCTAAATTTCACTTCGCCATTGAAACGTGAAACGTTTTGATTGGGTCCTTTCATGTGGACTTGAATGTGCGAAATAAGTCCTTTGCATATCGACATGTATCTGTGATTTTAGAAGCCAACCTTGGATGTTTTCGTCTTATGTTGATGGTAGACGGAGTGGCATCGGAATCGACTCTACAATGCTTGCGACTGCTAATTTCAATAATATGTTTTTAAGTATCTTGAAGGCTTATACATAAACTTGAAATTTCAAGTTGAAATTAAACTACTTTTTCTCGTTTACATAAATGCTCTTTAGTTAGGCTGAATCAACACCCGGTTTTGTAATTCTAATGTTGCATAATCAATAAGGGTTTTCCGTCCATCTGTACAATGTACATCCATCTGTCCTAACTGAACTCACCATGTGGAAAAAATAGTTTATTAGCTTTGTTAAACTATGGAATATAGGTACCAATGATAAAATAGACATTTTCTATCTCTCTGGTCCATCGACTCAGTGGACTGTTGCGAGTTCAAACATTTATTTAACTAATGGTCAATTATTTTCAATACAGACTCTGGACTTTATCGATAGAGACCCTTAGGTAATATAGAGTTTCGCCCATTAGGCTGCAGTGGGTGTAGGTTTAATAGTGGTGTGCTGTACCCATTGTAACTACACGTCTTGTGGCTATACCTCACCCCCGACCTTGCACTGCTGACCTTCTCTAATAGTTCATGTAACATGCTGTAAGGATCATTAATCGTAATAAACTCCTGAAAAGATAAGAGCGCTAGATAAAGATAGACTAAAGATAAGAGTTATAAAATACTATAAATAGGTAAGGTAGTGTTTCTATGCAAACCGAGTTTATGTAATCACTACGCACTATTCTGTAACTTTCGGCAAGTAATGTAATTTGTGACCAACTGTTGTAAATCATCCCATTGTCCTGATGTTGACCGTTACATCAATGTAATAACAAAACACAAACGGCGAACAAAACCATTCAAGTTTCAGCACTTGCAACAAAGGCTGTTTCAATTCAATCTAAACGCGATACCGTTGAATGCGGTCCGAAATAACAGCCTATTAATGTAACGTTATAGCGACATAATAGTCGGAATTGTTCACCGTACTCCACGGGCATCCATATTAGTTCAGGGACTAATTGTTTTAGGCAGCTCGTGGGTACAGTGAAGACTACAGAGGTTCGTATCGATGGCATATCACGATACATTCGCGCTCAGTTTCTCTCAAACATCGAGGCTTAATGTTTTACTATTCAAATGACGTCAAAAACTTGGACACCAAATAAGGAAGACAAAACCTAGACCTTCCTTGCCTACATATACAATGACGTTGAACAGTCTGTGCTGTGCTGAATGTGACTGTGCTGTGTGGTTTTCAAAAATAAGTTCGGCCATTCCAGTCACATCAGAAAATGTGCTAGGAAGCAGTACCGGCGTCGCTTTTATCGGATACGAAGAAGGCTCTATCATCATTCAAATGTATCCCATCTCTACACCACTATTTACTGCACAAAACGTACCGTGACACACTGACTACAACGCATACACTGAACCTCTGAAGAACTTGTGATAGCTGAAGAGCTTGTGACCATTCGACTTATTTATCGTATAAGGCTGGGAGTTGGTAGGCTGATAGTGGTAGTGATCAGTGGAGTCTAAATAAGCAGCCTAGAAATTCTCAGCCTTGTGAGGCAAAAATAATCAACCCATACATTTACAATTTCAAAGTAAAAAAAATCGAGCATTAAACCGCGACTGGCCAAAAATGTCCCCATCTCTACCTCTCTACTAATACACAAAATTGTACAATGACTCATAGACAACACACAGCAGAATCCACTGAAGATAGAAACTTGTGTAGTCTAGAGGTGCGATTTTGAAAAGATTTCCTGAAAATTATCCCCTAACTAAGCCCTATGTGAAAGGAAGGCTAGTATTTTATTGGGGTTAAAATTTGCTTTCCTTGCATTATGAAATAAGGACAAACAAACACAGTTTTGCATATAAAATACTAATTAAGATATTCGAAACCTTCGCGCCAAGAGGGTACGGGACCCTCTGTTATATTAGTCTCGTGCGACGGGCCCGCGACAATGGCGCCGCCTACAATACGGCGATACGTCCGCTCCAGAAATAATATGCATGTTTAATTAACGCTAATACTAATTCATAATCCGACAGTGATAAATTAGAACGGGGACGCCAAGTACTCCCCCCTTCAGAGGTGGGTAGAGGCAATTATCGCGCGAATTAATTTATACCGAAAGTATGTTATGATTTATTGCACGAATCTTATTCGAAGGTAATTAACGTCGTATTTCACCTGGCCGACATCACTATTTCAATTACGACGCGAACGATTTCCAACTATCAGAGTTGAACGTGAAATTAATAGCTCACTGATCCGGGTATTGTTCTTGTGTTCTATTATTAGACAATTAGGTTGGTAGTTCGCCAGCCGGCTTTATATGGGTTTTTAATTTACCTCGACACGAGCGCCACCTGGCCGATGGCGAAACAATTGCCGTGAGCCTAATTATATTTTAATCGTAACATACCCCCAACCTCGGTGTTGTAGCGGGGGAACAGTAACCAATATCATGTAAAGGTCCACCAACGTCTTGACGCATTATCAAGCAAGCATTGCATCAAGCTCAAGCAAGACGAATTACAGCGAGTTTTTCACTATTTCAAGTGCGTTTCAGAAGGTACATCCTAGAGGTGTTGACGTCCACTAGACGTCCCTAGAGGTGTTGACAACACACTGTTGACGTCCGTGCATGCGAGTTAATTTTTAAGCCCCGACTCAAAAAGAGGGGTGATTATAAGTTTGATGTCTCTATGTCTGTCTGCGTGTCTGTCTGTGGCACCGTAGCTCTTAAAAGCATTTTCTAGCTTAAAGCATTTCTTACATAATTATGTTTTATCAAAATCGATTCAGCCGATTATGAGATATGCAATTTTGAAGCTAAAAATGTCGGAGGTATTGATTTTTTTTTGCTCTGTAACTCTGAATCACTGTCAGGACTAAAAGCACTGTACCTTCGATGTAGTGTGTCAGTGCTCAGTGCTCGGGGGGTGGCGGTGGCGGGTGTGGGGCCACGACAACGGACCACTAATTCATTTGTGCGGCCAGCCAGGCCGGCCCCGTCCGCCGCGCGCCTCGGGCCACTGTTTATACACATACGAGAGTTAGTTCCACTAAAACAATACCGCCTAAACATATTAACCAAAGCGTTTTACTCAAAGCCTTTGAATTATGCATGCTGCGATGGAAACCAAACCGTTTTCCGCCAAAGTTTCGGTACAAAGGTACGATACGAAAATAATATTGTTCTCTTGCTGCCGCGAATTTAATAATAATGAACTGGCCATATTATTGCATTTTCCCGGGAAGCCGACGCAAATGAGTTTGTTTGGGAAGGAAATTGGAATTGCATTAGGTTGAAATTTAACAATAAAGGCCTAGTTTCGACATCAAGTATTCCCTTCGCCTTCGCTTGTAAAGTTCGCTTGAGTTGATCAAGTGCAATAAATATTAAACCAACAATATCATTGTTGGAACACCCTGTAAAGCAAGCGGGCTTGCCCGAACGTACATTGTAAAATACACCCTATTGTTCCTTGTGCCCTGAGATGGTTTTACATGCATTTGTGTAGCCTTGGAAATCAATGTGTTGCTCTTAAAAATAGTTTTATGCGTGATCCAAGAATACAATTTGAACTTGCATGCATGAAGCGACTCTATATTTTTTTGTGAGTTCATCTATTACACCTGCTAGCAGGGATGAAATTGTTCAATAAACGCCATTGGTAAAATACTATTATCGGGAATATGTTCACCTTGCACTTGCGTCGTGATTAACAGCCATTCATTTACGATTTCGTCCAATCGGCAACTTATTGGCGGCGTACGTGAGAAATAAACGCGGCAAACGAACGCAACTTCGCTCCCCGAAGTTCCAATTTCCGCGCAAACATTTAAGTCGCAGTACATTCTAGTCACAAGTTAAAATTTCACGGCAATTTCCAAGTTTGTAGTTTTAAATCTGCAGAAGTTGTAAGTGAGGCGGCGGCGGCGGACGTGTGATACGATTTAGCTGCGGCGGGCTTGCTCCTGCGCCCACTCCGCATTAGCGTGAAAGCCTCTGGGGCAGGAGTTCTCAAAGGGTGGTATGCGTACCCCCAGAGGCCTCTTGGTCGTAAGATTTACGTAATGGTGAATGACTGGCCTGTGGGGCTATTACGTAAATATAATAACCCACTGATTTAGAAAAAAACCCAACTTTCGACTGTCAAAAACACGATTTGGTATTACGTAACTCCAGATTATCACGGTTGCTAAAAGAATCCACTCCACCATAGACAAATCCCATATTTGGTCATAAACGATAGGTCGATGGAAAGAAAACGGCATTCCGTAAAAAAAAATAATCACTCTCAACTGTCAAAGTGGGTGACAGCCACTGTATTTTAAAACACTGATACGGAGCAGCTTTTTTGAAGTGGAATTGCGTTATTTTAACTTAAAAAAGCAAGAAATATGTCCCATAGTAAGGGAAAAGTGAAATGAATTCTTCCAAAGCGAGGAAATTGTGTCAAGTTTTGTTTTTCATAGGATAAATATGTATTTCGCATAAATGACCCGCAATAGCCAGATATTGCACTTTTGGCTGCTATGACACTCCTTTGTCCTCAAAAACGTTGCAGCAGAATGCAAGGCAAGAATATATCAATACAATACCTACCCTAACAACTTTACATATCAACCCCTTTTGACATCAATTATTATTTTTTGGTTTTCCAGGTTGATCACGGACTAGGTAGTATCTAAGTACGCGAACGGGTCGTACGTAGGTACTTATTAGTAAAACGTGGGCGCTCTGATGGCACAGCCCCTTTTTCCCTGAAGTTTTACATAGATACCCGGGAAACATACCTACCTAACATTCCAACAAGTGCAGAAAGGAGAAATTATGGAAGGCAATGGAAGGTAAGCTATTTCGCTTGGCCGACAGTTTATACTATGTTTATCCACTTGGTAATTTTATTGTGAATGAAACCACTTTGAGAAAATCCGCTTAGTCGGCCCCGTGTGTACATATTTATGTATTGACCTTGTCAATTCCTATGGACTGGGCCAAATTAGCAGAGAGGATAGCATAAATAGTGGTGGGCAAGCCTACTGCATTTAAACATGTCCCACGCACAATACAGTGAGCTGTCTGCGTCCTCACTATCTAAGCATGAATGGAGGTGCCGCTAGAGCTATAGACACTATTAACCAAATCAAATTATAGCTCCAAGTCTAATACTGTGTGTGTGGCAAGTGGCACTCACTCGAAGTAGAGGTACTTACCTACAGGGGTGAAGCAACCACTTGGACGCTGTTGTGCCGACTTGTGCCTGATGATGAAGTAGGCTTGCCCGGCCATCACCTAGGTCTACCTACCATCCTCTCAGCTAAGTCAGCCTATAATGTGTGTCTCAAATAAGTTATTGTGTGAATGGGTCTGTTTGAAAACCAGCGCTGCAGTTACATTAGTTGATGCTGTAACTACAGCATCAGCTGAAACAATCAAATTTTCCACAGATACCTAGTACTTACCTATATATTTTTTTGTGTTACTTTTGTCGTAATAAATCATTTTTAATTCCTTCTAATTTACAGGAAAGACAAGTCAATACGTACAGTGCCAACTAAGTCGCAGGTTTCTTCATGATATTTTACACAGATAGTGACTTGTAAATTCACAAATGTAGGCATTTACTTAACTTTGAAATAAGCTTGTCTTATGTACCTACATCCCCGCACTGAGACCTTACGCTATGTGTCCATCGTTCTACCTACTGGGGTGTCACCGCTTTATCCGGTCATACCGAAGAGAGTCGATTAACTCATCAAAACAAGCAACTTTTACTAGGGGACAAAATGTGAAATAAAGAAAAGCTATGCAACTCCCTTTTGTATGACACGACCTTTCTGTAGCACCCTGTATATTCAAATATTCTCTGACTTACAATCCATGAAAGACAAGTACCTACAAAAGTGCAGTCATATTTTAACAAAGCCAGCGACAGTTGGTCGTTGTAATGAATGTAATGTAATGAAAACTGCTAGAGGTTGCTTCCCCATCTACCTCTAGTGTGAAATGCTACATGCTACTGCTACTGGATGCTGTACAAGTCCTACATGCAAAGGCCTATGTTTTTATTAAGTATGTGCACTACAGAAGATGTGCCCGTTACGTTGGAATCCCCGCTTTACATTATTGAGATCCTTAAGTTCTAACTAACATCAAGCCACTCACCACTGCATTTCTATGTTTTACCTTACTAAAATCAATTGCAATAAGAGTCTTTATTTATTTCAGTTTTATGAGACACAAGCCCACAATGAAACGCTGTCGCTGCAGAAGAAAGTTACAAAATGAATCCATCCAAACAAATATTCATAAAATATATCATAAGTAGATTGTGCCACTGGATGCAAATCATTAAGTTACTTATATAGATGCAAAGGCCTGAGTGTATAAGATATTTAATATTTACCAATATATGGCCTACAGCCTTATCGGGGCTGAAATTTATGATTTTATTTTTATATCGAGTCATTAAAAGTTAATATGTAAGTACTGAATATGAAGTACATTCTGTTGACATTCATTATTACTGTTACTACGCTGCAAGTATAAAATTTGGAGAGGGAAAAATAAACACCACAAAATTCATAATAGAGTTTTATTTACCTATTAGGAAACTTTTCACAGTACATCACAGTACGTAGTAACTCTAGCTGTGGAATACAAAGATCTAGTCAATAGTCATCCATTAGTTACACTCTAGCTGAAATACAAGACTAAGTCAACCAGTCTGAGCACGGTTTCCCTTTTTGCAATTCTCACATAGCCGTGCAAGTCTCACTGTCCATGGCTTTTGACGGCCTTCCGGGGATGGTCGGCACTCGAAGACCGTGGTCTGGGGTTCTTGTTGGCCGCCGTAGATCGTAGAGGGCTTCGGTCGGACGCGAGCCGCGCCACGGAGGTGTCCAGCCTCTTCACGTCCACTTGAGGTCCCTCGCGACCGTTATTTTTCTCACGTAGCGAGCCGCGCCGACGACGATGGTGTTTCCCATGTCATTCCCTGGGCTCAGACACGAGACACATGACTGTTTATCTCCTAGTCGAAGCCAAAGCGTGCCGCAGTGGTGTCAAGCTCGTTGATAACGTGGTGTTTCGTAGCTATACGGCGTGCTGTAGGTATCGTTGTGGAGAAGGTTGGCTTATCGAGCACCTTTGTTTTCGGTCGATTAACATCGAATTTTCAAGTTAATTCGCAGAAAAAATATTTGTAAACAGACCATAGAATACGAAACAGACGAGTGAATTTGACAGATGCCACTTACCACAGACAATAGAAAGCAAAAAAGAACGAAATTGGGTCTTTGAGAAAAATTATTTCATAGACAAATGTCACAGTAAATATCGTTAAGATTTTACATCACTATCAGTTTCCACTGTAGTATTTTGTCTTACATAATCGCAATGGGTGACTTTAACAAAACTACGATCGTGTATGTTTTTAGCAACTTATAACTATGCGGAAATTTTTAGCTAATACGCCGGCTGGTCTGTGATGATGCAATCAAAGTGCAGGAATCGACTGAATGCTTAAGCAAAACTTTGCCTTAAATACATACTTAGATTTTTGTCACAAGAAGCAAGGCCATTAAAAACATAGTGTCCATTGTGACTATTACTAACTCATATTTTAAAGTAAAATAGGTAGGGTCTCTTATTTCTCACAGGGTAGATATGTGGCTCTATAAGTTTGAGAAACCCTGGTCTGGAGGAGAGGGGGGTTCGCGGGCTCGCGGGCTGCGCATTGGCCATTAGCGTGATTAGATACTCCCCCCGACCCGCGAATTCTTTAGTCCTCTCCTCATAATACTACATATTTCATTATTTATGTAAGCTCTGTTTTTACTCCAATCTACTCTCCTGGAAATTACACTCAATATACGTAAATTTGAAAGCTCATCTCTACATCTCGGAATTACTTGAGTGGCCTCTTTTTTGAAGTGCTCTTTTTATGCCCATATTTACATATAATATACAGCAATTTGTCTTCTTTTGGGGTTCCACGCAGGAATGTTTAATGCCTTTCCGGTTTTAGCTATCCCCTGCTTCCTCTCTCTGCATTGTTACTTATTTGGTATTTCAATTGTTCCCAGATGATGGCGTGTTCGTACCTGAGCGCCGCAAGGCTGAAGCCGGAGCCGTCGACGTCCTGCTGGACGCCGCCGCTGTCCAGCTGCACACCTGCCAGCGTCCCCGACCTGGTGCTACCGAAACCTGGGCTCGAGCACTGTCCTGTCCCGACAGCTCCACACCTTCCAGCAGGGGTACCGATGACGTCAGAGTGCCTGGACCTGTCGACAGCTCCACTGACGATGCCCGCGAACGCGAATGAAGATAGCGAGTGATAGTGTTGTGCCACTTCGCAAGGACGATCGGACCACAGTGTCGTAAAATTATTACTTACTTATCATTACCGTTAAATGTTAGAAAGAAAGCACATTGAGAAGTAAGAATTTAATATTCATGTGTTCGCATTTCTCTTGAGATCTTAAAACCTATTCTCTGTAGAGTTCGTCGATAATAATTTTACTGGCGTCAATAAAATGTTAAGTTATATTTTTAGTAAGTACATTAATAAAATATTTAATTTCGGTTGTGAAAATAGCAATTTCTAAAAATTATTCAGTGTAATTGTTAAGCATAAATACATTCGTTAAACAGTGTAAGAAGATCTATCACAAACTGGCAACTGTCGAGTGTGGTAACTATAAGAATATAGCATATCTCCGATCTACAATCCTTGATTACAATACAACATCCTTGATTTGCGCGCACGCAGGATCAAATTAGAATCAGTTCCATTCAGATGATGAACAAATTACAGTATTATTGTTTTGCAAATCACAAATATTTATTGCATTACAAAATGGTTGCAATTGATACCTAATCGCATTTCTTCTATTAGTGTGAAAAGGATCAGTTTCAAACTTGAACACTCAGTTCATTTTGCAGAATTTTTTGTGACAAAAGTATCAGATTCAAACGCAGCAACGGTGATTTGACTCTACCTTTTCTCACGAAGTAAAAATGCGCGAAAGAACTGTTTGTAACCACGAGGTTAAATATTCTTGCCAGCGATATTTTTATTCTATTTTAATCGTGTTTTCACGTTTGCACGCGACTCTGTGATTTGCATTCTTGCTCTGTAAATATTATCTCGAATAAATTTGTTATTTCGTATTTAAAACGATGAGCTATTACTTAACTTCGATTTAGTACTAATTATTCCTTTTATTCAAATGTAAATATAGGATGTAATTTAGTGTTAAGTAGAGACATCTTGTTCCTTTGTTAAAGGATGTGATACACGAGGCGGGAAATATCACGAAATAGTTTTTTTTTCTACATACATACTTACTTTTGTTATATTAAGTTTCCAAGCCTCGTGTGTTCCAACCTTTAGGCACAAAACTTCGTAGCAATAATATTGATGCCAACACCATTCAGTCTCAAAATGACTCTTTGTACATATTATGTACTTATTTAATTAATCAATGTTTTTCGGACTCGCGATATCTTTTTTAAAGCAGCCTTCATGTACCTACCTACATCATAAGTTATTTTAAACGCTAACATTCCTATTTATGTAAAATATAACGCCATAAGCCGTAAAGTATAATTTATTTTCATGAAAATCAATACCTACAATTCATACAATAAATAACATAGGTACCTACGTACTTAGTGAATACTGTATGTACTTAATACCTACATATACTTAACGACGACGGATATTGAATTTGCTGTAGTCTGCTGATCTTACATGCTATAAATAAATAACTCAAATTATATATTTAATATGTTATACACATGTACGAGTATATTGCAATAAAAGGTAGCGCTTATCTTTTCGCATTTAATTATTTATATTAGAGGTCGAGATACTGTAAGCACTTTCCGATCGAGTTTGTAGTGTTTTGGTCGTCAATAGAAGATTGCCATCAGCTGTCTCAGGCACTCCAGACATATGGGAGCTACATTTAGGGTGGTATTCTAGAACGCTACTTAAACTCAGTTAAACAGAGTTCAGACTGTCGATAAAACAGTGCATGTCTTGATATGAAGGAAGGGATATTCAAATCAAAACATGCACTGTTTTATCGACAGTCGACACTACTAAACTCTACTTAAACTGAGTTTAAACAGAGTTCAAGGAGCGTTCTAGTTTGAAATGAGTTTAAACAGAGTTTAAGTAGCGTTCTAGTTTGAACTGAGTTTAAGTATCGTTCATGAATACCACCCTAAGGGTGGTATTCTAGAACGCTACTTAAACTCAGTTTAAACAGAGCTCAGACTGTCGATAAAGCAGTGCATGTTTTGATATGAAGAGAGGGATATTCAAATCAAAACATGCACTGTTTTATCGACAGTCGATACTACTAAACTCTACTTAAACTGAGTTTAAACAGAGTTCAAGGAGTTTTCTAGCTTGAACTGAGTTTAAACAGAGTTTAAGTAGCGTTCTAGTTTGAACTGAGTTTAAGTAGCGTTCTAGAATACCACCCTTAGTACCCTTATTTCTTATTCGGTATTGACGTGTACCTACAATGCTCATACATCAGGCATACCGATAGTCAGCTTCCTTCCACCGATCAGATCAGATCGCGATCAGAAGATGTTGACAAAACCTTGGGCAAAAAACTTCGTAGCAATATTGATGCCAACTATATTTATTTAAATAATATTGTATTTAATTAATATCTTGCTCTGAAGACCTTCAAAGTATTAGATCACAAGATTTTAGCGACTTCAATACAGCCTCAGTTTAATGTTAGCGTTTAGGAATTCTTGCCATCTACACACATTATAAGTATTTATTCTAAGAACAGTCTACAGTGCTGGAAAACCTACCTATTTATATTTATTATCAACGAAAATCGCATTGTTTGCATGCAGTAGAGACGTTCAACTGTACATAGCAACCGTATCAATAGACGTGATGGTGTTACCAGTACCTACACACACAAAGATCATTATGTAACTAGCCATAAGAAGAGAAGGAAACGGGAGAAATTAAAGTTTTGTAAATTATACACTGTTTCATTTTCATTCCTTGACACCAAACCTTTAGTTTGCGCAACAGTTGACGCAAAAAACCGGCCGAAAACAATACAATAGGGCCACGAGATGGCAAAGAAAAGGTAGCTACGAGAAATTACAAAATAAAACTAGTGGTTCGCTCCGAACGACGAACTCGCGACCCCATATCTCAGCAACCCCTCGACCGATTTGGCTCATGTTCGAACTTAAAAATTCTCTTTGCCTCATTTACCCACCTACCAAATTTCATGACGATCCGACTACATTTACTCAAGTTATCGTCGAACGAACATTCATACATACAAACATACAAACATACAAACATACAAACATACAAACATACATACATACATACATACATACATACAAACGCCGGATTGTTCAAGTAGACTCGGAGAACTTCGCTCGCTTCGCTCGCTCGTTCAATTAATATTATTTAAATTTATGTGCGACCAAGAGTCGGTGTATTGTTTTCAACAAAAAACACAATCATTTTGTCAGATTAAAAAGCAAGAAAACAGCTGCCCGATTCTTATTAACATTGCAAATTGAACGATTATGTAAACAAGCCTTTACAAAGGTCTTTTTTGGCGGATGATGAAATAAGTAAACGGGATAATTAATTAAGTATTCAAAAATATTTCAGTGTGGCACTTTGTAAACCAAATTCAGGTTTAAAAAATGTCGTGGTCGCGGAAAACAACGAAGGACACAAAATGACAGAGAATTTTTAATGTTTATGTATGTAAACTTAAAATTTGGTATATTTAAAAATACTGTTATCTAATAGCTAGGTAGGTCTAGAGGCGTCTCTGATGAATAAATATACCTATTTAAGTAAAGAGCTGGGATTGAAATCAAAATATAAATGATGGCACCTATTATATGAAAGGGCGATGGGCCATATTCCGAATCATACAAGCTAATTACATCTTTCTTAATTACCTAATACCACTAATCACTAAAGAATCTAACAGATCGTCTCCATTCCACCGTGTGTTGAAATTGAACAAAACGACTCGGTTTCCATCTAGGGTTTCCGAATATAGCACTGGCTAGCACTGTGCCATGGGTAGTACCACCCATGTTACGTTTCGTATGCGGATCCAGGATTTCGTTTAGGGGGTGCCTAAATTTTTTAATTTCGTGGCACTGCAGCGACCGACACTTCGCCCATCTACTGTCAGTGCCACTTGTCGCCGTAACTTTAGATAAGTATAAAGTCTTAGTTGGATTTAATGTAAGGTTTCCACCAAACTTTCGCCACCATCATTATTCCACTTTCATAGCATTGCCGTTTAGGCGCTGTGCCGAATATGGGATCGTTTTGATCATGCACGATTCAAGGGATGGGAAGGTAGGACCTTCGTGAATGCGAAACACCCGAATGTCTTTTCATCGACGACGTTATCCGATTTCGTTGATTTTGATGTCAATCGTTTTTGTAGATTTAAATTTTGCAATTCATTATAGCTGAAAAGTAATAATCTGCTACTGAAATCAATGAAATCGGATAATATTTAGGGGTAGCAATACGACTTCTTCGTTTCTTACTCCGTTTGTATGGGCGAGAGTGCGGCAAGGCGCGCGGTAGTAGCTCCTCCACTTTTACACGAAGGCCCTATTGAAGCGAACCTTGATCCGCGCCTGGCACTGACGTAAAAAGGATCGGCAGTCACACGTTGGAAAACACAGCCGATCGCGCCTCACGC
This sequence comes from Zelleria hepariella, assembly GCA_949319315.1. Lineage (NCBI taxonomy): Eukaryota > Metazoa > Arthropoda > Insecta > Lepidoptera > Yponomeutidae > Zelleria > Zelleria hepariella. The sequence continues at coordinate 4,827,908 of OX439383.1, read as the reverse complement.
ACCGCGGCACCGATGCCCGAAACGCGCGACAAGCCGGCTCATCTTTTGTTGTTAACCAATCAAAGGGGATTCAGAAAAAATATATAATAACGAAGCCTTATTGGATTCCAACGCTTCGGTGAGAACTAAACCGACCGCTGCCCGATGAATAAGTTGAAAACAATAGGTTTTGCAGCAGGTTGCGTTTTTCTATGGGCGGAGGACAAGAGCAAGACCGATAACCAGATGGATGGACCTGTGTACTTATCCTTAAAAAAACACACAGTTGCTAATCCTCCAAACCGGTTTATTTTAAATATTTTCACTGATTTTCTCTTGGACACACTCAACAAACACACCTTTTCTTTTTTTTTTTGCACAATTATACATATATTTTTTTTTAACGCGCACATAATTATTATCTCACTATACCGTTTCCGACCGCAGTATGGTCCCGACTGAAAATCAGGTTGTAAGGAGCCTGCTTCTTGTAACACTACTGAGCTCGGGATCATTTTAGGGGCTCAATACTTAAAACAAATTATAATTATAATATGAATGTATGTCTTGTCTAGTTTTAATCGTTTTGATTTTAATGTTTTGTTTTTTTTTTTTGTTGTTTTGAATGTTATGTTTTGAGTATTGTGTCGTTGTAAAGTCGCCCGTAATGTAACCGATTAGAGTGCTAGCGTGTAAAGGTCGACGTTCTGTCGTGTGTACCCATTATTTGTCGGAAAAAAAATGATTATTTTGATAAACGTAAGTATTTTCCCGCATAAACCTGTTTTTTGGGACTAGTGACTGTGCGGTTTTTTTTTTGCAGAATAGGTAAGTCCTTACTGAGATCTTATAGAATGAAATAGAGAGACAATTAATTTGGAACTAGCCTTAAATTTTCATAATTAATGCATGAAACTCAACTAGAAGTAGGGATCTGAGTAGCTACCACGAGTGCGAAAAAGCTGTGCCGGACGTCTGCCGGACGTCTGTCATGTATCCTAATACTATAGTAGTAAGGTTGTTTATCCAACTTATCACTTTCAGTGACAGTGACAGTAAGCACTCGTGGTAACTGCTCTGTTAAATAAATGCATGCATGCATTAACATTACAAAAAACCAAGATATTTCGAGAAAATCTTTATTTACCAGATTATAGTAAAAATTGCCATTATTCATCAGCGGTGATTCTTAAACTTTTGTTGTGTCACTTGAACACGCGTGAAAAAAACTATCACACTTTCTGAATTGTTTCTTCTATATTTTTTGTGTCACTCACACACGTTCACATTTTATTAATTTAAAAATTAATGGAACGTCATAGAGCAAAAAAAAATATTTAGTTTGTGACCCTATCACCGGGTGCTATTACCCTGTAAAAAGAGTTAGCATCTTTTGTTACACCTTGTATACTCTACCATCCCAAATAGCGTGAGCGCTCGCCCTTACTTGGTTCAAATCTAAACAAAACTGGGCCTGAATGCTTTCGGCCATTACCAGCATGCATATTGCAGACCGCGGGCTGCAGGCGCCGCTATTGATTAGTCGGCCGTCGTCCCGCTGCCATCATTCATTCATCCGGTCCGTCAGTCCGTCTGTCCGTCACCACCACCGCGCAGCGGTTCCGTTTTGCACATCCTTTTTTGTCCAACGCGCAGGCAAGAAGAGTTGTGTTTTTCGCGCACGTGCGGAAAGGTTTGTTTATTTATGACGACAATGTATTTGGCTGTCAGGTTAGGTGCCGGCCGAGCAAGCCCTTAGCAATATCCTGAACACTGCAGCGTCCGAATGGTTACTTCACGCATCTAGTGTGAGTGAAGGTGCTACACGATCATCTCATACGTAGATGCAAAGGCTAATGTTTAAGTTTTATCGACAAGAGAGGCATCAAAGGAAATTCATAAAAGGGGTTTTACATAAAACCAGACTTATGAAAAATTATACGCAAACCCTCAGCGAACGGGACGCACTAACAAATGAAACCCCCGATTTCTGAATTGAGAATTTCACTAATCAAATACTTAAGTATCGTTCTGTCTCTACAGTTGTCACAAACAATAACGTGATAGAACTATTATTGAATTTCTCAATTCAGAAACTGGCCCAATGTCTAGAATATAATAGAATAGAATATTCTTTATTGTACACAAAAACGTATTATTTACAGAGAATGGCCCAATGTCTAGTGTATGAACGCACGCAAGGAATATCTGACAAGCAGGAATGGCGACGCATCGCCAGGCGAGCAACATCGGCCATTGACGGTGCTTCTAGCGGCGGCGCGGTGTTTTCGTTTTGACAACAAGACACAAAGGTCCCCAAGAAATGATTGGGCAGGTTTTGTTTTTAACGGATGGTTTTAAAATTAAACAACTTTTTTGCGCCCACGGTCGCGCTACATATTTGATAGTGCGTCGACGCTGCCAGCAAGGAAGTAAGGCTGCAGGCTGCGTAATTGGTTCGGAGGTTTCGGCGCCAAATATTGGCTGCCGCTACTCAGGCGTCCGCCCGTCACCTTGCTGAACAATTGAACATGTAACAAGAGAATTTCGGAATTTTCCATAGGTAGGTAATATTGCGACGACAAGTTTTTCGGTCCTACGTAAAGAGCCCTTAAATAATTTAGTGCAAAAAACATTCTAATTTCTGTGGAACTTCATCCAAGAAGTGTTATTTGGCGATAAGTCATTTAATACTAACTCCTAAGCGCATAAGTGCGTACAGCACACTAAAATACTGTCGGTGATCTCTGTTATCGAAGCATTGTATTTCGAACCTCTAGGTAGGTAGGTAAGGTACAACATAATAATAAGTATCGTTTATGAGATGTGTGAGTGATGTGTCACCCACCAAACTACAGAACCCTTAAGGCAATTTGTAGAAAAATCTTCGATTCTCACCTAGGTAACCATTTCGTCTGACGTCACACGACTCTACGTAACTACGAACGTAGTGCCTGAAAAATAACTGAAAGGGCATTCATATTCCTTCACTACAGTATACGAGACATTGGGACCCTATTCTCTTAGCTCTGACTGACACTGTGAGATGGATTCGCTACGAATGTTGAAGGTGCTACGACTGCTACGAAATTAGCTACGCATATTTTTGAGTAGCAAATTTACCGACATATCAGGATAAGTACGAACTTAAAAATAAGTTGAGATTTTTATGTAAATTAATAGACACTTCACCTGACGCAGTCTTATTGTTGAGCATTCAAGGGATAGAAAATATTTCGCGTTGTGATATAGTTAGGTACTTAGTAGTGACCGCGTTACTAAGTTACTACTGAAGTACCTACCGCGTTAAATATACACGGATAAAAAACACATTCAAATTAAAAATAGTTATTTGTTATGCAAGAATGCAAAATTATTGTTTGCGGCGAGTGCTTGTATTGAATACCGAGCTAGCGAAGGTTTCTAAAATTGAGCCACGAGCGTAGCGAGTGGTTCAAAAAAAGAAACCTGAGCGTAGCGAGGTATTCAGAAGCACGAAACGCAAATAATATTGCATTCGTGCGAAACACAAAACTTTTCATCTCACAGAAGCGAGGAAATGATTTTGTTAGCCAAGCGGGAAAAACTCTATAAACAACTACTTACAGGCAAAACAGGTGAGTCGAATAAGTTCCTTTTAAAAGCATATTTTACTGTAGTTTTGGCTGCCGCACTAGAGTTTTCAGCTTCGTTGGTATTAAAACCATTTGTTTTATTAATAATTTCCTGAAGTTTATTTATCCAGACACAATAATAATGTAAATAAAAGAATGTTTTTTTTTCCGGGTGCATTCTGAACTTATACCATATAAATTAAACATTTGTAGGAGATAAAAAATGAAATTAGTAATATCGTTTGAAAAAATGTAGTTAACAAACCAAAACATAATTATCTATTTGATAAAACAGAAGCGAAGCATTTTTTTTATTTACTGGTGTTAAAAATAAATAAAGTGTGCAAAATATTGAAAAAACCTGAAAGAAGAAAACGCGTTTCTGAATGTTCTATTCCGTGACTTTACCTTTTTAAAAGATCCTTATGCCCCATTTACATTCACAGTTTTGTACGGAGAATGGGCACGAACAATCACTTTCGCTGAAATACGCGTGTAAACGAACTATGAATGAGGATCTTTTTTCGGTCGGGATCTGGCATCTAATTAAACGGCCAGTGTTTTTTTTTCTTTTTCAACACCATAGGGCGCGGGAAAGACTTTCACGGCGTCGCGTTCAAATTTCGAAGCGCACTAAAATGCAGATAGTTTAAATCCGGCCTTTACACGATCGTAAGTTACTAGTAACAGCAAACTTTCCGAGCGTGGGAGATGAAAAAAACATTAAATCTTTGCAAATATCTAAAACAAATTCAAATCAGTAAATAAGTATGTAGGGCAATTTTTAAATAGCTTTATTCCTAAAATACGTTAACTTTTAAATGCGGTTTCTAACAACTTTTGTTATACGACTTTTCGAATAGCTCGATACTTTTTATTAATTTGTGTGCATTGGAACCGCAGCGTCTGATTTGCGTGACGGTAGAGCGCTTGGTTTATCGGAAGTATGTATTTCCTGTCGATATTAAACATCTTTTGCTCAGACGAGGCCTTGAACTTATAGGCCAATAACGATGCGCCATCAGTCAAAGGCAAACCTACTAAACTCTAATTTTTAAATAGAGTTCACGTAATGACAGTTGCTACAAAGGCTTTATCTGACAGTAGCATACTAGAAACTGTCATTCCGTGGACTCGATTTAAAAATTAGAGTTTAAGTCTGTCGATGTGTTTGATTCAAGAATCGCGCCCCTCGTTTTCATACGTATGAACAATTCGCAGAAGCATGCGCCGGCCCGCGGCTGGTCGTTAGTCGTTGTAAAATCGGTAAGGGTCACTCGGGGCTGCGTCCCGTGTCCACCGTACACCGTACCCTGCTCGCAACAAGTTTCTGTTTCATGTAAGAGACTAAATATGTAAGAACTAGACGGCTTCGCCCCGGATTTTTCAACAAATAGGGGTGGCAACGTGGAAAACTAAACATAAAATCGGCAAAATCGTGTCCCTCTCTCTTCCAAACTTTAATCCCACATGGTGGTGGGCTCAGCCAGCCTTTCTAATCGTCTCTATGACTTCCTAGCCGGCAAAATTGTCTCTGACTCCTTAATGGAAATTATGTGCACCTACCTATACTTATTGGTAATATTGCCGACAATAATGTCAATATTTTCAGAAACAAGACCTCTCTACAAAATAAATATTATACATATTGTGCTACATCCTTGCTACATAAAACTGTCGAGATAAGTCGGAAGAAACTTGTTTGCTCGGGTGTACGCTGCTTTCTTTCAGCCGGGACTTATTATGATCATACACTTTAATAACGATAGTAACATGGCATACACATCGTTACTGGTGTACAGATCTACACGCGCCCTGGCTACAATTCAAACACAGGGTGTTTTGAAAAGTTTTGACTGGAAACACGAATCTCTATTGCGTTTGGGACTCAACTTAAGTCATTAATGTTTTCTTTGCAGGATCTTCAAGATATTCCCGAGAATTGCCCCCCTGTAGGCTAAGCATGGCTGGTAGAGACACAGCTTTTCTCGAGCATGCTATAGATACGTACGAATACGTATTTGTACGTATACTTGGACAAAAATTTTGCCCGGCCTTGTCACATTGAAACTGTAAAACATGGGACCAGTAAAGAGTTGGGGCCTCAACTTACCCCTTCGAAAGGTAAGGAAGGATGGACAGATTTTTTTTTCTTAGCATACCGATTGGTGCTGCTGCTACCAACAAATTATGAAATGGTTTCTGCTGGCAAAGCGATACAGAGCTTTTTCACTTTGTTAATCTACTTACGTAAACAAACAATGTATTCTTTCTAAACTATTTTTATGACCTAAGGTCTACATTAGAACCTACGAATAAATCCCGCCGCTGCCAAAAACGAGCACTTTTGCGGTGGCTTGACCATCACCTCGAAAAGTGGCCTTTTCCAGAACACCATTTAGCGGGACACATTACAAATTTTCGTTTCGAAACGTCCACCCTTGTACAGCCTTCACAAAAATATACGATACCCATTATAGATAGATCTTGTCCCCACGTTTTTTTTCTCACTAATGAAGGGTTATTCGTCTTTTGTTTCATTGTATGAAAAATACTATAGAGGTAAGTTTTCTTTACTTTATTCATATTCTGCGAAGAAATTTTCTATTTGGAGCAAATGTAGATAGAGAACACTTTATTGTACACCAGAAATTAAATGTTAACAGGATTTTTCTTAACCTAATAGTACAGACGGCGGTCTTATCGCTAAAAGCGATCTCTTCCAGACAACCTTGGGACGGATTGGACCAGTAAAAATAGAGAAGGTAGTAGATGTACATAAACAACAATAATTAAATTACATAAACACATGTAGAGTTTGGGGAAATAATAAAAATTGTTTTCCAGGAGGTTTCATTTGGCAGACTTGGTGACTTAACGTCATGAAATTCCTTGCCTCTAATTACGGTTTAAATTCATCGACTTTTTAAATAGTTAGTTGGTATAGGGTGTTACAGAAGAGTCCTATAACTCTTGGGGGGTCGTTGGACCCATCAACTTAAGGGACTTTTATTATGGGACCTACTCTGAAAGAAATCTAAACAAAAAAACTGCTCGGAATATGAAAGACGGAGCTGCTTAGTATGAAACATCTGATGTTATAATTTTTTGAGTTTTTCGCAAGGATCCAAAACTGTTTTAAAATTTGACCTACCTACCTGCCTGCCTACCTGACGGATAGCAGTATTTCCCAAAGTATATAAGAGCAAGATATTGGGGTGCCCTGAAAATGTTTTTCTGTGATATTCATTCGTAAGTAGAAAAGTAGCTGGCGTGACTCTTTTCTTTGGTATTTTCAGTTTTTCAAATCACATTTACTTACGACAAAATGCTCCAGAGTCTGCAGAACAATGTTAGAATACTCGGTTCTGTCCCGATAATTTTGGGAATCACTGGCCCCATAAGGATAAAGTCATAAAGGTAGATCCTAAGTCCACATAACAGCACTCCCCCTTCCTTTTCCTCCCGCAATCGGGCCCGAAGCCGCGGTAATAAATTAGAGCGCCATTACTAAATTACAGCGAAGCTTCTAGATTAATCTAGAAGTCGGGCCACAGTCCGCAGGCCGCTCTTACATTATTACAGCATTCATTAGAGTTCGCTAATTACTCCTTGCTTTAATGAATAAGCTCTAATGAACCACTTTCTGTTAATTAAACCCGACGGGGCGGCGCGGAGGGTTGAGGGGCCAGGGGGGCGAGGAGGAACTTTTCTCCGGGCTCTGATTGCAAATGTGAATTTGTGTAAGTCTGCCGCGAAAGAGTGTTCCTTGTGAAAAGGGGTAATGAGGCAAGCGCCTAAGTTGCGTTCGGCGCTACGCCGGCCGCCCGCGCCCCATTGTATCGGGTATTGCTCAGAATCTAAAATTTCTGTGCTTTCGGGGCGCGAGCGTTATAATTAAATTAAAATCAATAAATTGATTAACTTAGGTGCAGTCGGCCACACGCTAGGATAACCGTTTTTGTTCGATTGGCGCCCATAAGCCGTGCGCGGTAAGAGCTACCATGGAGTATCCTAGACTGTGGCTGACCGTACTTACCCTTGTTAGGTATGCACCAAAGTAGATGGGCTATGCGGAAGCATGTTTTCATACATGTGGCACAGGTATAAGAGTCAATGCTACCCAGTGCTGGATTTACCAATAGGCTGAGTAGGCTTAAGCCTATGGCGGCAGATTTTAGAGGGGCGGCAGATTTGGGGCATCTTTTAAGATCTTACATACGTAGCATAAAAATCTGCATATTAAGTATAGCTAAATAAGGTCCACACAAAAAAAATTCAACAATAATAATTATCTATTATTATTAAACCCTATATTTTCTTCTCTACAATTTGCGTAGTCGCGTTTGTTTGCGGCGTGCAATGCAGGCATCGAGGCAATGCAGGCAGAATCGAGCGAGCTAGGGCCGAGCCTATGGTTGAGCAAGGTGTGCAGTCGCGCTAGGTGCCGGGTAGCATAAGGAGTTTGGCGCCCCCTGTCATTTTTCGGCGCCCCTTGCCACGTTTTGGTCCCTTTGAGGTGTTTGTACTAAAACGCGCGCTCAATTTTTCCTCATGTCGATAAACATGCAGGGCCCTTAGCCTGTAACGCAATGGCGGGTTAATGGCGTCCCGGCAGAAGGACAAAATAGGGCTCTCCTCGTTTTTCTCGTACAACCAGAGAACTAATCCTCTAGAATTAGAATCAAAATATTCTTTGCTGTACCACAAAAACAATCGTAATTGAAGTTGTCACCTGACAGTCCATTTTGGCACCATTGTGTTACAGGCTAAGGGCCCTTGTCTTACATCTTACAACTATAAAGCTGTACATACCTACTCGTATTTATGTGTGGTTAAATTTCGGGGCTCAGTTGATTAACCAATTCTTAGTCAATTCAAGTGTTATTTCAACTAACATTTTTGGGCCCGCACTGATCTTTCTCTGATTTTGCATCTTTTTCGCTGCATTTTTGCGATCCTATTTAAGAGCATGGTCATTATGGTCAAGAGCTTATTCGTGAATGTTAGACGGAAAAAAATGCGCTCATGTTTACGTTATAATAGACGTGCTTTGATCATGTATGAAAAGGTGGTAAATTGAGTAAGAGCCCAATCGTGAAATATATTTTTTTTGTTTTTTCGTAATTATTTTGTCTCTTAGTCCAGCGAACTGATTTAGTTAGAAGAACAAGCCTTACAAAAAGAGTGAACGATAGAAGCGTGGCAGGAAAAAAAAATTTTGTTTTTGTTGTTTGCAATAATGAAAAGAATACTATTTTATTGCCGTGAACGCAAAATCGCTGAAAAAAATTGCTTAATTTAGCTTCAAAATTTAAAAAACGGTGAAAAAATGCATTTTCAGCATTCAAAGTCAGTAATCCTTGAAGCTCGAAGAGGTGACGAGAGTGAAAAGGTTAAGAACTGGGCCCTTAGCCTGTAACACAATGGTGCCAAAATGGGCTGTCAGGTGACGACGATTTGCTGACGCTGTCTGTCCTTTTAATGATTTTGTAGTACAGCAAAGAATATTTTGATCCTAATTCTAGAGGATTAGTTCTCTGGTTGTAGGAGAAAAACGAGGAGAGCCCGGTTTTGTCCTTCTGCCGGGACGCCATTGACCCGCCATTGCGTTACAGGCTAAGGGCCCTGGTCGAATTCGGTACGCAAAGTTTTTTGTTCGAAAGTCCGTTATTGGTTTAATCTTATCTTTAGACAATATTGAGAAACTAATTTCAATATTTTTTATTTTGGTTCAGTAGTTTGGATTTTACAACGTTTCAAAGATACGGTTTTATGACCTTCACGCGACGGTCTGCATACTGTTGGCGGTCATAGGAACAACACATTTTAGCGCATAAAAACAAAACTACTGGACCAAAATAAAAAATATTGAAATTAGTTCCTCAACATTGTCTAAAGATAAGATTAAGCCAATAACGGACTTTCGAACAAAAAACTTTGCCTTCCGAATTGGTCGGTCGGTAGGGGCGGCAAAATTTTAAAAGCTTACGGGCGGCAAATTTGTAAATCCGGCACTGATGCTACCTTTAAAATGTATGAAAGCACTCTCTGCGTTCGGCCCATCTTCACTTTGGTGGATGGGATAACAGGGCTCACACCATTACCTATCCTTGACAGGGTGAGCAGAGTCAATGTTTTAGGTAGTCACTACGGGACATGTGGTGAGTTTGTGTCTCGCTAGTCATCGAAAGTGAAACTACCTAGTTTCAGTCCGCGACAAATCGAGATGGCACCTATAATTAGGTAGATAGGTACCTATATTTTTCACTGTGATCTAAGGCCAAACATGAAAGTAGGTAGGTACCCTCAGCCACACGCTAGGATATTCGTATTTCACAAAAGAGGACTCGCAATCCTTCAATAGGTAATACATTTCCCTAAACTAAGTAAGTAATGTATTAATTTATGTGTAATTTTCATCACCTAAGTAATTGGGCTGAAAACAGGATTCTGATGAAACCGACTTGACTTTTGGCTAAGCACGGGTACCAATAGTTAAGGCGCAGCCGATGTCTCTATTTAGCAACGGTCAAAGGTCAATGCAAGGAAAATCATAGGTTACAGGCAGGTTATCATTGGAATGCAATTTCCACATTGTACCTATATTTTTCTCAACGCTGATCAATAAAACTGACAGATTCAGTAGGTAGGTGTCTACCTAATAAAATTTTATTAAATTAAAAGTCTGTTTATAAGGCATTTTACGGCGAAAAAACAAAGTGGCATGGACCAAGTCATCCTAAACTGACCAATAATAAGTTAGTGTGTTGGTTTCTTTCGCCTTACTTCACATCGCAAACGGATCTGTGGATAAAATGCACTCACATACTCGTAAGTAGCACTTCGCTAATTAGGTACGGTCGGCCACAATCTCAGATACCCCATGGCAGCTCTTATCTCGCGCGACATAAGGGCGCCAATCGAACAAAAAGGGGTATCTGAGACTGTGGCCGACTGTACCTTCCTATTTCTGATAACCACCCCAAGTCTCTTTTTCTTACAAGGTAAGAGTACCTACCTAGATATCGTTCCTATCAACCATGTTATTTAAGTTTTCTATATCAATCTGTGTTCAATAAAGCGTAACAAACAAGCAAGCAGCCTACTATGACGACTGCTATGGCTTTGTGTGTGTGTACTTCATTGACTACTTCACTACCTAAACGAAGTGCACGAATCCAGGGGCAAAATCTAATACGCTTATAAATCAAAGCGTCCCAAATCTGTCTGCGCCTTAAACGGTAATTAATTGATACGTTACGAAGTGGCAAATACTACGTAAGTGCGAATAGTTAAGCAGCGTGAAGTGGCTCGGAAGGATAATTTCCGAATAGTGGACGAAGTAAGGCGCCCGCACATATAAATTGGCTGCAACGAACTATTGAAGCATCACACAGCTGCTACCAGCTCCTCAGTACAACGCTTGTCATCATCAGCTCCAACCTCAACCAAGATGATCAGCTACGTAGCCGTAAGTGTCCTATCTACGTGATATCAAAAGATCCACGTGCATGCCCTCAATTCGTTTTTGTAGTGTTTTTCTGACTGCTGGGTTTACATCCAACTAATTCGTTTTTACAAATTCTGTGCTAAATATAGTCGTTTACCTTATGAGGATATCTTTACCACATTCAGAAATTCAACAATCTAGGTACATGTGCGGACTGATACCACATTTAAGTAAGTATCAAGTAGGTAATACTTAATTATTAAACCGTAACTTTTACAAATTCAAGCTTCTCTTCTACAATAATATTGTTTGGGATCTTTTACTAAATCCTCATAGGTCTGGAAACTAAAATCAGAGGGCATGCACGTAAAGATCCTACTAATGGATGTCCATCAAATTCTTCTTCTAAATTCTCGTTTCTTACCATGGGTCGGTCGACTTAAACTGGTTAATTTGATTTTGATTTTGGTTTATTTATTTAATGTCTAGAACCAGTATCATAGCTTGACCTGTAACTTGAGTGACATGGCCATAAATTGGTCCGTTCAAGAAACGGTTTAACTTGAGCTCTACGTAGAGTGTCACCGCAAATCAAAAGTCATTCAATATGAATCAATCAATATGATAATTTGTAAAATTAACCCACAAAATCACAAATGGGTCCCATTTTTTAGGGTTCCGTACCCAAAGGGTGCAAAACGGGTTACTCTGCCTCTGCTGTCTGTCTATCTGTCGTAACTTTAAATCTTTGAAACCGTAATAGGTAGGTAGCCAGTTGGAAATTTCAAAGATTGTGTGTTATGTGACGGCGGATTACCCAACAGATAATAAAAAATAAAAACGAAATTAAATTAAAATTTAAAAATATTTTCAAAAAAGTATACTTTTTGCTCTATTGTAAAAATGGTGAACCATACAAGCATCAAACTTGGTATGATTATGGGCTTACTATACAACGTGTTACAAAACATCCTATCTCTTTTTACAGTGTAATTGCACCCGGTGATAGGGATAACAACCTAAAACCTTGTATAGTAAACGAATAATAAAAACGGTCAAGCGCGAGTCGGACTCACGCACCGAGCGTCCGTACAACCAGTTTTTTTTATTGTGTGGCGGTACGGAACCCTTGGTGCGCCATTCCGACTCGCAACTGGCCGGTTTTTTTCTTTTAATATCACGATGGTTACTTACCCATTTACCGGCGCACGTACACAAATTTGAATGGGGACTTGCAGCAATACTCGCCTCGCTAATACTTCTAGCCTGGTAGATAAAAAGCGCCTACAAAATTCCAGTTGCTTTTCAGATTACTTGCCTGCTGGGATTCGCCGCAGCCGCCCCCTCAGCTGGCTGGGGACCCGTCGCCATCTCAACCATTGGAGCAATTGTGAGTACCCACCTTCCTATCACTTCATCATGTATCAATCAATACTATGAGATTCAACTTTTAGACAGAGACCAAATACTCTGCTCACAAGCTCAATATGGTAGGTACAGCGAGCGGAGTAGGTAGATAACATAGAGATAACCTTATCAGTCGGCGACTTTGTATGTCAGCCATTTCAAGGCGTGTAACCACATAACTCTTGTATTTGTCTCCACTCGTCCATACTCTATTATCTCCAGCAATATCCCACTTCGAGCATATCGAATGTCTGAACCTGTGTATTATGTAGTGTAGGCACCCAATTATTACGAAAACGAGCAAGTCAGCTGTCCAGATTTTCGTAAATTCACGAAGTACCTACCCTAAAGCACGTTTCATCCACTGAACGTTGGAACTTCAGTAGGTTTGGAGAAGTACAGCCCCTGTATTATCATCTAAAATATCCACCGTAAAAATAACCATTTTTAAATGTCAAATTAAAGATTGTTCATTTCAATAAGGGCTATTTTCGAGTGTATTGACGCTCGGAGGTTGAGTGGAATTTTTACATAATAGAGGCGCTGATCTTCAGTAGGTATGGGGAAGTCCGAAATTAAGAGATAGGAAAATATGTTCTAAGCTTAGGAACCACGTCGTTGATTTTGAAGATAAGTATAATCCATGCGGGATCAGAATGGGATAATACCTTTTGAAACTGAGAAGCTCATGGTCCTGTAGCGTCAGCATTTCGGCAAACTCTAGTTGTCTATGGCAAACTCGCGTCGACACTTGCTTGTGTTTTCTGTGCGCGTGGGTGTCTGCTCGAGTTTTATTACGTTTTATTCAATTAATGCAATAACACTGAATCCTTGTAGATTACAACCATTAAACATTTTTGTGTATTTCCAATTTCATAACCCTATGATAGAACGTAGAACAAAAATTTTTTTTACCGTCGCTACTCGAGAACTGTCATTTTTGATTCAGTTCCAAAAGGTATTATTCCATTCTGATTCCGCGCGTATTATAAGAGAAACTTTACTGGGGGATAGCTAAAACGTAGTTTTTCCCCAGGACAACCCCAGCTACGGCTTCAACTACGCCGTCAACGACCCTCTGACCGGCGACAACAAGGCTCAGAGCGAGGTGCGCGACGGCGGCGTCGTCAAGGGTTCCTACTCGCTCTCCGAGCCAGACGGCACCGTCCGCGTGGTCGACTACGCGGCGGACCCGGTCAGCGGCTTCAACGCTGTCGTCAAGCGCCTGGGACCCGCCGTCCACCCGCAGCGCATCATCGCCAAGGAAATCATTCAGCCAGTCCCCATTATTGCCAAGGAAATAGTGCAGCCCGTACCCCTCTTGGCCGGAGGACTCGGCTTGAACGGCAACCTACTCGGGCTCGGAGGTCTCGGTTTGAACGGACTCGCTTTGAACGGACTCGCCTTGAACGGACTCGGTTTGGGCGGACTCGGTCTGGGCGGACACGGTCTGGGCGGACACGGCCTGGGCGGACACGGATTCCACTAAGTCATTGGTTTACACCGCCCCGTGCCAGTCTACCATCAGCTAAGCGTTACGTTACGGTATCTCGACCTATTTGCGTTTTAAAGTGAAGCAGCAAAACGCAATTAGTTTCATATTTTTAGTGTTTGTATAGGCAGCTTTGTGATTGTTTTTTGATAAAAGAGAAAAGCACACAGGGCCATGCGTCGTTGAATAAATGTGTGACTCGACTTGTTGGTTTGAATGAAACTCTCAAAGGTGGTACAATTAACTACATGTTTAATGCAATAAAATAAAATACCACGGATACCTCCATAATGTTCCTTTACAAACATCGTAGTTTAAATGCATTATAAGGTAAGTTTGAGCGTTTACTCTGAGTCTTAACAATACACTGACGTCACTATAACAGAATATTCATTGAGGACAAACCATTCTAATTGGATCTAGCGTATAAAGGAGTAATAATTACATAAAACAATAGCAACGTCCTCAAACACATTAGCTGTTATCTATTAACACATTCACTGGCAAATTAATAGTAGATATCATTAAGGTTTAATGAATCGTTTTCACTAGCAGTAAACGCGTTAAATGGAATAAAAATCAATTAATCAACACTTTCAACCTAACCACTAAAATTTGAACTTTATTGCTTCGGAATAAGGCCAACACCAGTTGAAAATCCAGACTTGATAAAACAACAACAGGCAATAAAATCCAAAAATGCAATATGCCTCTTTCATCTCATTATACAAGGTGTAACAAGGTCGGCGTCTCAACAAAACCTATTGGACTTCAGTAAATCGGGTATCGTATCAAGTATGCAGTCGGAAATGAGATGATCAGTTCGTGTCCCTACTTATCCCGCTTTTATGGACCAATGAGGGCAGTCAAATCAACTCTGAACAAAAATCAAGCGAAAACTTTGTTTATAAATTATATAATGGAATGAAATTAAATATTTCATACAATTAGGTCCTATCTGTACAGTACGGGGTAACCTATAGCGGAATTGTATTGAAAAATGCAAAAACATTGTTACAGCTTTCTACAGAATATGATTATAAAATATGAAACGTTTAATTTAGTTTCAAATCCCAGAACGTACTAAATACATAAACTCGTGTTAAATGCGGTAAAAGTTAGTCCTGCTTTAGTTATGAGCTCGCACCAGAGACCGATCTGTCTCTCTCCGCCATACGTATAAAATCTGTGCCGTGGAGCCAAGCTTAAAAATCTGTGCGAATTTTCAATGAGTACCGTACTCAGAATATTCTTCAACAAAAACAGATTCCGAAAGAAAGTTTCACTTTTCCAGTAGCCTACACCGTGTAAAGAGCCATGTTATTTTGCTATTACACCATCTATACCCCTTCCATACGCATCGACCGTTCTGCAGTTCCTGCCACACAGAAGTGACGTGGGACAAGGACGCGGCCCGTCTCTTCTGTGGGTGAGCGGCCCGTCCCCAATCAGAAAGCGGCCCGGCGCCGCGGTGACGTCACGGGGCGGAGCGCCCGTCGCTACGAGAGACGGAGCGAGGAGCCCTCTCCGAACAGCCACAGACACATCCGGTCGACCAGTTACGCGAACACCATGTCAGCTATCAGCACTTGCAGTAGGATCACCCGGTACTGCGGCTTAGTTATGAGCTCGCGCCAGAGAAAGATCTGTCTCTTTACGCCATAAGTATTTGTGACCTTGGCAGCCAGCATATCTCTGCCTTGGAGCCAAGCTTAAAAATCTGTGCGAATGTTCAATGAGAGTACCGTACTCAGAATATTCTTCAACAAAAACAGATTCCGAAAGAAAGTTTCACTTTTCCAGTAGCCTACACCGTGTAATAAAAAGAGCCATGTTATTTTGCTATTACACCATATATACCCCTTCCATACGCATCCACCGTTCTGCAGTTCCTGCCATACAGAAGAGACGTGGGACAAGGACGCCCCCCGTCTCTTCTGTTCGCGAGCGGCCCGTCCCCAATCAGAAAGCGGCCCGGCGCCGCGGTGACGTCACGGGGCGGAGCGCCCGTCGCTACGAGAGACGGAGCGAGGAGCCCTCTCCGAACAGCCACAGGCACATCCGGTCCACCAGGTACGCGAACACCATGTCAGCTATCAGCACTTGCACTAGGATCACCCGGTACTGCGGAGGGGACATATATTGACACGTTAGATAGGTAGATGAGATGAGATAGATAGCCTATTCATAATAGTACACATCTTTATCTCTATTTCTAGATACAGGGTGTTGTTTTGTAAAGTGACACCCGACTCAGGGGTTACACAATATACTGAAGCAAAAAAAAAGTGTACTAAAAAATCAAATCGCTAATATTGTGCCCTTCCTTACTATTATACTACAGGGTGCACTCTAAGTCGATAGCGGAACTTTAAATAGGCTGTCTACTGATCAATATAAACAAGTTGTACCAGGTGGATAAAAAAATGGACCGAAAAAAAAATCAACTATTCCATACAAAAGGTCGACTCAGTACTGCGCCAAATGTATGAAACAGCTGATAATTTTTTCGCTCCATTTTGGTCGCCACCTAGTATAAGTTGTTGGAATTGATCAGTAGACAGCCTACTTAAAGTTCCGCTATGGACTTAAAGTGCACCCTGTATAGCTTGCGGCCGCACTCACAATATCGAGAAGGCCACGTCGCGGTTATCATGGAACAAATTGAACAAGGTAATTTGTGAATAAAAAAAAATAAAAAACTTATCTTTAGTTTCAAGCGTTACTAAAACTATGGTCCCTGAGTCGGGTGTCACTAACCAAAACAACACCCTGTGCTTTTGGCATCTGTCTGTATAGTACACCGAACTAAATCCCATAGAATCCGCATTACGTATAAAGTCACAATAAAAACTTGTCCTTACAGAAACAAATTTTATCAGCAATAGAACAATACGAAACATCATTTCGACCATACGTCTAATATTCGAATGTCAACCTTATTGCATTAGTGTACAGTTTTACTTTAATTGCATAGACTACGAGCAAATAAGCTCCCAAAGGCAATTTGGGCATCTATTTTTCCAGACACATTTCAGAGTTCTATGTTGAATCTAGTTTTATCCTTGATCGAAGGTATAGTAAGACTCGCTTACCACTCTGCTAAGTTGTTGGATGTTGTAAGTAAGTAAGTAAAGTGTTTATTAAAGAACCAAGTGTTCTTGGATGTTGTTTGAAAGGAAAAGAAGGTGATTCAGCAGAAACCCTTAGCGCATAATCTTGTAAGGTTTAATTTTAAACTTAAACTTTCGTGAGCACTGCACATTCTTCTATTAAATCACGGTTTTACTCACGAGTAATTTGTCGGTGTAGCCGGCTAGTTTCGGTTCTCATTCGGACACCTTCTTCATGGAGAACGAGGTTAATGTATACTTACATCGGGCGGGAAGTAGACTATCTCGAAGGCGTTGGAGAGATCCGGTATGATCCCGGCGGCGAGTGCGAGCACCGTGCCTCCCGATACTAAAATACTGTAGAGCAACGGTTTATTGTCCTTGAGCCCTTCCATGAACGGCTCACCCTGTGGATAAAAGGTCTAGTTTTAACGGGGAGAAGATTGAAGTTCGATTGGCACAGGACGGAAGAGAAATCTTAACATTGAGAGAGCAGACGGTGAAAGACAGACAGGGGCCTAATTGTAAGCACCGTGCCTCCCGATACTAAAATACTGTAGAGCAGCGTTTTGTTGTCCTTGACACCCTTTGCACCCTGTGGATAAAAGGTCTAGTTTTAACGGGTACTAGGAATATCTAGCGCAACTTGGTATACCAGAAATAAAGAGGTGCATCTCTTTATTTCTGGTATGCCAATAAGTCAAAAACTTTAGCATAAAATATAAGAATAGGCTCAAGAAACATGCCAATATATTAGCCAGAGACCTAATAGTACCAGATGGAAGCTTAAACCGACTAAAACGATGGCAAATCTTAAATCTAGATCAAAGAATATGAAAAACGAATTTATTTATGAAACAATGAGATGTTGTTCAATGGAGCGCCACTTAACTCTTCAAGTTTTAACGGGGAGAAGGTTGAAGTTCGATTGGCACAGGAGGGAAGAAAAATCTTTAACTCGGAGAGAGCCGACGGTGAGAGACAGACAGAGGCTTAAATGTCTTACTTT
This sequence comes from Zelleria hepariella, assembly GCA_949319315.1. NCBI lineage: Eukaryota > Metazoa > Arthropoda > Insecta > Lepidoptera > Yponomeutidae > Zelleria > Zelleria hepariella. Next base: position 4,809,841 of record OX439383.1, on the reverse strand, counting down.
TAAATCTATCGCGATTTCTTTCAATGGTATCGGGATCGTGATCGTGTTTGCGACTTTAGAATGGAATATTGTCTAAGTTTTAAATCACAATCGCTAACAGAACGAATGAGTTAAACGCCATACAAATTTATTGATATTGAGTGAACCATTTTGCTATTTTCTTCATTCAATATCCTTCAAAATTGAGTCGCAATCCTATCCCTACCTCAATCGCTTTCAATTACAGTTTGTGTCAAATAAATGCAGGGAAGTTCTTCAGCACCCTTCAAACGTAAAATTGAAAGGGATCGCGATAGATTAAAAAAAAAACTAAGGCCTTTGCATCTACGTAATGAGATGATTTATACAGCGTCCAGTGGCACCTTCACTCACACTAGATAGGTGAAGAGACCACTCGGCGCTGCAGTGCCTGGGACATTGTTTTAGATGGAGTAGGCTTGCCCAGCACCTATAGATTAATAAATGGGGTAAAGGGGTAAAAAGAGGACTGACTATTTCTACCATCAATGCTCTGGCGCCCGACGACTTAGTTATAGGGTGTTTAGGGCATTGCGTCTGCAAGTACCAATCCTATCAAGAATGTATCGATTCAGATTTGAATCAATTAATTATTATTCTTCAGATATCTGCGTCAAACTTTGGTATCCATTACCAATGGAGACAGTCAAGAAAGATAGCTGGAAACCACTAACTGCGAGGATCATATCGAGCATTTTTATCAAGGAAACTTTGTAGAAAAATCTACGGTTGGCGAGAAGTTGAGGTTCTAAGTGGAGACTTCGTGCTTTGCGAGTGTTCAAGAGGCAAAGACAAAAAAAGAACAAATTATTGATGTCCAAAAACTTACCCTATAGTTGATGGCGAAAGTTGATATTTGCAGTGCCATCGATATGATATACACAGTGCTGTTCAGAAGGTCTGGTGCGAACTCGTATTCCTCGTCATCCGCCAAATCCATATCCAACTTCGGGCTCGGATTCCTGGAAAAAGAAATAGACATTCTTATTCAAAAGTATGGCAGTCCCCAGCAGAATACCAGCGCTATGGGTAGATTTTCATGTATGAGTAGAGTTAGTAGACTGTAGAGTTAATTCATGAAAAGTATGAAGAAAACTGTAATGATATGATGTAATGTAATGATGTAGATATAGATCGTAAAACGGGGTGATCAGAAACTGTAGTATGAATAGAAACAAGATAACTTAAATATACTGGTGAGTGGTGACCTACTAAACAGTTAACAATCAGTTAATATAGACACTGGTAGCAGTTGTGTTTCTATTCATACACTGGTTTCTAATCACCCCCTGGTAAAGTCGGCCACCCGCTAGGATACCCCTTTTTGTTCGATTGGCGCCCTTATGCCGCGCGCGGTAAGAGCTGAGCTGCCATGGGGTATCTGTGACTGTGGCCGACCGTACTTCTAAGTTCGTACCGGTTGGGCGACCGGATGGTAGCCTCTTGCACCAGGTAGATGAGACACAGGAAGTGCACTGCGAACTGAGTGAGCACCGTCATCACTGTGTACATGTTGAAGATGTTGGGCAGCGGCCGCTGCTTCGACAGCTTGGCTAGAGGCTGGAACATTAAAAAAAAACTTTTAATAATATTGTAGCTAGAAGGTAGTGTGTAAAAGACAGTTATCTAACGCCCTACGCCCTATTTATAACCCGTGTCATTAAGATGAAATACGTCTCACAACTAGCGCCGCCAATGAAAAAAAAAACATATCTTTTTTTTTGGATGCGTTTTAGCAAAAAACGCTTCTGCGATTTCTCAACGCGAGGCTTAACTATTTTTAGGACCTAAGGTTTGGATTCCAGTTCCTAGAACTTAAGAATGCAATCGATTCTCGCCAAAAGTGGCCACTTCCTCGCCTCGCGTTGAGAAATCGCAGGAGCGTTTTTTGCTAAAAACGCATCCATAAAAAAAGATATGTTTTTTTTTTTATTGGCGGCCCTAGTTTTGAGATGTATTGCGTCCTAAATAAAACATTTAGGACGGAGCTAAAAACCTAGCGTCGTCTCGCTTTGACTGTATTAATTAGAGCGAGAGGGCGAGTGTTTTGAAGTTCATCCTAAATGTTTTCTTTAATGACACGGGTTATAGGGATAACCTGGAGGATGCAGATTTTTTGCTCTCCACGGTGGAGTGAGTAAGAGTAAGTTACCTTTATTTTTTTGTCTTTGACTCTCCCAAGTCTGACCCGCACTTTGTCAGGTTTTTTTTTTTCTGGTCGGCGACTCTTCAGATCTGGATTTTGTTTTCTTTTTGAGGCGGGATACTTTACTTCTTATGTGAAAAAGATATAAAGAGGAAACACTAGAATAGATCGCAATATAAAGAGGAAACACGAGGCCAGCAGCAGGCTCTGCAGCGTGGCCTGCGTGTCTGAGAACTTGATCCCGTCCAGATAGAGCACCGACTGGCTGTAGGCCAGGATCAGCGCGTTCAGGGCGAGGATCTTGAACATCTGCAGTGTCGCCGCCAATGTTCAGCGGCCCAGCGCGAGATCGAACCACTATCTATGTTCAATAGCGCTTTCTGGTCATCCTTAGGGGAGTCCTGCCTTTCCTGTGAGTGCCTGTCCTTTAGGGATAACCTAGCTAGGGGATGCAGATGTTGAGCCGCACAAACAACGTCGCATCTTTACGTCTGCCCTGTCGCTCCACGGTGAAGCTAAACGAACTAAAGGCGATACCAATACGAAAACAAAAGACGCTTTTGACATAGGAGAAGATCACACTTTTTTACCTTAGAGCGGGTTCTAAAGATATCAGCTAGCGCAGCAAAAGCGCCATATCTGCCAATGACTACGTTATCTCTATCTTACTCTTTTGGAGTACATATAGCGGTTCAGACATGGTGTATCGCGGTTTATTTTAGTCCTATAGATTGTGGCGCTGATGCTAAGCTAGCAGACTTTTTTTGCTGTTTAGTTTAGTATGGAACCAACTGTGCGTGAGTCTGACGCAATAATTGGCCAGTCCCCGTAGCATGACTTATAAATCCGCCTCGATAAAAGTCATGCTACCCCCGCAGGTGTATTATTTTATAGCATGGACCCCTTGAAATCATTATTGAACGAGCGAGCGAAGCGAGCGAAGTTCTCCGAGTCTACTGGAACAATCCGGCGTTTGTATGTTTGTATGTATGTATGTATGTTTGTATGTATGTATAAATGTTCGTTCGACGATAACTTGAGTAAATTTTGTCGGATCGTTATGAAATTTCGTAGGCGGGTAAATTATTATTTTTTTCCTTCTGTATTCCGTAACCTGGCAATCTGTTTGCAACAATGGGCCATTCACTTGTCTGTTTAAATGTCTATCTGAGAAAATGCATCCAGTGAGCCTTTCTCATATCCTGCTGGCGAATTAATTTTTCAGGGTGGGGATATTGTGTCTCCTCAATAGTAAATTAAATTAAAATAATTTTTAAGTTCGAACAAATCGGTCAGGGGGTGGCTGAGATATGGGGTCGCGAGTTCATAGTTCGCGGCGAACCACTAGTTTACTTTTCATCCGTTAAATACGCACCTTAGATCGCGATATAAACAAGAAACACGAGGCCAGCAGCAGGCTCTGCAGCGTGGCCTGCGTGTCTGAGAACTTGATCCCGTCCAGATAGAGCACCGACTGGCTGTAGGCCAGGATCAGCGCGTTCAGCGCGAGGATCTTGAACATCTGCAGCGTCGTCACCAACGTGCACCGGCCTTGCTTGATGATGTGGCAGACTGTAAGGGCAACGGATTTTTATGCAGCTTTCATCGCCAGTTAGATATTGTTTCACGGATGGTCTGTAACACTTTGCACAGTGCGAAGCCACGCGGGTAGCTAATCTACACTAATATTATAAATAGGGAAAAGTTTGTAAGTATGTATGTATGTAGGGGGTAATCTCCAAAACTACTCATCCGATTTTAAAACTTCTTTCACTAATGGGAAGCTACGTTATCGCTGGCTATTTTTTATTGTGATAACGAGAAAAAAATTAAGTCTGCGCAGACGAAGCTAGTAAAATCTAAAAGCTTAGTACGGTCGGCCACCGTCACAGATACCCCATGGCAGCTCTTGCCGCGCGCGGCATAAGAGCGCCAATCGAACAAAAAGTGTACAAAGAAAACTTACTACAAAGTATGCTAGAGAGTCGGCTGGTGAACGGCGCTGCGACGCTCGCATCGCCCAGCCGGACCAGCTGGGGCTGGTCTTCATCCTCCAGCTTCTTCATAGCTCTCCTGAGCCTGGCCCGGGCCTCCTCGGCGGCCTCGGCGCGCGAGGCCGGCCGCCGGCGCGGGGGCTCAAGCTCCACTGGTCGCTCTTCGCGAGTGCGCTCTTTAAGACGCTCGGGCGCGTTGGCTAGGATTGCTACTCCCACCTGAAAGACAGGGTAAAGACAGGTGGTAAAATGAGGGTAAATAATACTGGTCATATAGGAGCATTATTATACAGAACATGATTTGCAGTGCTTACGAAAGTTTAAGCTTCAGACCATGATAGACTTTATAACGATTGGTTGTGTGTCAGAATGCTGCGCAGTTTAAGTTTAGGTCTAACTGCTTAGTTTCGGTAATAATACAGTTAGAGATATCATAAAGCATATCGAATAGACTCGCATTTATACCAGCCTGGTAAGGAACCGACGAAGCATTAAGACATGACTAGCGTGAATAGCAATGACGATTAGGATATTAAAAAGATGAAAAACAGAGGTACTTACATCAGCGTGTTTCAAAGCGCCGACGTCGTTTGTACCATCGCCGCACATCAACGTGGTGTAGCCCAAATACTTCAGCGTAACTATCACAAACTCCTTCTGTTTTGGGGCGAACCGCGCGAACACTTTTATGTAAGGCATAATGCTGATTAGGAACTTGTTGTGATTCTGGTTCAAGTACGTCAGACCTTCGCCCGTGATGCAAAGATCGTATTTATCTGTTAGTTCTTTAGGCGACTTAAAGGGAACCACTGGTAAGTCCACAGTTTCATCAATAGATTTCCATCCCCATTCTTCTTTGTTTTGAGTTAGTATTAGAACGTCTTCTTTCTGGGTGAACTTTAGTTCTTTGGCGACGTGGCAGGCAGTGAGCGGGTTATCGCCTGTGATCATTACAACGGAATGTGACGCGTTTACTATTTCAGCTATCGCCTTCTTAGAATCACTCTTCAAGGGACAGGAAATTATCACGAAGCCCACAAAGGTCAGGTCGCACTCGATATCTTCACGAGAAAAGTCTCTTATTTCTTGCGAGGTTAACTTTCCTAAATTCCTATACCCTAGTGCTAGGACTCTTGCCCCTCTTCTTGACAGTGTGAGGTAGACCTTATCGTAATTGCTCGGTACTTCTTTCAGCATAGGTTTGATGGTTTCCGGGGCGCCTTTGACGCTGCTAATGTAGTAAGTCTCCATGAATCCTCGTTCGTTGACCTGGTAGCCGGCGATCACCGACATCCTCTTAAGTGCACTTGCGAAGTGGTTTCTATGTATGATTTTAAGACCCGGTGACTTCCCTTTAGTTGGGACAACAGCTTCCCCTTTCGTGAGGTTCCATTCAACAGCTTTAAGTGTAGCCTTTTCTAGAGGGTCGCCCACCACGCCATCCTCCAGTTGTACTAAAGAGTGGCATGAAGCTAAGACTTGTACTGTTTCTATAGGTGCTTCAGAAAGAGGAATGACCTTAGCATCTTCGTCCTCTCCGATTCCTGCAACGCCCTCCACAACTAAGTTGTCACTGGTCAAAGTGCCCGTCTTGTCAAAGCAGCAGATTTCGACTTTACCCGCAAAAGGTATTCTGAATGGCTCAGTACAGAATACTGCTAGCTTCGAAAGTGAAAGCAAGGAGGTGTTTACAGCTAGAGACAACTCAATGGGTAACTCTGGAGGCACAACTGAGGTCAAAATCAATGTGCATTCCAAAAATAGCTTGTACCTATTTCTCTCTGGGTCCTCGCAACCCTTGATCCAGACATACGCGGCAGCGGCCACCGCGAATATAAGCAGGAACATTATGAACCCGAAAGTTTCTAAGTTATTGGCAGTGACTCTTTTAACTCCAAACAATATAGTCCTTAGTAGTTTGCCTTGGGATGTATTGAAGCCATTTCTGAGGACATACCCAATACATCCATGGTCAGGCGCTTTCAGTCCAGTTGCCACGTTTTTGCCAGGTGAGGAATGTTGCACAATCTTTGTTCCACCAAACAGCATGTGGAGTTTTCCGCTGCCTTCTGGGTCTAAATGTTGCTTCAATGTCTTCTCGTTTTCCAAAGACTCCTTCATCTGAGGTACACTCTCACCAGTCAGCATAGACTCATCAACTATACAAGATCCTCTCAGCAACAATATATCACAGGGAACCAAGTTTTCATTCAGTGACCGTGTGACAGATACAATGTCACCGGGCAATAGCTGGTCACTGACTATCTGCCTCCACTTTCTGTTTCTGTAGACGTTGATGTTGTAAGGCTTATTGCCCATCTTCCGGATCTCGGCCATGTTCCTTAGCTGCTGCTGTACCAGAGTACATTCGAACATAACAAGCATCACTAGGGTGAATATTGAGTAGTACCAATACTTATCAAGGCACCACAGGGCTACGCAAAATACTTGAAACACAAAGAAGGGTGCTGTCGCTCTTTCTTTGAAGAGCTCCATGAATTCTGGTACAACCTAAAAGAAAAAACAACAATAAAGACATAAACTAAGGCCTTTGCATCTACGTAATGAGATGATTTATACAGAAGCAAGCAAGACAAGCAATATCACATAAAGACAAGCAATAGTGCAAGCTTTGTCTCTCCTGAATAAGGCTTCGATCAAGGATAAAACTAGATACAACATAGCACTCTGAAACGTGTCTGGAAAAATAGATGCCCAAATTGCCTTTGGGAGCTTATTTGCTCGTAGTCCATGCAATTAAAGTAAAACTGTACACTAATGCAATAAGGTTGACATTCGAATATTAGACGTATGGTCGAAATGATGTTTCGTATTGTTCTATTGCTGATATCTTTTGTTTCAGTGGGGACAAGTTTTTATTGTGATTTTATACGTAATGCGGATTCTATGGGATTTATTTCGGTGGAATAAGGCATAAATTATGACGCATGAAGTCATCATAATTTATGCCTTATTCCACCGAAATAAATCTTTGTATAATAATTTTTCAGAGTAGTTAATTGCCATTTGAGAGGATGTCGAAAAAGAAGCATTTCAGAGCAGTTAGTTCTAGTTCACAAAAACTTTAACTTTGATGTTCCAATAAACTGAAACATGTCTGACTCACTTTTGGCTAGCTTTTTCATAATAATATAGAAAAGTAATGTTACCATTATCATTTCATTCTTCCCATACTCCTTCTCAGCCACATCGATGGCCTCATCGTCGAGGTAACCCCTGGACTCAATGTATTCCTCGTAAAGCTTGTTGACAGGAAACTGTACCGTGTTGAAGGAGCCCGTATCCCAATCATAGACGTACTTGCTCTTTTGGAACAAGAACCAGATGTCAGGGTTTGGGTTGTCTCTCTTGGTAGACTGAAAAAAGTTCAAGAAAGTTGAATAAAAATAAAAATGAGTACAAAATCTTAAAATAAAATTGTAGAAATGGCATGAGAAAACCGGTATAAATCAATGAGGATTTTAGTGGACCCTGTATTTATAAATAATTTTGCATTTTTGAGTAATGACCCTTCTGGTGTTTAAGTTTTTTAACTATAATTTGCTTACCTTTGTATGATGGAGTCTAACAATCTCAGAGAAGCCATTGTTAGGGGTTGGTACTACTTTCACTATTTCCGCTTGCAGTGGATCCTTTGCCTGAAAATAAGTGCACCATTTATAAATCAAGTTATGAAGATAACCTCTAAGAAACAATTCAAGTGGATTTTTTTGTGGTTATGAATAATTATGAGGTATTTACGTGTTTATTACGTGGCAATTACTTACAGAGGAACAGGACAGGAAACACTGAATGTGAACGCTCCAATAGCAGCAAAGGCAGATGAGTATCTGAACGATTGCCACCACAGCAACCGTCACGAAGCCCGCCTCAAAGTTATCCTCAAATCCGTACACAAATATCCACGAGTAGAAAACTACTGGGTAGATGATCAAGAAGGGAAATATTGTTCCTTGAAAAACTGTCGGCACAGACTTGAAAAGCTGTGTGTATTGCACTAAATCGTCCACGGATGACTGCATGTTTTCAACACGAATAACGACTAATGATGACAGAGTATAGTGTGTAATTAATGTCTCAACTAAAATTTACGTCGACGAAAGACCTAGCCAGTATTTTTACAACTAAAATACATTGTAAAAGAGAAATTAAATTGGAAATAAATTAATTCGCCGTGGCCAGCTCTTGACACTTGATGAACCACAGATTAACAATTAGATATTTTGATTTGACAGTTCACGTAATTACCACAGATAAGTCAGAGTCAGCTGACATGACGTGGTAAATGTCGAATCGAAACCAACACCACACCACGGGGGTCACGCATCTGGGGCCTTAGCCTGTAACACAATAATGCCAAAATGGGCTCCCGGTTGACGGTTTTAAGGGTAGACGATAGCAACGTGGCGGGAAATTCAAAATTTTCACCGTTTTTTAAATTTTGTAGCTAAAGTGACATATTTTGGTTCAGCGATTTTTCGTTCGCGGAAATAACAAAGTATTCTTTTCATTACTCTAAACTGAATTATTGTTGTTCTGTTGTTTACAGTATCCGCATGTTTTCACTTCTTATTCTTATTATTTTTATTATTCTTTCACGCACTGGGCTTCACGGTGGCGGCGGCGTGAACTTTTAACTGTTTGTATTCATCACACGCGTGGCCCCTCGAATCCTCACCTCAGTGTTGTGTGGGTTTCGTTTAGCAGGTTAGAAAAAAGTTGTATATTGATCTGTGAAACAAAAAAGTAAATCTGTCAGTGAACGTTTAGGCGCGAAAGCGTTTTTTGACGGAAGTCTGGCTTGTTTTCGTCCACATTTATTTTGGAGAATAAAATGGATTTGAAGATAAAACGCAAGTCCACTAAAACCCCCATTGCGGGAAGTCTCGTAGAAAACTATCCTCATGATCTGCAAACGTACAAAGTACCTCCGACCGAAAATATATCGTTGCAAGAGTTCGAAACACTGGCGTTGGAAAGACTGGCATTGCTACGGAGTTTAGCAGCAGCTACAACGCTCAAAGGGCACCGTGTGTATTCAGAACAATGGATAGAATGTATTATGAACGACTTAAAAACAGATGGTTTGAAATATTACATAAAATTGTGCGAAAAAAGCTCGTGTGGAACCACCGACGCTGACATACAAGCTCGGCGCAAGGACCACATCGCTCACTTCATTTTAAGGCTAGCGTACTGCAGGACTGAAGAACTGCGTCGATGGTTTGTAGCCAGAGAATGCGAGCTATTTAAAATGCGATTCATTGCCATGAGAAACGCCGAAGCCATTGATGCATTCTTCAAACAAAACAACTTGTGTTATACCAGTATCTCCAATGATGAAAAGGACAATTTAATCAACTTTCTTAGAGAATCGACCAGAAGCGACGGCTCGGTAAGCATTGAGAATCTGAAATTCTACAAAGTGAAGTTCTTTGAAGTACTAGACTTGGTGAGAACAAGGAAAGTGTACCTTAGTGGAGGTTACGCTTACATTCCGCATACTGACTTTGTATCGGTGTTACTAGCTCAGTACAAGACCCATCTGAAGCAGAGCTTGGCTGTGGCATGCCAACATCTTGGTGAGATTGAGCAAGATGAGAGGTTAGTCTCACTTCTGAAGGGCTTACACCAGTCTTATGCTGGAAATGACTACAGCAACACTAAGGCTGCTGTTCCGATTGAAAGCCTGGACTCCCTCTCTGCTAAATCATACCCACTGTGCATGAGAACACTTCACGAGTACCTCCGCACGGCCCATCATTTGAAACATGGTGGAAGACTACAGTATGGCCTCTTTATCAAAGGCATTGGAGTAACTCTTGAGGACTCCCTTAGATTCTGGAGGGAAGAGTTCACAAAGATAATGGACCTAGATAAGTTTGAGAAGCAGTATGCCTATAATGTAAGATACAACTACGGCAAGGAAGGGAGTAAAAGGAACTACACACCGTTCAGTTGTATGAAGATTATAAGTAACACTGTTGGCCCAGGGGATTGCCATGGATGCCCTTACAGACATTGCGATGCAAGCGTTCTGAAGAATAGACTCCAAGGCTATGGGTTGGAACCTCAAGGTAATTATGTTTATTTTATAGTATTAGTAAAGATGTGATTTGTTTGTATAATAATGTCTCTTTTCTGCTAAGTCTTAATTTTGTTATATTTTTTTAATATTTTCTTCCACAGCCATCAGTGACATAGTAGACCTTTCTAAGAGGGGCCACTTCCAGATAGCTTGCAGCAAGTACTTTGACGCGGTTCACAATGAAGATCTTGGAATAGGCGTCAACCACCCAAACCAATATTTTGAAGAAAGCCAAAAAATTGTCAAAGGAGAGGTGAAACCTGAACAAAAGGTAAAAGTTAAGGCTGAGCAGATGGTTAAGAAGGAGGTTAATGGCATCGAAAACATGGATTTGGATGAAATCACTGAATGGAAAGACGATTAAAATAATCAAGGTATAAATATGTAGCCAAAATGACCAAGTATTTCTTAATAAAATTTAATTCCTTTATAAAGATCGTAATTTTTTATAAGTAGATTATTTTCTCTTCACATACATAGCCTTTTTGGTCAAGCGACCGCAATATAAACCAAATATAAAAATTAATCCTATAATAGATATGCCTACAACTAAAAAGTATTTCTTCGATGGTGATGATGATATTTCACTGTACATATCACCCAAATTGTCTATGACATTTACCTGGAAAAAGCAATCAAATTGTTAGCTCAAGTTATCACTTAATAACAATTTTTATAAGGTTCAAGCCAAGTAGCTGTTGATGTGAATTTTAGAACCTCGTTACTTTTCTTATGGATGATGGGGCGCCATCTGGTGTGATAGTTTGCACTAATCTCCACCACCCACTACATTTAACCACTTTATCAAATTATCACTTATTATCAGTGAGTAATTAATTCCATGATAAGTGCATATTGTGTGCATACTTACAGCCGCTACGTATCTGTACATTTCTAATCTATTTGAGAGCTCCTTCTGACATTCTGGTTCCAGCTTTCTGTCACTATCATTTAGAATGATTTTTAAACATTTCAAACCTGAAACAAAATAATTAACGTGATTGCAGCACTTACAAACCAGGTCAAAAAGGGTAGGTACTACCTCTTCAAGCTAACATTAATTTTCTTTACTGGCAAAATGACAACAGAATGAGATACCAATCAGGTATTTTGTCCACACAACACCAGCCCGAAATCAATATGAGGGACAAAGTCGCAGGCACCAACTACATAATATGCTTCAGAAAACATGTCCTACAGGGTCAGACCACCCTTTATCTCTTTTGTGTGAGATCAGCTGCCACTAGACAGTAAACCATCTCCTACTACACTAATGTTGTATGGAAGAAATCACTCTTAGCTATAAGACCATCTTCATACTTCAAATTAGATTCAATACTTTCTACACTAAAGCGCATTCTATCCTGGCGCAAAGGCCTACAATTTCTACTCACGCCTCCCAGCCCCGTGGTCCAAATCTTTGCAGTACTTCAGCAGATCTAAGGCGCAGGCGCGCTCCAACAGCGGGTCAGCCTCTATGTCGACCTCTGTCTCTTCTATGATCTGCACAACCTCCCGCGCGCACTCCGCCGAGACGATCTTGTGATTCAACAGGGCGTTTTTGAGACACTCTTCTACCTGAAAAATATTTTTTTGTTGGAGATAAAGAAGATACTTAGGCAATAATGCGTTAGGGTGAATATAGTATACAGGGTGGCCCAAACATAGAAGTCAAGCGAGAAAATCTGGATAGCTGACACCGAGGGCTACCCGAATCACCCCCATGTATGTTCAGCCATTTTTTGTCGTTTAGAAGTTATGAGGCTTTTAAGGTTTTTTTGAAAAAAATTACCTAGCATTCGATTTTATTTTGTAACTTTTTTTTCTTTCGTTTTTTTAGCAATTTTTTTTTTTTTTTTCGGAGTCTCAGATAAATTATCTATCACCAAAAAAATAATGATCAGGTATGGACTTTAAGAAGATACCGCAATTTTGATCCAAAGACCAAAAATTTTGTTTTCGTGAAAACATCACTGAAATAGTTAGTATGGGGACAAAATTAAATAGAGGTCTGAAGGACTTTTTATTGATATCAAAAACTTTCCCAAAGCCCCATTCTTTAGAATAATACAAAAAACCTGTCACTTTATAGGACTTTTATTCAAGTAATTTGCGATCAAAGTCGAAAAACTGGAGTTGGAAGAAATTTTAATTCAATCGATTTTCATTTATTTTGGTTGATTCGGACAAAACACATTGCAGGCTTGATATTGCCTGTCAGCACGGTCTGCATAGGAAATACACGAAACAAATAAAAAAAATACCATAAAATATTTTTTTTTTTTTTTGTTCTTTTTTTTTCATTATTTGAATTTTAAATTATTTTATTATCGAATTTACTTACAAACATGAAGAAAAAAATAAATTTAAAGAAAAAAAAATAAAAAAAGTCTGAAAATTCAATAACTTTATTTTTTTATTTTTTCGTGAATTTCTAATGCAGATCCTACTGACAGATGATTTTAAGCCGATCTGCAATGTTTTTTGTCCGAATCGACCAAAATAAATGAAAATCGATTGAAATAAAATTTCTTCCAACCCCAGTTTTTCGACTTTGATCGCAAATTACTTGAATAAAAGTCCCATAAAGTGACAGGTTTTTTGTATTATTCTGAAGAATGAGGCTTTGGGAAAGTTTTTGAAATCAATAAAAAGTCCTTGAGACCTCTACTTATTTTTTTCCCCATACTAACAATTTCAGTGATGTTTTCACGAAAACAACATTTTTGGACTTTGGATCGAAATTGCGGTATCTTGTAAAAGTCCATAGCTGATCATAATTTTTTTTGTGATAGATAATTTATCTGAGACCCTAAAGAATAAAAAAAATTGCTGAAAAGACGAAAGAAAAAAAAGTTACTAAATAAAATCTAATGCTAGGTAATTTTTTTCAAAAAAACCTTAAAAGCCTCATAACTTCTAAACGACAAAAAATGGCTGAACATACATGGGGGTGATTCGGGTAGCCCTCGGTGTCAGCTATCCAGATTTTCTCGCTTGACTTCTATGTTTGGGCCACCCTGTATAAAACTAGTGCCGCCGATGAAAAAAATAAACATATCTTCTTTTTGGATGCGTTTTTTGCTAAAAACGAAGCATTAGGTTTCAACGCGAGGCCTGACTATTTTTAGGACCTAAGTGGCCACTTTTGGCGGTAAAGGGTTTTATTCGCAGGTTTTGGCCACTTTTGGCGGTATAGATATTTATTCGTAGGTTCTAGAATCTGGAATCTAAACCTTAGGTCCTAACTTTGAGAACCTAATGCTTCGTTTTTAGCAAAAAACGCATCCAAAAAAAAGGTAATGATTTTTTTTCCATTGGCGGCGCTAGTTGTGTGTGCCTATATCTGGACCTTATGCATGGTGGTGCCTCTGCTTACCCCTTTTTAGGTGCAACTTCGGCTTATCGTAATTTTTAACTATGAGCAGTTTGCGATAAGACCTCTGGGTTGCACAAGAAGGTCACACACGAATCACGATTCTGAAGATTGTTATAATAATTGTCATGTGATGATGTCACTATGTAGTTAAACATAATCGTGATAGTAGTAAACACTGTGCATATTAGGTTTATGTACTTTTTCCTGCTCGCGTAGCATAAGGCTACCCAGCCTTGAGTGTATCCATCGCGATTTATAACTCTAGCTATCCCAAAAAAAAAGAGTGAGATCCCATCCCACTAATATTATATGGATGGACGTTTGTTAGTTTTCTTACTCATTCACGCTGAAACGGCTGGACGGATTGGATGAGATAAAAAGAAATTTGATAACTCATAGGCTATGAATTACTAGTTTTTCCCGCGACTATCGATATCCGCGGGGTAACAGGGAAAAATATTGGCAACGTATTGTCTGCGCGGACGAAATCGCGGGCAAAAGCTAGTGGGCAATACATAAATTAAAACTAAATAATACCTTTCCGTCAGAGTTGGTGATTGAGTCATCGGGCACCAAGCAGATCGTCTGAATCTCGGCCTTGCATAGCTTCCCGAGCAGTGGGTCAAGGCGATAGTTCAAGGCTTGCTCCTTCAGAATGTTCGCCAGCTCATTCTCGCAGGGCGTCGTAAGTTTGGACTCTCGGAACTGCTCCTTTAGGCAGTACAGCACTTTGCCTTGAAACTCCACATCTTGGGGTTCTTTTGCTGTTAAAGATAAAAAGAGGGTTATAGTCGCCCTATTAAGAGAAATGGAACAGAACTTGATTTAAAATTCTGTGCCATGTAGGTAGTAGTTGGTGTAATAAAAATAATTGCAAGGACAGGTTGACTGTCTTATGGAGCTAGATAGATAAAAAATAATAAAGGACTTACAGATAACTTCGGTGCAATACTTCTTGATATCCACGTCACAAGCATTCTGCAATTTATTGTTAAACCGATAGTCTTTGTTTTGTTCAATCAGTCTATTCACAACCACGATTTTGCAATTCTCATTGAAGTCGGTCTTCTCACTGTGTGCCTGGAAAAAGATCGATAATCAAATAAAATCTTTAAAAATAAGTTAAGGCCTACACAGTAAAACCAAGAGTACCTTCAAGCAATCAAGAATCTTTGATGGTTCTGTATTATGACAATACATGTCTATCATATCATTACAACTTGTAACTAAATGGTAATCAATTGCATTGTCTGTAAACTCTTGTTTTCTCACAACAAAGATGGCTTTCCTGCATGGATCTGAGAGCTTTTCCTTTGCTGTCTGAAGGCATTCTAATGCTGCAGACTCCCCGTGAGGTACATTACTGCAAAATGTATTCAGATCCTTTTTGCAAGCTTCTTTCAATTCAGGATCCAAGTCAATACTCTCTTTCTGCTGAAACAACTGACTCCTCAACTGCTGCCGGCAATCTTTGAATATAGTATGCTTCCTCCTTGTTATTGTATCATTCCTTACAATCTCGCTCAAGCATGTGACTACTTGATTCTTTGTTAATGCTTTGTGGCAGAACCTTGCCACATACATCTTGCAGGCATTCTTGAATTTCCTTGTAAATCGATAGTTCTTTAGAGAGATCAGCTGTTCATGCTCGATTGCAGCTCGACATTTCACATTTGATTTGATCTCTGGATCGTTTTTGTGTGCTATCAGACATTCCATGATATCGTCATCATCCTTTCTGCTCTTCAGTTCAGGTAGGCAGAGCTTCTCCATGGGAATGCGACAGTTCATATTAACAACAGTATTTAACTCTATATGGCCACTCTGAGTTTCAGTAAAGTTAGTCACAGCCTCTCTACACTTTGGTGAAAGATCCTTTATTTTATTTTGTAGGCAGGAGATTTCTTCTCCCTTCCCCGTGTTTTCGAAACAAAGGTTCGCCAGATCATCGATACAGAAATCCTCTACTTCTGGGAGCAGATCAACACTAATGGCTCTTTGTCTCATCACCTTTCGAACTTGTAATTCACAAGCAGGCTTCAGTACCCCTCTGAGCTCTGAATTGTAGGCATAGTTATACAGACAGGGCAAGACCAGTGGGTCTTTTTGATCCTGGTTTTCATTGACATCTGCCCATTGAAGCCTGGCCTTACACTGTGTGACTGCATCGAATTTACAAGCTTTGTAAAGCTGAGGATCGAGTCTTATGTCTCTGGAAATGAAGAACTGGATTTGCAACAAGGCAGTTTCACATTCGGGGGTCATGAGTACAGTTCCAAGTTTTTCCATGAGACATGACATGACCCTGCCGTTACCACCGGTTATTTCTTGGCAAGCCCTGTCTACCACCGGTTTGCAAGCCTTGCGAAGTACAGGATCGACTCTCCAGTCCTCTCCTGGATCTGCACTCTCCACAAGGATTTCTAAAGACTTCTGACAAGGGACACTTATTCTCCTATCTTTCCGTTTTCTAGGCCTGGCATGTTCCATTAAACAATGTATTGTTTTTCCTCCTGCTTCAACTCCCTTGCAGAGAGTGGTGATATCACTGGCACAGTTTTGCATCAGTTCAGGCGATAAGCGGTAATCTTCCATGAGCATTTTCCTGTGGTCAGTCATTTCAACGCTACATTCAGGGGACAGTTTTGTGCTTTCATTGCGTGCAACATTTTCCAAGCACAGAAGTATTTGCGCCAGTCGAACATCCTTGTCATCCACTACACCTTTTCTGCAGCGGTACTTTCTAATATCCTCCTTACAAGATCGGACCAGGCCTTTACTATTTTTGTAATTCATCACCACAGTTTTTTGATCATAAAACAACTGATTCTGGCACCGCTTCGTCATCCCTGTAAAGAATAAAAATAAACATTAAATACTGTATGCAGATTGCGGAACCATTAGTAAAAAAAATTGTTACCATTTTCATATTTATGCCTCAGTAAACACTTATACATTAGCCACGATCCAGCTATTTCATCGGGACAGAAGTTCTTCTGATCCAAGTTACAGGCAGCAAAAACAACTTTGTCCAACTGCAGTGAGCTGTACTTCATTTCCTTCAGAGCCAGGATCTCTGCTTGGCACTCTGGCCTCACATTATCCTTGTTCAAGAGACATCTCATGGTCTCCGTCTGAGACAGAGTCTTAGAGTCCACAGGGGTCCTGCCACAAGTGTAGCCTTGAATATCAGTCATACAGTACTTCGTAAAGTTGCTAGTTATTTGCCAATCGTTGAAAAGTTGTGACTCTAACTTGTTGATGGTGCGCCAGCACATCCTGTCCCGCACACTTGGCTTCTTCTTCAAGAGACAATCGATGCCACTGCCAGAGCGCAAACAGTTTAGTATCATAGATTCCGCTTGGCATGGCTCTTCCAATTTGTAAGCAAGGAAGTTGTTGTCAAGTAGTTCAGCTTGGTGCATCCATATTCTGTGCTGACACTCGAGTGAGACAGATGTTTTGTTGTTGTGAGCTATGTTCAGGGAGCATGACAGCAGCGCCAACTCTTCATCCAGGTGAGAGCACTGCTTCTCGAGCGCACCGCATCCTGCGAGATCTATGGTATACTTTGGCTTCTGGCGCTTTATAAATACGTCGGCTATCTGTGCGCTATCAACTTGATATGTAAGACATGACACCAAAAGGATCGTTTCGAGTAGCATTTTGTCAACCGGCACCAATCGACCTTTACATTACGGTGTTTTTGTAGTGAAACTTATGCAAAACTGTCACACATCGTCACCAATTAGATAGGGTTGATTACAGCGAAGTTATCCTTCTTCTTATTTCACAGCAGTTTAATAAAATGATAAAAATATTGGTGTAAATCCCGAAGATTTACAATGATATCTTTGCTTCTTTGCTTTGCTTGCTTTGCTTGCTGACAGACAGACCAAATTACAGGACCCAATCTTAAACTATAGTCTGTGAATCTGAGAAAACGTCAAAAAGTTGAAAAAGAAATCAAATAAACCGACTGCAAAAAAACAAAACAAGGCTTTATTTTTTCTGCTTTCTTGGTTTTTGTAGCTTCTGCCACGGCCGTTTTAAAAGTCTGTGGCTTCGGCCTTTTCATTTATCTCCGGCTTTTTTTTTATAAGCTTGGCTATGTATGTATGTATGTAACGGAATCTTTGAGCATAATTTTTACCAATTTCCAGAAGTCTGATTAATTTGAAACTTTGCATACGTATCAAGGACCAATGACAATGTAATAATTTGATAACAGTTTCCCATTATACCCCTACAAAGCCATTATACAGGGTGGATTTTTGAGACGGGGCGTTAAGGGTACCTTAACCGTTATAGTTACAGGAAAACGTTCTTAGGAGACCTTTCATAACTTTTTGAGATATTATGAACAGCATTCACAGATTTTGGAAAAAAATGTACGGTCAGCAAAAAAATGGTAAAATACCAAAAAAAAATTTTTATGCCAATCGATTATATTTCATGTAGGGATCAAAAGACTCTAAGGAGCCAAAGCGTGGGGTGCTTGATATATTAAATGTTACAACCATTCTATTGGCAACTATCTATGAGATGCACCCCACGCCTTTTTACTCTGAATCGTATTATTCTGTTAATAACTTAAATTTTATTATAATTTAAACTCTTTGTAATTAAAAATTATTTTATGCTTTTTAGTTCGGTTAGCTATAAAAGCGTGTTTTTTTTAGTTTTTTTAAACTGTTATTTATTTTTAATTTTTTAGTTTAATTTATTTGAAGCTTTTGAAAGCGGGCTTACTTCATTTCATCAGTTCAGCCGTTTATGACATTGAAATGTCGAAGGATTTTAAATTTTGAATTTAGTTAGTTATTTATTGATTTATACCTAGACCTACACTAATAGTGGTTACAGAGAGGGAGGATAGAACAGTTGCCTTGTATGAATGTAGGTTAGGCACAATATACTTTGGCCCGGTTTCTGAGTTGAGAAATTCACTAAGCAAATGGGTAAGTATCGTCCTGTCTCAGCAGATTTCTCATAAAAGAGCGTGACAGAACGATACTTACCCATTTGCTTAGTGAATTTCTCAACTCAGAAACGTGCGTACTACGTATTGACATTCCCTTTCCTGTGGGCTACATACAACACCTAATTGAATGAGCGAGCGAAGCGAGCGAAGTTCTCCGAGTCTACTGTAACACTCCGGCGTTTGTATGTATGAATGTTCGTTCGGCGATAACTTGAGTAAATTTAGTCGGATCGTTATGAAATTTGGTAGGTGGCTAAATGAAGCAAAGATAATTTTTAAGTTCGAACATGAGCCAAATCGGTCGAGGGGTTGCTGAGATATGGGGTCGCGAGTTCGTAGTTCGGGGCGAACCACTAGTACTACCTTTATTGAATCATTCCATCTGCTTGGTAATATTAACTAAGACTGACCATCCATTAACAGAAAAAGTCTGCTACTTTTTATCTAAAATATTATTACATCTTCAACACTATAAACACACTTCTTAGTTTTTAGCAGTCGGGTTATTATTTTATTTAGTTTTTGTCATACACGCGCGTTTTTTTGCCGCAGCTCAATCCGAGAGGCGCTTCAGCTCACAGATTACAAAAAAGATCGGCTCGATTGGTGTGCTCGACAAATCATAGACAAGATTTTTTTGTTTTGTTGCTTCTGTAGTAACTTTGACAGCAAACTGAATTTATTCATCTGTGGTCAGTTTGCAAAAGAAAGATACCGGGGGCGGCAGAAAATTAATGTTTTCTTGCTGTGCTGGGCGAATAATAATAAAGTGCAGTGAATTTAATTCGATTATGGAAGGTTTCATAGAAGTCAACGAAATATCCGACTTTGTGTCCTACATACGCAGTGTAAGTAGTAATACTATGAATACTAAGATATGGCTTTTGGAGTTCTGCAAATAAACCTGCATTGTAATATTGAAATCAAAAGGGACCTAAAAAACTGGCTAAGAGCGAGCCAGCACTCGTACACTAGGGCCTTGTAGCCTTACTAACATACAATGTTGAAAAGAACGTAGCTTCTGGAACCTGCTTTTACAACACTTGACAGAATATGTTGGGTTGGTGAGTCCAATGACTATGAAACCCTAAAAATACAGGTAGTTAGGTAATTACTTTCTCAACCCCAAGGTGACACATCTATCCATGTTCAGTCAACTGGCATACAGCTGTATACCCAATTATAATTAATAGTAAAAATCTATCCTGTAATGCAATCTAAAGAAACAGCTGCACTATGCTGTTTAGTCAATAATCTCTGTATCAAAAATCTCGTGCGTGTGAACTGAGTGCCAATAAACCCAGCATTATGCCCTTTGCAAGAAGAGTCAACCAACTACGGTGATTGTTTTTGTCAAAGCTATTTATAGATCTTTAAGGAATTAATGCCAACTGGCCTTTATCGGATCTTTAAATAGGCTTAGATAGTCGAGTACAATGTTATTAACACATTTACAATCTTTTAAATAAGTACCCTTTTATTGAAGGAGCCATCCAAAAATAGGTAGGTACTTTCAGTCTTAAAATAAAAGTTAACTTTTTTTTATTCAAAGTCATTAGTTGTCTGATAAGACCCTAAGGTCCACTTAGTTTGCATCAACTAGGGTTAGCCAGTTAACATCAATGATTGTATAGAAATGTCAAATTAACTCAGAGTTAGTTGGCTAGTTAGTTTTGGTTAGTTGGTTGGTTGGTTGGTTGGTTGGTTGGTTGGTTAGTAGGCACTGCACCGCCGAGTGGTCTCTTCACCCATCTAGTGTGAGTGAAGGTGTCACTGGACGCTTTATAAATCATCTCATTACGTAGATGCAAAGGCCTTAGTTTTTTTTAGTTGGCTAACCCTGACTGACGCAAGTCCGCCTAAATGTGTATTATTATTACCTATAAATTGCCTCTTTCTGCTTCGCTTGTGTGTGAAAATCACTTATCTGTGTATGAACAGGTGTAAAAATATTTAAATTTTGCACCAAATTTTGTTTCAGATTGAATGGAGAGACCCGTGGCTAATAGGCCTGCTGTCGTTTCACATCATTGTCACAATCACATGTTTCTCAACAAGAAACTACGGAAACTTTCAAGTCATTCTCTTCATAACACTGTGTAAGTTTACATACAGGGTGTTGTTTTGGTTAGTTACACCCGACTCTGGGAAGACAGTTTTAAACTAAAAATAAGTTATTTTTTAAATTTTTTTTTTTTATATGCAATACCTACCTTGTTCAATCTTATTCTTCTATACAGAAATAGGCACATACAAACAATTTTTTTCTACAACAATGGCCATAGTGGCTGATAAGATGGCAGTCCATGTCAGTGACCAATTAATTATTTATACAATGTAGGTATTGATTATTTTCACGGCATTGTACATTTAAATATTAAAGTAGGCTGGTCTTAAACTATAGTAGAGACTACCCATGCGCCTCTATGTATAAAAACCCATAAAAAAATTTAAAAAAACTTTAATTTTATTGGGAACCAACATTTTGAACTATCTTTTCGTGCTTTTCAGTAACAAAACGAAACATATTGGTGTAGTTTTATTGGTGTAGTTTAGGATAGCGATGCTATGGACAGAGGTCTATTTATGGGTGGGGTGTTATAAGTTTGACCGCGATGTGTGAGGGTGTGTTTGTCTGTGGCATCGTAGCTCTTAAACGGCTGAACCGATTTTGATTCGGTTATTTTATTTGAAAGCTGGTTTTCTAGCGCGTGTTCTTAGATATGTTTCATCTAAATCGGTTCAGCCGTTTACGAGATATGCTAATATAAAGCTAAAATTTCAAGAATATATAAAAAAATATTAGTTATTGGAATATCGCCTTCCGAGGCTGTTCAGTTAATCACTGCCTAGCTCTTAAGTTGCATTGTGTGTGGATTACCTTAGTCGTGTGAGTGATAGATAATAATGGAATTAAACATGAGCGCATGATTTAAGTTCAGAATAATTACTGCTATTGTCAAGTGTTTGGGTGCAAGGTCAAATAAAGTTTGCAGATTATAGCGATCCTGAGGGTTGCTATAAGGCCTACAAGTCATAACATAATTTTCTTTCAAGGTTTCATATTCATCATTGTTTCATCATAGTAAGCAAAGCTCATTATTTAGGTCCTAAAACACATTAGAACAGACATTAGACCTACTAATTAGACCCTTAGTGAGGTCGCCGCAATAGCCCTTATCGAGTAAGTTATAAGTGCGAATATTGCACTCAAGGTGTATGACTGTACAAGTGTACACCTTCCTATCATTTATTAAAATCTGGTCTTTGGTGATTCGTTATCAGTAAAAACATAATGCTGATTAATAGCAATCTGGCATTAGGCTGGTTAATAATCGAGCATTAAATTAAGATTATGAATAAATCACACGAATTTATACGCGAAAGTTTGTATGGATGGATGTTTGTCACTCTTTTATGCTGAAACGGCCGGACGGATTGTCATGAAATTTTAAATAGTTAGAGATAGATAGCTTAACGGTGTGGTGGTGGCTTAGTGGTAGAACAATGGACTCGGAAGCGAGAGACCCAAGTTGACATTAATCTATTTAAAAGTAACGTACATTTAATTTTGGATATTATAACCAAAGCCACACAAAAACACCTGCACAAACTGATCCGCATCGCGAGTGATAGAGCGCTATAGAGAACTCTACTCTCTGCCACCTTCAATGATGGTCACGATCCTCAGCATTGAGGCAACGACGGACATTTAATTTTGTGAATTTGCAGTAGCAATACCGCTCGCTAACCGTGAAGGAAAACATCGTGAGGAAACATGAGCACAAGGGCGTCGCCAAGGGGGGGCAGGGAGGGGCAGCTGCCCCCCCCTAGAGATTCTAAAAAAGTTGCCAAATATAATGCAACCAAAGAGAAGAGAAGAAGAGTAGAATAAGAAGAATAAATTCACCAATTCCACTCCTAATATTCCGTACGCTCAACTACGCTCTGGCTGTAGATGTAAGGCTCGTAGTACAAGTGAAAATCTTCATGTGCTGTCGACTTTACCTACAATTCATACCTACTTTTCTCATTCATAGAGAATGAGAAAAGTATGAATTGTAGTAGGTAAAGACAACTTGCCCCCCCCCTGCGCCATCGGCTGGCGACACCCTTGCATGAGCGTATGAGGCAAAATCCGCATTGAGCACGCGTGGTGATTAAGCTCTCTCTCTGTCTTTCTGAGAGAAAGCCTTTGCCCAGCTAGGCTACATCTTACTTACTAAACACCAGAATAACACGGACTATAGATTTTCCCTCCACTTCGTCCGCGCTGACCACGGTAAAAGGGGAAGAATATTATATCAATTTTTTTATCTACGAGTAAGTCTGCGCTATTGAAGTCGCTGAGATAAGCTAAGTAATACAATACTATACATACTTAGGTATACTTACACAAATAATTGGTTAATACAAGGTCACTTAATAACTTGCCCACAGAAGTAGACTCGCAAAACGTCTCACGCACATGTTGGCTACTAATTAACTAACTTACTTAGGCACTTGTTAGGGTTCCGTACCCAAAAGGTGCCAAACGGGACCCTATTCTAAGACTCCGCTGTCCGTCCGTCCGTCTGTCTGTTCGTCCGTCCGTCCGTCTGTCACCAGGCCGTATCTCATGACCTCATGAACTCTATTGGCCGGTTTTTATATTTTACTAGCTGACCCGGTGAACTTCGTATCACCTGAAATAGTTTGACTCTCCGCGTCAAAAATGGCGATTCCAATACAAAATGACCAATTTTTATTTCTTCCGTTTTTCAGCTAATCCTTTAACTTTTCCCATATTTCTTTGCTTTTAAACCTACCCTGAACTATGGTGAACTAAACAAAACAGTAAATATGCAAATCGGTCAAGCCGTTTCTTAGTTTTAGCGAGACTAATGCACGGCGATTCATTTTTATATATATAGATAGATAAAGCACTAACCCGTGCTAGGGAACGATCGTCTAACTACTCTAATTAAAACTGCGCACCCTGACTCGCGTGCTAGTTCTTATTACCAGCGACTATGGGTGAGAATGCGATGAAGGGACTTGCATTTTAGTAGTCTTTTCACCCATCTAGTGTGGGTTTAATGAAGTGGCAACATTCTAGACTTGAGGCATCCAGCCCTGAATAACTCATGATAGGTTGACAAAACTATCAGTACCAAGACTACCAAGTACCTACCTACATCATATCCTAATGTGGGCAAAAGATTTTTCTGCAAAAGCTGTTCTTTTGTTTTTATTATTTTGTAACTCTGCATCTGACCTTGTATAACATTAATCATTAGAACTGGGTAGATAGGTACCTACGTACTTACCTAATTACCTGTAGCACATGCACATTCATAGTACAATAATAAGCGATTTTTGCTACACCGGCCACCAGTAGCCATTTGTTTGTGGGATGATTTTCAAAATAGCATGATGATTGTTTTCTGGGCAGGTTAGGCTATGATGGCTCAACGTTACAAGATTTCGAATGTTAACCCCTGGTTACCTTTATGGTTTAGGTAGGTTCGTCGTTGAAAAATAATAAACATACAAATTTAAAGTACAAATAGCCGTCTTATCGCTTATCGTTTTCGTTTGTGCAATAAAGAGTTACTTACTTACTAAACCGATCTCTTCCAGACAACCCTTGAATAGATAGGATTGAAAGCGAAAATAATATGACAGGATGATAAGCATGAGAGATGATGGCAGTACATTCATTACTTCATCTTGACTTGCTCGACATGACTTAAATCCTGTTATCCCTCAGGAGGGACCTAGGGCTCTAAGACATTTTCTCCACTGCGGACCATCTTCCGCAGCTAATTGGAGGTCGTTCCATTATACTTCATCTTCATAATGTTCAGAAGCGCTTACAGCATAGTTGGACTAGCAATCGGGCGCGGTCAGTCCATGGATGGGTGACCGCTAGTGGCAATAATATCTGAGCGCTTCCTTGCTTCTTGGTCCCAGTTGTGGTTGAGGCCCTTTGGGCGGCCTAAAATTCAAGATACCGGAGGTGGCCACTACTCGGCCAGCAGTTTCCAGGGCCCTTAGCCTGTAACGCAATGGTGCCAAAATGGGCTCCCGGTTGACGGTTTCAGTTACGATTTATTAATATGCTGTCGGTCCAGTGTCGGCCCTTTTAATGTTTTTGTAGTACAGCAAAGAATATTATGAGTCTATTTCTAGAGGATTAGTTCGCTGGTTGTAGGAGAACAACGAGGATTTTTTCGGTTTTGTCCTTCTACCTGGGACGCCATTGATACGCCATTGTGTTACAGGCTAAGGCC
Source organism: Zelleria hepariella (assembly GCA_949319315.1). Classification (NCBI taxonomy): domain Eukaryota; kingdom Metazoa; phylum Arthropoda; class Insecta; order Lepidoptera; family Yponomeutidae; genus Zelleria; species Zelleria hepariella. Next base: position 4,784,936 of record OX439383.1, on the reverse strand, counting down.
CCTGTTCGCTGCCATTATAATCCGTGCGGGATCAGAATGGGATAATACCTTTTGGAACTGAGACACTCGCGGTCCTGTAGCGTCAACATTTCGGCAAACTCTAGTTGTCTATGGCAAACTCGCGTCGAAACTTGATTGTGTTTTCTGTGCGCGTGGGTGTCTGCTCGAGTTTTATCACGTTTTATTCAATTAATGCAATAACATTGAATCGTTTTAGATTACAACCATTGAACATTTTTGTGTATTTCCAATTTCATAACCCTATGATAGAACGTAGAACTAAAAATTTTTTTACTGAAGCTATTCGAGAACTGTCATTTTCGATTCAGTTCCAAAAGGTATTATCCCATTCTGATTCCGCGCGGATTATACCTCGTACGATTACCTACCTACCTACCTACCATCTTCATAATCATCTGTTTCCGATTCCAGTGCTGCTTGTATACTTCTCGGAGAGCATAAACGAGGTGGCGGCGCGCAACTGGACGCTGTTCTCGAGACAACAGTACTTTGACAGCAAGGGGCTGTTCATATCCGTCGTCTTCTCCATACCCATACTGCTCAACTGCATGATTATGGTGGTAAGTCATTTTTGGGACCCTATAAGGTGCTTAAAAGCGTAAATATTAATACAATCAGATCAGGGCCTTAGCATCTACTTATATTATGTATGAGATGAGTAATTATACAGCGACCAGAGGCTCTACCACGAATTACGTCCGGCAGACCTACGGCACCGGAAAAACAGGTTTTGCCATAGAGAAACTTACTTTGCCATAGGGAAACTTACTTTGCCGGTGCCGTAGGTCTGCCGGGCATAACTCGTGGTAGAGCCTAAGTCAACCTCCAGTCACTCAACGCAACGCTGCAATTAATGTAACTTTGCAAAAGAAGAGATTTCCCAATATTGGTCACGACACACGACAATAGAACTACTGCGAAGAATCTTGAAATTACTCTTCATACAATGGCTATCAATAACAGTGATTTCATCTTAGATGAAAACAAAAAAGGGAAGATACGGCACTCACCCATTACGCGTGGTCCTGCAAAACTGAGTCCATGGACTCACTTTCATTCAGTCGCCGGTTGGACACTGACTTGTGTGGTATCGTACACGCGCTTCTTTTAACAGAGTTTTCTCATAAAAATCAAGTTTAGAATGCCTTCTTGTGCATTTCTTCTGTATACTAAACACTCAAGGCGGACAAATAAGTCGGAAGGTGTCACTAATCATTCGTAAGTACACGTAAAACTAATATTTTTTCTAAAATACGCAATCATTCTCCATTTTGCACGGCCATTTTAGAGAGAGTGAGATACAACATACAAAACATGAGCGAGCGACACGATACGGCTAACCTCGCGATTTATGAATGGAAACTCGAGTTGAGGATGGTCAGCATAATAAAGTTTTTAGAAATTCTATTGACAATGACGTGCGTGGAGCCAGTCAAGTTAGGGATTCCATATGCTGTTTTCCGTTACAATCAGCGAGCTTGGTTTAAATAAACTGTGTTGTGGGGGAGTTTATAAGTAATAAAATATGTATATTATGTTACCGGCCAAACCCGATTAAAAAATAAACTAGTTTCGCCTAGGCCAAACCAGTCTAACTTAAGCACCAACCAGTTTAGCCTAGGCCAATCTAGTCTGGCCTAGCAAGAATATGTACGCTCCAGGATAAACTAGTATGGCCTACCTAGCTCGAGCTGATATTGACGAATTATTAGGTATGTATGAATGTTACCATATCTCGTAAACTAAGAGGTTTAGAGCAAAAATAATGAAATTTTCGAACCCCTTAATAACCCCGGAACCAGGCCTTTTACTTCTATAGGTGTTCTAAAAACTGTCATACAGGGTGTTCAACATACAGGATATTCCTGAAAGTGTGACAGACAGTCGAACAAGATTTAAAATAAAGGTTAGGTCAGTAGATTCGGTTGGCGACACGCTGACATACCTCTTTTTGTTTACGAGTGATCCTTCAAACCGGACAAAACCGGACATACCGAAGACTTTTTAAAATTCGGCGTTTAAATGCGTCCCCTACTGTTCAGATAATTACGGCAGGTTTGTTAGTTTTAAGAAAAAGTACTAGGCTAGCATAAATAAGTAGAATCTGTATTACCCCTACTCAAATAGGGCTAGACTAGTTTGGCCTAGGCTAAACTGGTTTCTCCATACGAGCTTCGGCTAGACTAGTTTGGCCTAGGACAAACCGGTTCATCCATACGAGCTTAGGTTAGACTGGTTTGGCCTAGGCGAAACTAGTTTATCCTTAAATTGGGTTTGGCCGGTAACATATAAAAAAGTTATAAACCTATAAATAACTAGATGGCGCTGAATAAACATAATATTCTCAATTCTTTAATGTTAGGGTTCCGTACCACCAAATTGTGGTAAGAAACCCTCGGTGCGCGAGTCCGATTCGCCCTTGCCCGGTTTTTCTTTTAGTTTTTTGCAAAATATTTAACAAATGATTTCTAAGCTACAGTAGGTAATAAATATTTTTAGAGCCTACAGACTAGAATCTAGGGTAAAAATCTAGGCTAGACTTCTAGATAGCCCTCAAGTTGCATCTTAGCCCGTCGCTCATTATAATGTGCAACTTCAGGGCTATCTAGAAGTTTGGACCGTGCTGTAACATATTATCATTATTTAAAAGTGCATTTAATGTTTACCATTAGGGAAATGTTTTCTAATAAGAAATAATAAAAATAGTTATTTGTTATGCAAGAATGCAAAATTATTGTTTGCGGCGAGTGCTTGTATTGAAAACCGAGCTAGCGAAGGTTTCTAAAATTGAGCCACGAGCGTAGCGAGTGGTTCAAAAAAGAAACCTGAGCGTAGCGAGGTATTCAGAAGCACGAGACGCAAATAATATTGCATTCGTGCGAAACACAAAACTTTTCATCTCACAGAAGCGAGGAAATGACTTTGTTAGCCAAGCGGGACAAACTCTATAGACAACTACTTACAGGCAAAACAGGTGAGTCAAATAAGTTCCTTTTAAAAGCATATTTTACTGTAGTTACGGCTACCGCACTAAAGTTTTGAGCTTCGTTGGTATTAAAACCATTCGTTTTATTAATAATTTCCTGAAGTTTATTTATCCAGACACAAAAATAATGTAAATAAAAGAATGTTTTTTTTTCCGGGTGCATTCTGAACTTATACCATATAAATTAAAAATTTGTAGGAGATGAAAAATTAAATTAGTAATATCGTTTGAAAAAATGTATTTAACAAACCAAAACATAATTATCTATTTGATAAAACAGAAGCGCAGCATTTTTTTTATTTACTGGTATTTAAAAATTAATATGTGTACAAAATATTGAAAAGACTATAAGAAGAAACCGCGTTTCTGAATGTTCTATTCCGTGACTTTACCTTTTTAAAAGATGCTTATGCACCATTTACATTCACAGTTTTGTATAGAGAATGGGCACGAACAATCGCTTTCGCTGAAATACGCGTTTAAACGAACTATGAATGAGGTTTTATTTTCCATTGGGATCTGGCATCTACTTAAACGGCCAGTGTTTTTTTCTTTTTCAAAACCATAGGGCGCGGGAAAGACTGTCCCGGCGTCGCGTTCAAATTTCGAAGCGCACAAAAGTTCAGATAGTTTAAATCCGGCCTTTACACGATCGTAAGTTACTAGTAACAGCAAACTTTCCGAGCGTGGGAGATGAAAAATATTTTTATTATTTCTTAAATTGTTTGCTGACGCTACCTGCAATATTAGCTTGGAGTCCGCGCCGCGCGCGACTCATGACCATTGAGATAAAGAATTTTGACTCTTATTTCAACTAGGATAAAGATCCTGCCAGTGGGTGCGAGCTATGATTGGGCGGACAGAATTAGATGCATCGGCGCGCAATAGCGAAACATGTTCTTGTCTCGCTTGGGCTTGTTGGTTTAGCGTATCGCTTATTCACATAATTGTAAATATGATTTGAATGAGTTAAAGCTGTGTGAGTTTATGTGCATGAGTGCGTGCGAGCCCATTTTTTCACGGCTGCTAGTAAGAATGTGCCGTATCTTCCCTTTTTTGTTTTCATCTAAGGATTTCATATTAGTTACTCGACATTACCATAATATGCGGTCACCGCCTGCTGATGTGTTGACCTTCCGGCTTTATAATAATTCAAATGCTGTTAGGTAGTGCCCTCAACTAAATCGCGTGACACACACGGTCAACTCTTATCTCGTTTGTCATAAGTACGAGTATCGTACAAAAACTTATTCGTAATGATTGTTGCTGTTAGTATGTTGGGTGAACTTTTGCGGATCGTGGCAAATGGCAATAGCTAATCTGCGTACCCATCTGGCATCTAGGAAATAGGATACAGGTTTGAATTTATGGTTTTGACTGTATTTAGGTACTTCAATGCTTATCTATCAGACTCTAGCTCTGTTTGCCTAATTTTAAAGATAATGATAATTTTAGACTGAATGCACATAGCTGAGATAGAACAGCGGAAGCCAAACGTGATGGTTGACCAACAGGAAAAGTCCGCAGATAAATAATAACATTCCAGTGTAATCTCACTCGTTCTTGTGGGTGAATTAGAAATCCGCACTAAGAGGCCGTATTGTAAAGCAATAAGAGCTTTGCGGCTACGCTAACTTTGAAAAGAGGTCGGCCAATAGGTGCTGTAGTTAGATCAGGCCAAAAACATTTATCCCACCTCTGAATCTTCCTCTTTAGGTACTAGTCCTATTACATCTACCTTTTTCCATCGCACCCAACTAGAGAAAACTATTATTTCACAATCACATTTCGTGCTAGGGAAGAATAAAGATGTAATATAAGGTTAAAAATTCGCTCGAGACGAGTTGTGGGTTTGAGTCTTGTCCCGAGCGAATTTAACGTCAGTATTAATACTCTTAATTCAATATTCCCAATTAAATTTCCAGGGTTCCTGGCTGTACCAGTCGACGCAAATCATGACGAACCTAAAGAAGGCGCAGCTGAGGCAGCGGCTTAAAGAGCTCAACAGCCAACAACAGCACATCAAGGCCGAGTAACCAACACGTGACGTATCTGCGAGTCAATTACGATTACTTATATATTTTCTATGCAAATCGCCGGTAATAGGGAGGCAATTTTTTGGCAAAATCTAACGGGGGAGCTAGGTAATGTACATGCGGTTGATGACAGTCGGAAATGTACCTTATGGCCTTGCCACACAGAAGGGAATTGCCCGGGACCTAGGGGTAGAGAGTATGGAGTTTGTGGTCCATCTGTCGAGCCGTATGCGCCGACAAACTGACCGCACCACATCGCTCCCAGCTATGACTGGCCAGAAAAAGATCGTCCGTACCCGCGGGAGCTCCTCGAGTTGCAAGACTCCAGCAGCTCGGAGCCCCACAAACCAGACCGCCAAGAGGGCACACCCAAGACCCGGGGGCTGATGCCTTCGGAGAAGACGCACGGGATAAGAGTGTCAACTCAGTACCCGCACCTACTACTGCGCGGTCATGCGGGCAGTAGGAGACGACCACTGATGATACAGTCGGTGTTGTCATATCGTGACGCGCCGTCTTTAGGCATGAAGGGTCATAGGACAGCTAAGTTTGTACTACTCTATATAGACCAAAAGAGTGCGACAGACGTGGGTACTGGGAGGATCCTTACAGTACTGTTTCTAGTCGGCGCCTTTACCTCTATTCGAACATTAGAACGATGTTGTTGATTCCCGTGCCTTTGTTAATTTTGAGGCCTGGATCGTTGATATCTGAGCCAATATTTCAAGATTTTTTGAGTTTTGGATATTTACCGTGACGTGTGTTTACGCTAGCTTATAGTTGCTTAGATTTATTTGGGCGTTTGTTAGGATTGGGAATCTGGAATAGCCGACACGGGTATTCAATACTAGATAACTGAAGGAGACTTGCATAATAATATTTTAAAACGGTTTAAACGGAAGTAGCTATTAAATTTAATTGAAATGGATTTTAATAACAGTTATGTCGCCCTTACAGTTGAATCATCTTGCCATTAATTGCTCTGCGGCTGGTTGAACCGCCAGCTATACAAAAAATACCTAGGTCGCAGGTTTTATTCCTGCAGCTTTAATCTGTAATTAGGTATTGTACATTTATGTGGATATATTTTTTAAACAATATGGTAATCTGTACAGTAGCGCTCACTCACCTGCACTAGACTTGATATATTCTGCGCCAGCCACACAGTAGAGACGTGGGGCGAGGACGCGGCGCGGACTTGACGTTTTGCTTTGTCCGCGCCCCGTCTCTTCTGTATGTTTTGGGTCGCGTCACTTCTATACATTTTGTATGACAGTGACATCGAACTGACGTGGCGTCCGCGCCGTGTCCCACGTTCTCTCTGTGTGACTGGCGCCTAAGTGACGTACATTTATGAAATTATAAAAGCGAATACGCGTGTGAAGAAAAACATTGCTTTTTAGGCTTAGAGTTAGCGTATGCTGCGCCGAACTAAGTTGCCTGCGTCTCAGTATACGCTTTGCTAGAAAACTTGACAAACATCTTGGGCCGGGGTGTAACTTCCGAAGATTATGAAAGATGCTCGGAAGTTATGACAAATTGACAAGTGGCCCATCGGCTAATCCGCGGGCTCTCTACGAGTACCATTAAGTGCACTTGAGTTTGATGCGGTCTCTTAATAATTTCATACTCGTGGGCGTACCGTGTGATTGTTAATAATGTGACGTTGGTTGCAATTAGTTGGAAGTCAGACATTGTTGTCTGTTAGTAGACAATTCTAGCCGATTCATCCGCAGAACTGTCGTTAAGCTAAGTCGAGTCGTATATTGAAATTTTGCTAAAGTATATATTTATATACGAAGATTATGACTTGCGGTTCATGCTTACTAACCTAATTGTTAGACGAGCTCGAGTTATTCAAACGGAGTTTGCTTTTAATTTACAAACGACAGACTGGTAATATTATTATAATCTAAACAGTGATACATACATAATATGAGTGCAGGTAATCGCTTAATAGATTGTATGTAAAAAAGCAGACAAAAATATATTTGCATTATAATAGTACCTACCTAAGTATTTATTTGCAAATTGGACCTAGTTCTGCAGAAAACAGCCACCTCGCATTTTTTTCAAAAATGAGTTATGGATGCAGCCATACTATTTTTGACATGGCGAATTTTTTGCAAAGACAGCCATGTCGATATCTCACTTAACGGCGGAGATACAAGTTGCAAAATCACGCCAAAGACAGCCATTCGCACTAACAAATTAAGTAAAAAACAGCCATCATGGTGTAAAATGCAGCCAATTTCGACATTATGCGAAAAACCTATTTTGCAGAACTCAGCCATCTTACATGGCTGTTTTTTACAAAATTCAGAATGATCGGAGATTGGAAGCTCGAATTACGTAAAAAGCAGCCAGCTTAGGATGGCTGTTTCTTACGAAATTAATTATGTGTTTATAATGATATTTGGCTGTTTTCAGGAAAAAAAATCATATACAATTTTAGATGAAGAACTCAAAAACTATAGGTTGCAACCTTTACTACATGACCGAAAAAAAGGGAAAAAAAAATTGGTAGGTGCACTATCTTTCAGAGGTTGTTTGTATTGATGAAAAAGCCTGCTTAAAGTTCCGCTGTCAAATACAGGCACCCTGTATTGTTAGGTTTATTGCAGAGCAGATTAGTCTGGCTGGGTCCATGGGAACCATTTGGGGAGCGCGCTACCTTGATAGTGCTTTGTGATGGTCACATCCTGCTAACTGCGTTTCGGTTTCAGCATGTGCAGGTGTGAAGGCAGATCAGGTACTTGCATAAATATGAGTAGGTCCACATGAGACCTATGTGAATTTACACAAGACTACAAAAAAAATGTGTTTTTGCGCAGACTTGTGTAATTTCAGGAATGGAAATAGGGACGTTTTTTCCAAGATTTTTGGATATAATTATTTGCATACTGGTGAAACGTTGGAACTTTTCACCAGTATGCAAATAATTATATCCAAAAATCTTGGAAAAAACGTCCCTATTTCCATTTTCTAGCGGCTGGATCACCTGATTTTCAGATCTTGTTACGCCAGCGAGTCTTGTTTATCCTTCTTCTCCCGAAAACGGTTCTTGGAAGGGTTAACCTCAGATTTTAGACATATTCCAATTTAAGGTTCATATTCCATTGCATAGGTGCTTTTCCATCACCAAAAGCGGGCTGACTTTCTGTGTTATTTGGATGATATTTAAAAACTACAAAAAAATATGATGTAGCCTGTACTACGGGTACGTGTTCCATAGCAGGGCAAAGTCATTCTCTCAGAGAGAGCTCACCGCGGATTGGCGATTTTCGCGTCGAGAGTTTCATGTCCTAGATACTCAGGTATCCTCACGATGTTTTCCTTCACTGTTTGTAGCAATACCACTGCTACTACATTTTCACAAATTAACTTTGAAATAAATTAAAGTGAGCACATGCTCGTAACGGAAATCAAACCTGGGTTTTTCGCTTCCAAGTTTATATTTTTACCCCATGTTTTAATAAAATACCTTCTTGTTTAAAATATTAATAGATTTTTTTAAATAGATTTCTGATTATACTATTAAAACCTCGTGTAAGATTTGAAAATATCTAAAATCTCTATAAATATCTATTTATTGTAAACAAAACAAATCTATCCATGTGGCACCCTTAGGGTGCGGAACCCTAAAAACAAAAATACACGTGTAAAAAACAGTGTTAATCTGTAAATTTTAAAACATTTTGTGTTTTTTGGCCCTTTAAAGGTCGGTTCTAGTTTGGCACCCTTCGGATACGGAACCCTAAAAATTAAAAGTATATGTACAAAAAACAGTAAGAATTTGTTCATTTTATTACAATTTTTAGTTTTTTCTAGCACATTAAAGGTAGGACAGAGTAAAAGGGTCCCGTTTGGCACCCTTAGGGTTCAGAACCCTAAAATAAAAAATACAGCAAGTAGGAATCTGTAAATTTTATAACAATTTTAGTTCTTTTTAGCCCTTTAAAGGTCGGACAGAGTAATCGGTTCCAATTTGGTACCCTTCGGGTACGGAACCCTAAAATTTAAAAGTACATGTACAAAAAACAGTAAGAATTTGTGCATAAGTTTTTGTTTTTTTCTAGCCCTTTAAAGGTACGACAGAGTAATAGGGTCCCGTTTGGCACCCTTAGGGTACGAAACCCTCAAATAAACAATACATGCATAAAAAACAGTAATCATCTGTACATTTTCCAACTTTTTTTTTGTTTTTTTTATTAGTTTTCATACTATCCTTGGCTGTTTTTATTAACATTATCTTCCCGATTTTATTTTTGTCATAGTTAAGAAAACAGCCAACTCATGTGGTTTCTACAGAAAAGGTATTTTTGTAAAAAACAGCCACCTCAAAAAACGTAATTATTACTATTTAACGCAACGATTCGCAGGATAGAGTGAAATAAAAAAATAAAATAAAAAATTACCTATAAGTATAAACTATTAAATAACTAAAAAGTTCATAAATAACCGAAGTACAACCTTCGATAGAAAAATGCTCATTTCTCGGTTTGTACTTTTTGGGAGATGGCTGCTTTCTGCAGAACTACGTCCAATTTTTATTCCGGTATGCTGACATGTTTCTAAATAAAATCAAACTGCGTTTGTGTCGGATTTCAGTTTAAAAAATCATATAAGATTCTAAAATATCAAATTGAGTAAATATGATCGACCTTTAGCAGCAGGAAAATTATTGCCTTTTTTATATTGCGAAGGTCAAGACAATTGGGCAAATACAATTAGAGGACAATAAGCGTGGAAAACACTAATACGTGGCTTACCTCCCTCATAGTTTTTTGTGAGCATTATTTTTTTGCGACATTAATTTAGATTGTTTCTTATTCCGAAAAGATGCATTTTTGACTATGTTTAAATTAATTGCGTGTAAGTACTTAAATGTTTAAGTTTCTTTAAGTGGGACATCACACCAGCTACATAAAAAAAATACTGTACAAAAACCTACTTTGACTTATTATTATGATCCAAACATTATTTGACTTTTCGTAGGTATCTTTGCATTTTTTGATGATGATTTCTCATAACAGACTTAACAAAAGGTGCAACTATGAGTGGAAAAATACATTGGAAGTAGGACATCGGAGCACCTTGAACTACATTAACAATACAGGGCAATTTTTAAATATCTTTATTCCTGAAACAAGTCCAGTTTAAAATGTGATTTCCAACAACTGTTCTACGACTTTGGTGAAGCGCTATTTTATTTTTCCATTATACAGCGAAAAAAATGTTTTTTTTTTTAAGTTTTCGGTGCGTAGAGTAACACAGAAGCAGGAGATGCTGGAGAGATGGAGGAGATTAAAGGGGCACGAAAGCGCGCCATCAAGCATTGTTGCTGAAATGGTACAAATTCAAACTTTTAAAGGATAAGAAACGTTCAGTAAATAAAAACTATCGAGCTATGCAACCAGTCCTAGATCAAAAGTTGTTAGAAATCACATTTAGAAGTTGACGTGTTTCAAGAATAAAGCTATTTAAAATTGCCCTGGATAATGGAACTTTATTTATATATTTAAAAATAATAATTACTGGCTGCATCATAATTTTAGTGTAGTGGATCGAATAAATGTAACCATATATTTATTTTTAAGTTGAATGATAGACCGCAAGCGTAGAATAAGTATCCATTTTATAACTAAACCTTTAAAACCATTGCTTTATGCTTTATGGAATAGATATTTCGTCCGAAATACTGTTATGTAAAATCTGAAGGGCCTAAATAATATGTATTCTCTCTTTCTGAAAATATTATTAAGTAAAAAAGTGCCATCTTAGCGATTCTGACCTCTAACAATAATGCTTATTCTTTTGGCAAAAATTACTAGACATTGTCCAGTTAAGACGAAGCAAAATAACTTTTAATGACTCCACATAAGATTTAAATAGCTAAAGCCTCAAGAATAGGCCTTAATATGATAAAAAATATATAATAATGATTTTGTGATACGAATGGTGCAATGGTATTGTTGTTTTAGCAGTTTTTGTTGCGTTGATTAGGATATAGATATAGCGTAAAAAAGCGGCGTTACGATATTGACACACTGTCCCCGTAAGTGGTGTTAAAATAAATAGATCGATCACTAAAGAAATATCGGTCGTTACCTTATTTATATTATGATGTTTCGAGCGTGGCTATTCAATATTATTTTCCGCTCTGTTATTATCACTAATCGTCTTTTTTTTTTAAAAGCTGCTTTTACTCGTGCTTTGAATTTCCTCCACCGACCGGAACAGTACTGCAAAGTGCTTGACAATAAAAAAGGCCTTTAAAAAAATCGTATAAAAGTGTTTCTAAATCCTTATGTAGGTACAGATTCTATTTAAATGTAAATAATTTCCAACTGGTCTACTGTTTTCTCTGTCTATCTATCTCTTTTATAATTTTACATCTGTCTCATCGAAGGACGATGGTCCAAAGTTAGATCTAGGCAGTAGGCCAAAAAAATATCATTATTTTTGGTTGCGGAAAAATGGCCGTTTTGGACTTGTGTCGGTTTTATTCATACAAAAAGTAATAATCTTCGTACGATGAGACTGTAAACTTACTTCAGCTTTGCCTTCCTTACAAAATCTTATGCAAAACTAAAAGTTTATAATTTATGTAAAGAAAGTTAATATTTGAACCGTCGGCTGCGAGACTGTTATATCACAAAGTGTGTGTAACCAATGCAAGACTGAAGTATTTTAGTGTGATAATGGAAACCGTAATGTCATGACGAAGTTATTATGTTTAAGTTTTGCTTGTTTCAGTCACAGTCACTTAGTTTAGTGAGACAATGTTTTTGGTAAAAAATGTGTGGTACCGTATCATGTTTAGATGTTTAGAGGGTTATTCAAGTTATCTCCCATGAAGGAAGAATCGTTTACTTGTAACGGTTTCTAGAGAATGGAACACTTTTTTAATATATTGTTTTAATTTATTTAAATCTTATTAAATGCACCGTTCTTTGGGCTTGATTTGATTGACCCTAGGAACTTGATTGTTACTGTAGCCTAAAAGTACCATATGTTTTGTACCAAATATCGTATTAATCAAATAAGTCCAATGTAGAGGGGTTAGGCTCAAATGAGTAGAGATGAAATGCTTTGCAAACACAGGCCGTAAAATTATATAAATAAAAAAAGATATGTTGTAACTTAAAGGCACTGTATTTTAATTAATTTATCTTACTTAAATAAAGGAATTGATTGATTAAACCAATAGTTTTAAAATTAGTTCGTATACGGCAACTTTAGACTAACATAATTTTTGCAATTTTAGAGATTGTCTCTATTAGGTACTTACTTAACAAAATTTTGGTTCCTAAATAGTTTGTCACAAAAAAAAAAACTGCTATCGATCGTGGCAACGTTTCATCTTGCTTTCTTTACGTAGGAAATAAAGCAAGATGGCGCTAGCCGATAGCGGGATTTCGAGGCACCGTGCATCACCGCTTTGTATTTTTATAATATAAGTACTCAGTATCAAAAAAGTCGCACCTTTTGAAAAATACTAAATGTATTTGGTATGGAGCAGCTGATATTGTTTCGAGATTTCGCACTTAGTAAAAGTTGCTTGTATTGGCGAGTAAAATGATCCCTTTCAGTATCACACCCTGTATACATAAATGTGCCAACAATAACAGTCTATCAAAGACGCAATAATTGGGCACAGACGATTATGCGATCGATAGCAAATAACCTCAGAGACATCCCTAATCTCTATTACAATACGAGTACGTGCCACCACGAAAGAAGAGACTAGACCACGCCTCCCGCAACACTTTCCGCCGCCATGATGTCGCCCGGTCCCACACTCAAGACCTTTAAATTTAAAGTACCGCTAAAGACCTATAAATCGTCACTGCAATTCAAACCACGTGGTACTGTCTCAAGTCTCTTCTTTCGTGGCACGAATTCGGTACGCAAAGTTTTTTGTTCGAAAGTCCGTTATTGGCTTAATCTTATCTTTAGACAATATTGAGAAACCAATTTCAATATTTTTTATTTTGGTTCAGTAGTTTGGATTTTACAACGTTTCAAAGATACGGTTTTATGACGTCACGCGACGGTCTGCATACTGTTGGCGGTCATAGGAACAAAACATTTTAGCGCATAAAAACAAAACTGGACCAAAATAAAAAAATATTTAAATTAGTTTCTCAATATTGTCTAAAGATAAGATTAAGCTAATAACGGACTTTCGAACAAAAAACTTTGGGTTCCGAATTCAAACCACGTGGTACTGTCTCAAGTCTCTTTCGTGGCACGCATTTAGCTAAATTAATAATCAATAGACTCATCACCCGCGCTCTCTCAAAAACCGTTGGCAGCGATTTTTTCCTTCACCTCCTTGATCATCAGAGAGACGAGGTCATCCAGCCCCACGTCAGGTTTCCACTGCCAGTCGCGGCGAGCTTCGCTGTCGTCGAAGACTTGCGGCCAGGAATCAGCTGGAAATTGGAGAGAGAATTCGCGTGTTAGTTTCCCCGATTTTATACCCTTTTCCTCCCCTTCGAAACTGCCACCGGGTTGCGGTTGGGAAAAATAAGTAGCATTTACCACCCCATGGGGTCCCATTTGATGCTATTAAAATTATTATACGTGCAGCGAATACGGTCGCACGGCCAAAATGTCAGTCACCAGAGGGCATACTAAAGCCGCTATCTTTAGTCGTCAGATCTCAGTCTCTGTAGGCTGTGGTTGACTACGGCCACAGGATCATAATTATAATATTGTACAGGGCCTAGGGCCATACTCGATAGAACGATAAACTTTTGTCGCGGTTTCATGCTGCCGGGGCAGCTCTAGACTTTCAGCAGATTTCCTTATGAGACTACTTACTCAAGCGGAAGGCGTATCCATACCTCCCCGAGGCAAATATTATTTCGGTTACTACCCAAGCGTCTTTTGTTTTGTACTTCCCCCCTATAAATTCGTCGAAGATATAGCTTCCATAGCTATAGCTAGCTGAAGGCAATGAACCCCCCATAGGAAGATACTGATTATAGCTGTATCTTAGGTAAACCCACTTACCAATCTCTTGTCGACTATCAGGCTTATACGAAATACGTAACTCCGGAATATGCTTCGAGATCTTATCAGCCAACTCCTCTGGCGTGAAGCTCATGGAGGTAACGTTGTAGACTCGTCGCTTCAGCAACTCGTTGGGGGCTTCCAGAAAGTCGGATAGGGCTCTCAGAGCGTCCCTTACGTGCATCATTGGCAGACGCGTGTCCGGTTTGAGGTAGCATTCGTGGTGGCCCTTGCGTAAGACGTCGTGGAATATGGCTATGGCGTAGTCTGAAAGATGTGGAACATTAGGACGGGGTCGAAGAAATCGCGCACAGAGCATTTAGCATGTAGGTAGGGTTGCCTAAGAGCTTTTTATTTATGGGGTTTGTTTCAGAAATATTTATAAATCAACAGTGACTGTACCGTAGCTATATAGTTTCTGTCTAGGCGGATTGCATAACAATGATCAGAGGCTGGGACATACTGCTGGGAAAAAGAGTTAATTCAACTTTTAATCCTTTCGCGGTTATGTTAGCTTATCCATAGGCTGTGATAGGCCACTAATAAATTTATGCTTGCATATTTAAGAGTATTCTGTGAAGTAGGTACTAAGGGCGATTCTGTCTAAAACTATTACTAATCTGACAGCACTAAAGTGACAGATAATGTACTAAAGTGACAGATAGCTGTCATCTTTAGTACATTATCTGTCACTTTAGTACGTTATCTGTCACTTTTAGTGCTGTCAGATTAGTAATAGTTTTACTCAGAATCGCTACTAGAAGTAGCGATTCTGAGTAAAACTATTACTAATCTGACAGCACTAAAGTGACAGATAATCTGTCACTCTAGTACATTATCTGTCACTTTAGTGCTGTCAGATTAGTAATAGTTTTAGACAGAATCGCTACTACTGTACCTACAACTTAAATCGTTCCTTACCTGTGGTGCCTCCGCCGGGCGGGTCACTCGATATAACCCCAGGAAATCTCAAGCAGCGGAAGTCAAGTCCGAACCTGTGATGATAGTATTCCCCCAGGAGTTCAGCGTGCACTTTAGACACGCCGTATATTGTCCTCGGCCGCTGGACAGTTATGTTAGGCGTTGGGTTCCGCGGCGAATCCGGCCCGAAGGCCCCAATCGTACTCGGCACGAATATTCTAAGTCTGTACTGCTTGGCTAGTTCAATCACGTTGTGCATGCCTTCTATGTTAACTCTCACAGCGAGAGGCACGTTTTGTTCCCCGATAGCGCTTAGCAAGGCTGAGAAATGTATCAGCCAGTCCACTCTGTAGTCTACGACGATCTTCTGGAGTCCTTTGAAATCCAGGATGTCGGCGAAGATGTAGGGACCATCGTTGGCGATTTCGGCTGAAGGCTTGATGATGTCCGTCAGGATAACGTTTTCGGTTCCGTATTTGTTACGCAGATATTTGGCGCACTCCACGCCGAGTTGACCTAGGCCTCCTGCAAATTAATAAATGAACGTGTTGAATAACTATTCAACGTTCTAAAACTGTAAATATTATGCTAAACTGTCTTAGAATTACCTACTTATTCCTACACGTGTCTTGGTTTTCTAATCTACTCGAACGAATTGTCGTTATCGAATGTTACTAAAGGCTGGTTTTCACGACTGGGGCTTCGAACTTTTTTGTTTTCCGCGTCATGTTGTCGTTGTTTTGCTGTTGCATCACAACTAGGTATTTAGATATTCTATTCACCGTAAATAACAAGACGCAGTTTAGTTCGCATATTTGTGGTAAATAGCTTTGTGGGAAAACACCTTACTTATGCCACGTACCTAATTATGTAGGCACGCAATAGAAAACGGGGAATTATTTTATTATAGGTAACGCGTGTTGTAGTCCATAAGATTCCATCACAGCAAGGGTCGCTCTACCAACCTAAAAGATGTTTGTGTTGTAACTAACTATGTGGGACGATCCCTACTGATCCCTGATGGATGCAAATAGCTATATCAGAACCCTGTATTATCAATGTTTCATCAGACTACGTTACAATTTTCTTTGCTCTACCAACACTTTCACTTGTCCACCGTTTCCTGTGAACTGTGCATCACATTGACAATGCTCTTTGGGAAGCGAGGTTTCCCTGGAAGTTACATGAGCGCGGAAATTCCTATAGTCAGGTCCCTGGTCACTTTCGCTTTCAGGTTCTCTTCATCTTTAACAATGTAGGTCAAGTATAAAATTGCTTGTGATTTGATCATAAATTTTGCATAAGTAGCGCTGACAAACAAGTTGAAACAACTTTTAAATTAAGGAGGTAACAATTCAAAGTTCAAACTTACCGGTAATTAAAATTCTTGGCGCATCTCTCTTGGCCGCGCTCACACTGAACTGTCTCAAACTTGAACTTAACTTGAGCGAAGTCCGACACAAGTTTCTCAAAACCATCGTATTAGTTTAATATTAGCTAGTTCACCTCTATGAGACGATAAAACACACTCCAAGACAGACGGTAACTGGCTTCAGAAAGGGGCCAATTCATCGGCGGCGCTAGAAACTGGTCGCGCGTTTATTTGCTTCTTACGTCAATAGAACATCGCATGAGCATACGAGAGAACCAGCAAACTACACCTTAACACCTCGCAATAAGTGGAACCACTTCAGCAAGGACTTTGACGATCAATTGATTGGTCTACGCTGTAGGTGTGTCCTTTTATTAGAATGTACTTCTTCGTATTTGGCATTGACTTATGTAAAATTCGCAAGTTAACATGTACCTTTGAGCCATAACGAGCAATGAAGTAGGTTGGTACAGGTTTTTCATTTTGGTCTCGCCTGTTAACATGTTTTTCATGGCACCTGTGTACATATACCAACGCCAAATTTGCTAACAGGCCAAGGCCACGAGACAGTACCTAATGTTAAAACGTAGAGTGACTACAGGTTTCTTACATACCTACCTACCTCTTTTTCTGTTCTGCAGGCGAAGCATAAGGCTGTGTTAAGCACGGGTTAGGCAGTACATACGGGTTATAAAACTATACAGGGTGTTAAAAGACCGCAAACAAAGCGGTAAACCACGTATTGTCCTCATCATAACGAAAATTTTTGCTCAAGGAACTATGCCCGGGAAATCAACGATTTCCGAGATAAAGAGGTTCAATTTATTCAAAGTCGGACGTTAGAAAAAAAGCTAAAATGTGTTCAGTATCAAGAAGATACTTAAAATTTCTTTTCAAGAAGCCATATCATTTATTTTTTTCTATTTCAACACTTTTCAACATTTGAGCAATATGTCTTCTCTGCGTTACACGTCCATTGCGCAATAAAATCTTTTCCAAAATTATAACCTAAAAAACCAAAATTCCCAGCAAATTTTAATGGAGAAAGAACTTTGTTTTGGTGTCCAACGATTTTATTGGTGTCTAGTACACACGACAGCACGCCGACAATTACACGCAAGCACTCTACTTGGTTACGTTAGGGGCGACTTTACAACAAAATTGTACAGTCTGACGTGCTGTCGTGCCTATGGGTGCCTTTTAGGTTTGTCGGCGGTCTTTTAACACACTATTGTATGCCTCTCACTCTTGTTTGATGTAGAGTGGGATAGATAGAGTTATAGGTAAACCCATGGTTAAGCTCTATCCCAAACCTTATGCTTATAAACGACTAGCTTTTGCCCGCGACTTCGAAAACATAGCTTCCCTTTAGTGAAATATTTTTTTATAATCGATGAGTAGTTTTGGAGATTAGGTACAGTCGGCCACACGCTAGGATACCCCTTTTTATTCGATTGGCGCCCTTATGCCGCGCGCGGTAAGAGCTGCCATGGGGTATCTGTGACTGTGGCCGACCGTACCCCCTACATACATAGGTACATAGTTACATTTTTTTCCTCTTTATAATATTAGTGTAGAAGTTGCCGAACCGTGGATAGACACTCGTCCGTCTTCATTTTCCATACCTACTCATGAAGGTCGAAGATAGTGAAAGTTTCTTTCCACCTCGGCGAAGGTGACCCTATGTTTGGGGATCGCTTCAATAGAGCCGCCGCTTCTCAAGGTGAACACGTTTTTGTTCAAGTCTAGCGGATTCGTCTGACATACAATAATCAAGTGTGTTTTTTTGGAATTTATTTGCAAAACGTTTTGGGTTGCGGGCTTGCGGGTTGTGGCCAAATGATGAACGATTTACTTCTCGTTTCGAAGATGTTCTTTTGTCTTTTTACATAAGTTGAGAAGACAATCGGAAATGTAGAGCCGGAAATGTATACCTACCCCTTTTTGTTCGATTGGCGCCCTTATGCCGCGCGCCCTAAGAGCTGCCATGGGGTATCCTAGACTGCGGCCAACCTTACCTGTATATGCTCTTTGCCTGTAGGTACCTATCGCGTGTTATCGATCTCGATACGTATCTTAAGTATATGCTAGACGTTCAGAAGGGAGCGAGTTTTTTACAATGGAAAGCTTTCCATGCTTTGGAAAAGTCTACATTTCAGCCAGACTGCCTGAGGAAACTGTAAGTAAATTCCTACCTACCAAAAAAACTTAGTCCTCTACGAAAATACCTAATGAGATGATTTATACAGAAGCGTCCAGCGCCAGTGGGGGCGGGTGAAGTGACCATTCGGGCGCCGCATTGCCTGGGACGTTGCCTTAGTGTTAGATGGAGATGGATTGTATAAGTAGGCTCGCGCAACACCTATCCTGACCGCTTAGTTGACCTAGCCCACAGGAAAGACAAGTGTCATACTTACGTGCGGAGCCAACTGAGCCACGGGTTTACTCACGATGTTTTCCTTCACAGTTAGCGATTGTTACCTCTAAAACAACATTGTTAACTACGAGGGTGAATCAAAAAGTTCTTAGAATCACTATAAAAATACCAGAAAATTTAAGCAAAATTATTTTATTTTTCAACGTAATCTCCTTCCAATTCAATACATTTAGAATACCGCTTTTCTAACTTTCTAATTCCTTCCGCAAAAAAATAATTTTCTTGGGTCTCAAAAAACTCGTCGACGGCAGCCATAACCGCATCGTCATCCTCAAGTGCCACGGATATGTTCTTTTAATTTGGGAAAAAGGTGAAAATCACTAGGGGCTAAGTCCGGAGAATACGGTGGGTGCTCAAGAATTTCAAAGCCAGCATTGCGGATTGCCTTCAGCGCAACTTCCGACCGATAAGCAGGAGCGTTATCGTGAAGAAACAACACGCCTAACGACAGTTTTCCACGACGTTTTTCTCTCACTGCATCACGCACTTTGGGGATCAAACCTGCATAATACAGTCCAGTAATCGTCTGCCCTTTCGGCATGTAATCAATAAAAATAATTCCTTCGCTATCCCAGAACACAGAGGCCATGACCTTGCCAGCGGTAGGAGCCACTCGAATTTTTTTCATGGGCGGTGAGGATGGTCGTTTCCAAGACATGCTTTGTTTTTTTGTTTCGGGATCGAAATGGTGGACCCACGTTTCATCCATAGTGATAATACGATGGCAAAACTTATCCGGATCAGACTGAAACATTTCAAGATTGCGCCTTGAAACTTCCAAACGACGTTTTTTGTTTTCGTCGGTTAACATTCGTGGAACCCACCTTGCTGACACTTTTTTGAAACCCAGTGAATCGGTTAAAATGGATTGAACGCTGCCAAACGATATCTTTAGGATTTCAGCTAAACGTTTTATCGTAATTCTTCTGTCTTCCAAAACCAAGTTTTCAATTTTTTTGGTGTTTTCTTCCGTAACAGAGGTTCCGGGCCGCCCGGAACGTGGATCGTCTTCACAGCTTGATCTGCCTCTTTTAAATTCAGCAACCCAGTATGCAACGGTAGAATAACGTAAAGCATTATCCCCTAATGTCTGCTGGATATCCAAAAATATTTCTTTAGTTGTCATTTTTTTCAAGCACAGGTACTTTATCACCGCACGTAACTCGTTTTTCTCCATATTTTAAGATTTTTATAAACACTTCTTACTAAATAATTATTTACGTGCGAACGGTACGACCAAATCGAGTGTAATTCCGCATAAACATTGTGTGATTAGTACTGATTTAAATAAATATTAAACTACCCACAAAAAAAAAATATTATTGTGCACTTCTAAGAACTTTTTGATCGACCCTCGTACATACACTTGCCATGTTCCAGTTAAGCAATTACGTAGGTAGTTATTATATCAAACGACATATTTTATAATAATTTCATTGTCCAAGTCACCCTTCCTTGTTACTCCACCGTCTGATTCTAATCTAGATAACGAATCGCGTAAGCATTCTTTATTGCTCTTTTTTAGAGCCAAAGAATAGATAGCAGTCGCGCAACAGAGAAGACGACGGGCGGTGATGGTAGAGACCTCTGCCTGCCTATTATGAGCGCTATATCAATATAGATAGGTGCGATAGTAACTTTATTCTCTATCGGATAGAGTGGGAGTGGGATAGAGTCTATCCCACTCTTTTGATCTACATAGAGCGGTACAGATGTAGGTGTATCGAGATATAAACCTTGATAATTATAGCCGCTCATGCTAAGCCGGGCTAATATGATAGAGATCTCGCAGTTTCCCTCAGCTGGCATAACATGCTCGTGTAACGTAGATATAGCTCCACACAATCTACCTACGCCTCTGGCGGTAAGTGTAAAATGCAATAATGATATGAAAGACAGCACTGAGTTTGAGATATTTCGGACGTGACACTACAGTTTCAATATTGTGAGTGACTGAAATGTCGCATCAAAAATATAAAGTGAATTTTCGGAAGTTTAAAATTATAAAATTATAATTATAAAGTGAAGTGTCCGAAAATATTTCGTCCGAGATGTCACAAACTCATAGAACTATGCCTAGTTCCAAGTCTAACAGTTCAAGAAGGAGACCGAGCTGGTACCTTCACTACAGGTAGCGCAGCACGCGCCAACAATGGTGAAAGATAAGTCCCCTGATGTGCATCGAGGTGTAAACCGAAAGTGTGGTGTTTACATGCGAAATCGCTATTGCATCCCAGTCTGTGCTAGACCACCAGTGAGAAGACAACTCCTGACCAACAAGTGGACCTGTGATTGTTGTTTGAAACGGCCGAAAGTGAATTTGCCACCGAAAGCGCCACAGTGCGGGTGTTGCGTTGCATGCATTGCATTTCGGCAGCTGTCTTTGAAGATTAAAACTCGAGGCGAAGGCTTTCTGGAGTTCGCGAAGGAATTTCTTGAAGGTACCGGGTTTATTATTTTTATTTTTAAACACCTAACTGAAAATATGTGCCAGAAGAAAGAGGATAACAATTTGTAGAGTCGGTAGGCCTAGATTGCCTACTAATACCTATATTTTTGCCCTTAAAGATTTGAGTCTACCTATTCTACCTCAGATTTGAGTTCCCTATTTTCGATTCAATGGATAAGAGCGGGAGCGACATACTTAGTTCAGAAAATGTTGCATACTTGGATGATCACAAACAGTAACGTCATTACTGAATCTGGGGCAGACGGCCAGTGTGATGGCATAGAGAACAATAGGGTGAATAGTTCAGCTTATTCTTGAATATCCATAAAATATAGTAACAGGCCATTGAATGGGGCTGTTATATCTGGTATTTTGCTACCTATGTAGATACATATTGCGGAGCGGCTCACTATTAACGCCTGTAAATTTTATGTTAGCAATTACCTAGGTACATACTGAGTTTGTAAAAGTGTCTAAATGAATCGACCATTCGTAAAATGCAATGTAGGGTCTTTCAGAAGAGTCGTCGTGAGTGTGTAAGTTTAGTTTCCATCAGATAAATTTAAACAAAAATATATTTCCGCTAAAAACGGCCGCTTGCGGCTGAAATTGCAGTCCTAGATCCTGAATGTCGTATTTACCTATGAACTTTAAATAGGTACCTACCTGTGCAAAAACATAATACATATCTACGTCGTTAAAAGAAAAAGAAGCACATACAAGAAAAATAAAATGTAGAGACTTGAAGCATGCTTGATAGAAATCATTCAGCTATAGGTACCAAACTTTAACTTACGTAGATTTATTTGCTTACATCAACTTGCAATTTTCTGAATAACCTAAGGTGGCATGGCAGCCAAAGCCATCTTCGTTCGGTTGAGAGGGGTTACTTATTATAAGTTTGACCGCCATGTGTGTCTGTCTGTAGGTACCTATGTGTGTCAGTGTCAGTCGTTGACACCGTGCGTAGCTCTTAAACGGTTGAACCGATTTGGATGCGGTTTTTTCAATTTGAAATCAGGTTTTCTAGCGAGTTTTCTTAGCCATGTTTCATCAAAATCGGTTCAGCCCTTTAAGCGATACTTATCTATTATAATTTTAAGCTAAATTGTCGGGGATATTTTAAAATTTAGTAAGTAGATAGTTATCTTGTTGGGTAGGTAGGTATGCCATTCAACTTTGTACATACCTAAGCCTAAGTATTACACTCAGCTACCTGAGTGGGTAATCTTCTACAGATCTTTACTGCACTTTGCGGTTTCTGGTGACAGTTATAGAAAGATAAACGAAGAACCGTATCGCAATTACAGGGTAGGTACTCGTTTTGTCGCGGCCTGCGACTCCCCTCTTGTTGATACGTAACTTAGAGCATGACGGCTAAAAGCCGTAACTTGAAACAGTTTTCTTCTCGTCTTTCTAGAGCAGGGCCTTTAGCCTGTAACACAATGGTGCCAAAATGGGCTTCCGGTTGACGGTTTTAATTACGATTTATTGATGCTGTCGGTCCTTTTAATGTTATTGTAGTACAGCAAAGAATATTATGAGTCTAATCCTAGAGGATTAGTTCGCTGGTTGTAGGAGAACAACAAAAAAATCCCGGTTTTGTCCTTCTACCTAGGACGCCATTGTGTTACAGGCTAAGGCCCCAGGTTGTTACATCTGCAGCTCAGCATCAAAGGGCACTCATTCAAATCGTAAATTAAAACTCTGAATTTTGTTACTCGCATACCTCAGTTCAAAGGGGCTTAAGTCTGTAACGCAATGGCGTGGCGATGGCGTCCCAGTAGAAGTACAAAACCGGGATTTACTCGTTTTTAGCGAACTAATCCTCTAGATTCTAGAATTAGAATATTCTTTGCACTAAAAAAAAAACTTTTAAAGGACCGACAGCATTAATTACATAATAAATCGTAATTGAAGCCGTCAACTATTTTTTTTTTTTATTTTTTTTTTTTTTAAGCACTAGGTACCTATAATGTGAGATCCGAAAAGCGCGGGAAACGTTTGAACGAGGCGGGCGTCTTTTTCTTTATGCTAAATTGAAAATTAATTTAGTACTGGTTTTAAGAGCAGTTTGTACATATTTGTTATTAATTATCGTAGTTTAAGTGTTTAATATTGTGTGTATATAATATTTACTCTGATTTGGTAAGTTCTTAGACTTTTTGTCAGGTCGATGGGGGAGGAACCACCCGATCCGGGGGGAACCATTCCCCCGGTCGGATATAATGTTACGATTCCCAGCACTGAATCCCCTGGCGTTCCAAGGCTCGTTGATTCGAGCATGGATACGGACGGTTCTATGAGATCGGAGAAAAGGAAAAGGTCTAGGTCCATTAAAGTTTGCAGGCATTGTAATAAAAAAAGGAAGCATTCTAAAAATGATTTATCTAATGGAAATGCTTGTGCCTGCCATTCTGATAGTGGTGATGACGGTAAGAAAAAAAAACTTGTAGAAGCTGATCAAGGTCTTTCGGCGCCTTCTCAGACTAGTCAGACTCAAATAAGTTCTCAGCAGACAGCTAAGCCTTCTCAGCAGCAGCCGCAGGTCGGTAGGGTCTTGTACGAAGCAACCGATGTTTCGCCTTACATTGTTCATGTCCAGAAGCAGAGCACCGATTCTTCGTCAGCACCAATACTCCATCCAGTTTCCTTTGGGCAATACCTGAAGAGACGTGATATCAAATATGTTATCAACGGATCAGTAAAGCGTTTGAGTCGGAGTAAATTGTCAGTATCTTTTTCTGATTATAGGGAGGCTAATTTGTTTATAAACAATACAGATCTCCCAGCACACAACTATAAAGCGTTTCTGCCGTCATTCAATGTGACCCGGATGGGTCTTGTTCGTGGTATCCCAGCAGAATGGTCCTCAGAGGAAATAATTGAAAATGTATCTGTTCCCATCGGCTGCGGCAAAGTCATTAAAGCAAGGAGAATGAATTATAAAGTTCATGGACCTATTCCTGAGTGGAAACCAAGTCAAACCGTTGTTTTGACCTTTGATGGACAAGTGCTCCCAAAGCGTGTATTCATGTTTTACAATTCTCTTCCGGTAGAGCTCTATAAGTACCCAACCATTCAGTGCTTCAATTGCTGTCACTTTGGGCACACAAAGCTTCAATGTCGTTCAAAGCCTCGATGTTACAGGTGTGGCCAAGGTCACACTGGTGACTCCTGCGACATTGAGCCCGATTCTGCTTCATGTCTGTCTTGTGGTGGCCATCACTTTGCCATAAGTAAAACATGCCCTGAGTTTGAAAGACAAAACAGAGTTAAATTATATATGGCGCAGAATTGTGTGTCATACTCGGAAGCTATTAAACTTCACCCTCCAGTCACCAAATCGTTTTCGGATGTTATGTCATTTCCAGCTTCTTCACCTAGTGCTCACATTTCTCATCCACAGACACAAACTTTAGCACCTATGTCATCTCCAAAACACCACCGTAAAACGGTATTTCTGAAGCCCCGTTCCCCTCCTAAATTAGCGAAGGGATATGATCAGGCTTCTCACCAACATCTTATTGCTGATTATGATCCTCCTGCGCCTCAAAATGGCTGTGCCCTTCAAGAGAAAAATTCTGAAAAAGAAATGAATGTTGTAGATTTAATTTCAGCTTTAATTCAAGCTCTTTCAAAACCAGCCTCTTCCTATAATGAATTACCGTCCAACGCTGCCTTAATTATTAACCTTCTAAAATCTATTTTCTCTAATGGCCAATCTGGGCAAGATTGTCCAGTGGAACTGTCGAAGCATTGTTAGTAAAAAATCTGATTTAATTTACCTTATAAATAAATTTCAACCAATGTCTGTAGCACTCTCTGAGACATGGCTTAAACCGGGGTATTTATTCAATATTCCCGGTTACTCCTGTCTCCGAGACGACAGAAATGATGGGTATGGTGGTGTTGCCTTACTCATCAAAAATTCATTTTCATTCTCACCTGTAAATCTTCCATCTCATACTCATGACATATCCATTATCGCAGTCATTGTAAATAACATTTGTATAGTTTCCATTTATTTTGCGCGGCCATCTGTGAATATTTTATCCGAAATTAGAAACATTTTTTCTGTGTTGCCCAAACCATTTCTGGTTATGGGCGACTTTAATTGTCAGCACCAGTCGTGGGGCAGCTCCACATCGACATGTTATGGAGACCAATTACTGGAAATTATTCAAGAAAACAATTTGTGCATTCTTAATTCTTGTATACCTACTCGCCGTACAAAGCCTGATGAGGGAAACAGCGTTCCAGATTTGTCAATTTGCACACCTGACTTGGCGCTTGCTTTTTCCTGGTCTACACATCCTTATTCTTATGGCAGTGATCACTTTCCTTTAATTATTTCTTTTCCCTGTAAAAATCCTCCTCCTGTAAACAAACCACGAATAAAATATAGATTAGGTCATGCAGATTGGAATACTTATAGTCAGTGTGTTGATAATAAGATTAAAGTTCAAAATGTGACTGACGCTGAGGGGTTCTCTAAAATTCTGCTGGAGGCGGCTGACGAGACCTTTCCTACCAAAAATTGTGTTTCGGGCAAAATTCCCTCCCCTCCTTGGTGGGACACTGAATGCTCTGATGCCGTCAAAAAAAGAAAAGAGGCTGAGAAAATTTATTGCGATTCCATGACATCAGAGAATTTTGACCAGTATTTGGAAGTAGCCAGGGAAACCAAAAAGATTCTTAAAAAGAAGAAATATGAGGGTTGGCAAAAATTTTGCTCTTCTATCTGTCCATCTGTTTCACCTTCTGTTGTTTGGAGAAATATTAGAAGATTTAGGTCAGCTTTTAATTCGTCTTCTTCTCCTAAAATGTCTTCAGAACTTGCTGACGATTATATGGATCATTTAGCTCCCCCGTTTGTTCCAGAGAAAATTTCTATTTGCCCTTCTGTTTGTGTTGACAGCTCAGATCTAAATTCCCCATTTTCTTTATTAGAGCTGAAAGGTATTCTCTCCCATGTTAAGGATTCGTCACCTGGAGAAGATGGTATTATTTACTCTTTTATTTCTAATCTTAGTGATTCGTCCCTTTTGATTTACCTTGACTTAATTAATTCTATTATGGTGTCAGGTGATATTCCTCTATCATGGAGATCACAAACAATTATTCCCATTTTAAAATTGAACAAAGCTCCTACTGATCCTTCTTCCTACCGCCCTATAGCTCTTTCCTCTGTCTTAGCTAAATTAGCTGAGCACCTTGTCAAAATTAGACTTGAATGGTTTATTGAGAGTAATGACCTTTTATCTCCCTCTCAATATGGTTTTAGAAAAGGGAAAAGTACTTTAGATAGTCTAAGTATATTTACCACAGATATCCGTTTGGCTTTTACAAATGATGATTCGGTTTTAGCAGCCTTTCTGGATATTCGCTCGGCTTATGACAATGTTCTCGTCTCAATTCTGAAAATGAAGCTAATTTTGTTAAAAGTTCCATATATTTTAACTAATTTTATCATTAATATTCTTTCAGAGAGGGTTATAAATGTAGATATTGACGGTCATAAAGTATCTAGACTAGTCTGGAAGGGCCTTCCCCAAGGTTCAGTTCTCTCACCTATCTTATATAATATTTATTCTTTTGATTTAGAATCTTCACTTTGTGGGTCAGTAGAGGTTCTCCAATATGCAGATGATCTTCTTCTGTACACCCATGGTCATTCTGTTAACACAATGTGTACCACTTTGACTTCTTCCTTGTCTCTACTTCAGCAGTGGCTTTTTAAAAATGGTCTTGATCTTTCAGTTTCAAAAAGCGCTGTAGTCTTGTTCTCAAGAATGCGGAAACCTCCCGAAGTTCTTGTTGAATATGATAGCGTGCCAATTCCTGTTAAAAAACATGTTAAATTCTTAGGAGTAATTTTAGATTCTAAACTTACAGGTCATCCTCATTGCGAATTTGTAGTAGGCAAGTGTGAACGTTTATTAAATATTATTAGTTGTCTTGCCGGGGTTTGGTGGGGAGCCCACCCTTTTTCTCTTAGGTTACTTTATAATGCATTAATACGGAGTGTACTGGACTATGGTACCTTCTTATTGGAGCCTGGTAGTGTTGCTGGTTTCAAGAAATTGGAAGGTATACAGTCTAAGGCTCTGAGAATTATTTCAGGTGCCATGAAATCTTCTCCAATAAGTTGTTTACAGGTGGAGTGTGGTCAGCCTCCTCTCAGTTTACGGCGGCAATATTTGTCCGACAGATTTTATAGTCGATGTTTACAACTTTCAAGCCATCCCTTGCATGAGAAACTTAGTCGTCTGTCAGAACTAGTATCAAAATCTAAGTTTTGGGCTAAAAAAAGTAGTCCGTGTCTCGTTAAAAGTTACATAAAATATAATAATATTGAGGCTCCGATTAACCAGTGTAAAATGATGCCTATATTTCACTGTTCCTATAATTCTTTAATTTTATCACCAAATATTACGCTTCAAACAGGTATTTCAAAACGTAGTGTCAGCTGTCAAAATGAGTTATCTAACCTCTTGGATACTGAATTTCAGGGGTGGCATACCATGTTCACAGATGCATCGAAACATCGTAATAGTTGTGTGGGAGTGGGTGTATTTCATTCGCAATACAAAATTGTTCAAAAAATTAAACTCCCCCCCGAATCTTCGGTTTACACTGGGGAATGTTTCGGACTGTTCAAAGCAGTAGAATATATTCTTTTAATGCGCCTTCAGAAAACTATTATATTTACTGATTCGCTGAGTTCTCTTCAGGCTTTATTAAAATTTCCGTTTTATTCAATAAATCATCCAATTATTTTCGAAATTCGCAGATTGTTAATTAATTGCTCACAAAGAGACCTTTCTGTACTTTTTGCTTGGATTCCTTCTCATTCTGGTATAGCAGGGAATGAGAAAGCGGACCAACTTGCTAATGATGCTGTTGAATGCGGTGATTTGTTTCCCTACATGAATTATTCTCAAGACCTCTGCACTCTTCCCAGGACTTATTTGCAGGATTCCTGGAAAAGGCTCTGGGAGGATGATACTTCTAAAGGGAAGTTTTATCGTAGCATTCAGCCTAGCATTCCGGCGAAGCCTTGGTTTTCTGGTGTTAAGTTTGGCAAGAGATCCACTTCTATCTTGATACGTCTGCGTTTGGGTCACACCTGCACTCCAGCTCATCTCGCCAGACTTGGCATTGTGCAGAGCCCTGCTTGTACCTGCGGCGCTGAAGTTTGTGATGTTAATCATATTCTGTTTTCTTGTCCAAATCACGATTCCTCTTCCTTTATATCTGACCTCATTTCCATCAATGTTCCCCTTCCATCTTCTATATCTTGTCTTTTATATAATTTTAATGTAGATATTTGTAAATATGTACTTAGCTTCTTTAATAAACATGATATTAAAATTTAATGTATGTATGTATATATTTATTTTATGGTATAAATATGTATGTAATGTATATGTTGTTATTTTATTAAAATCAAACTGACCTTATCTCCTCTTTTCCAAATTCCGTTTCTAATCCTTTGATAATTTTCCCGTTTCCCTACCTTTTACTTGATAATGGCATAAGCACAGTCCAGTGCATTGCCAAGGGTTAAAAAAAAAAAAAAATGTGAGATCCTTGGAGTTTCTTTACCATGCTTCTTCTCCAAGAACGATCAGAGCTAGTGAAGCTGGAGAAAAAAAAGTAGCTAGATACTTATTTAGTATTAGATAGTAATAAGTATTTGATTTATATACTTTTTTTACTTTTGATAATTTTGACGTTCAATGTAAATATTTTTTTTATGGCATACTTATTGAATAAAACTTTTTGACTTTGACTTTGACTCAACTGGGAGCCCATTTTGGCACCATTGCGTTAGACTTAGGCCCCCCCCCCCATAATGTAGAGTTGCGCGCGACTTGATCCTTTGCGTCGACTGAGCTCTTCAGCAAGCGTAGGACAAGAATGGGTTAGAGGCTAGAGGCTACACTATGGGTCTACCTATCCCACTCTGCGTCAAAAGCCAAACAAAAGAGTGAGATACATAAAAGTTATAAAGCCCTTAAATACTGCCTAACCGATCCTTATGCTGCTTTGCTTTGATTTCTCATTAGGTAAGAATGTTGATTTGTTGATAGGCAGATCACGAAGGGCCATATCGAGCTTTGAAACTCTTTTCCGCTCCATGTAGATCAATAGAGTGGGAGAGCACTGCATGAAACGCTAGTAATTGGGCTCTAGATTATGGGGCCTTCATGCTGGACCACCCTCCAAGCTACCTAGAATGTGATAGACAGCTTCAAAGCTTCATATTGGGCCATCAAGCCAGTCGTGCTGGGGAGATTAGATATTGCTTGCGTAATATCTGCGACGTTCCAACCCGATTCCTTACATGTTCATTTATGCATTAACTGTGCTAACTACCTCTTGCGACCTACATCAACTCGGTCCTAAAAACCTCCAAATTAATACGATGGATTGCGCAACATCTCAAACAATGCGGCAAGATAGAACAATATCGCACGTTGGTTGGTACAGCATAGATCGCAGGTAGGCAATAAGAACAATGGTGAGGGAGCGAAAGTGCAACTTAACCACCGGTCCGTTCGGCCATTGTTCCCCATTTTATTGTTTTCATTAGTGCCGGGCCTTGACGCAATCGCGGTTATCTTTCAGAAATTGCGCGTTTCCCGACCGCGATGCGTTTGACCATACACTCGTACATAAGTTATGTACTATTACGTACGTACGATATGAAGTATCTATCTGATATCTGCTGGAGAATAAATCGTATGTGTTCTTCCGCAGTTATGAAATATTTGCGATTGAAATATTGCACATAACTTCGAATAATTTGATAGACACTGACATAAAAAAATTAACTCTGACTATCTGCATTGCAATCTTATTGAAATAATAACTTAATTTTCGGGAACCTAAAACTCCTAATTAACTTTTTCAGGCCCGTGTGAAAAGGGACATCTCACTGAGCATGCTACAATGGTGAAAGCAGAGGAATGGATTCACAAGCAGAATCTTCGGCGTTATGGCTGCTCCTCGTGATGCTGGTTGGGGTTTCGGGGCAGGCTTCACCATGTCCCAGTCCAGAAACTATCTTGCCTTGCATTTGTACGAATAGAAACGATGACGTTCAAATATGGTAAGATTTTATCAACTTCAGTATTCCGACAGTTGGATACAAAATATAAACTAAACTCTACATAATCCATTCACAGGTGCACCCACAGCGACTTGCCTCAGGTCCTAAAAGGTGTCCAGAAAGTGGGCGAATATCTAAGAAAGCCTATAGATGAGCTTATAATCGAAAATAACTATTTGCCCTCACTTCCTGGAAAGATATTTCAAAATGTGAAGATACTCCGATTAATGTTGCGACACAATGGCTTGGAACGAGTATCGGTGGCCTGGCTGGAAACACAAGAAAACAACTTAGTGGAAATATTTATTGTCGAGAACGATTTGAAGAATCTCCCAGCAGAGAGTTTGCTGAAACTGCAAAATCTTCAAGCAATCACAGTACAGTCACAAAGTCTGAAAAGGATTCCAACTTTCTCTTCTCTACCAAAACTCAAATACATAAATATACAATCTGGAAGTCTAACTACAGTAAACGAACACACGTTTGAAAATCTACCGACTCTTGAAAGACTCTTCGTGCAAGGCAGCCCAAATCTACGAATGTTAAAAGAGAACACTTTCTATAATTTACCGAAGTTGAGGAAATTAGAAATAACGGACTGTGGAGTGAACATGATACACATGAGAGCGTTATCACTGCTGCCTTCATTAAAAGAGCTCTCATTGAGTGGTAACAAAATTAATGATGCAACAATGGTCGGCAGAGCAACAAGAGACTTGCCTATGTTATCCATATTGAAACTAGACGAAAATGTTATTGACAAACTAGGCGAAGGAGCCTTTGTCGACCATCCAATGCTCGAGAGTTTATACTTGGCGAATAATAACATAAATATCATACACCATGGAGCGTTCCACAGAGTGCCAAAACTCAGAGTGGTTGATTTAAACTTCAACAGAATAAATCGAATACATCCTGAATCATTTTTGCAGCAATCAGGGAGTGGTGTAGAAGAACTGAATCTAATAGGAAACAAAATCACCCACATTTCAGAGTTCAGAGCATTACTGGATGCACTCCCAAGATTACGATTTCTGGACATGAGTGACAACTTATTGGATGAGATACCCAGAGGCGCCTTAAGAGGTCATCCAAGCTTAGAAAGACTACATTTAAATAAAAACAGCATTAAATTCATACAAGCTGATGCGTTTGTTGCAATGCCTGCGTTACGAGAGTTGCACTTGAGCAATAACTCCCTAAGCGATTATAACGAGGGACCATTCTGGAACCTGCCAGCGCTAAAGGGTTTGGACTTGTCATTCAATTATTTTCAAAGATTGCAACCAAAACTTTTCTACAATTTACCGGCATTGAGGAGGATTAATCTGAGCAATAATCAACTAGCTATGATTGACCCTATCACGTTCATGGAAACGCCTCTCTTGGAGTATGTAAATATATCGGGAAATGCCCTAGTGTCTGTGCATCCAGCAACTTTTAGGAACCTAGAGAACCTTTATGAGTTGGATGCTAGTGCAAATAAGCTAATAGAATTCGTCCCTGGGATGCCAAGAGGTCTGGAGCAAGTGTTCTTGCAAAGAAACCAAATAACCAATCTACCTGCGGCACCGTCGCCTGACCTAGAATTACCGGCATTGAGAATCTTAGACATGTCAAGCAACGGACTACAAAAGATACCTCAAGGATGCATGAAAAGTCTTCATAACTTACGTAGACTGTTCATGAGGAGAAACGGTCTCAGACAAATCGACGCTTCAACATTTAACGATCTCGAAAAGTTGGAAATACTAGACTTGGGAGACAATCAGATTATATCGGTTCATCCGAAAAGTTTCAAAAAACTAACGCATCTGAAACAAGTAAATCTTCATGGAAATACGATTGAGAACTTTGATTTCATGGTGATACAAGAGAATGCTGCGTTATCCACGTTGGACTTTAGCAGGAACAAGCTAAAAAGTATAAGCCCTACAGCTGTAAACTCTGCATTAGATGTGGAAATATTCAACATATCGTCCAATAACTTGATCGAATTACCAGTGACACTGAACATATTACCAAAACTGAAAATATTGGATGCCAGTCACAATCACATTAAGAAATTCGACGGAAACGTACTGAACAACCTGAATACTTTGACGGAGTTCAAAATGCCACACAACAAAATAGTTGAACTGCGAACAGGAAGCTTCATGGATCTTCGAGATTTACAGACAATTAATTTAAATAGTAACCAGATCGAAATTGTGCATCCCAAAGCGATGTCAAACCTACCGAACCTTGTATCAGTGTACCTGAGCAGAAATCATATCATAGACATTCCTGATAACGTATTTACAAACCTTCCTAAGTTGAGGATCATTGAACTACAAGGCAATAGATTACAGTTCATATCACTCAGAGCTTTCGAAAATGTCCCATTGGTCCAGTACCTGAATGTTAGCAACAATCAACTGACCAGTGTAGAGAACTCTGGTTTGAGGCAACTATCTTCTTTAGAAGTCTTGGACCTGAGTTTCAATAGACTGACAAAGTTATCAAGGATGTCGTTTCAATACATGGAGTGGTTGGTGGAACTGAACTTAGATAACAATGTGTTATGCTTAATTAGCGGGCAGCCTTTCGATTACATGCCAAGGTTGAAGGTTCTATCTCTACGAAACAATAAGCTGACGACAGTAGCAGAGAATACCTTTGCTAAGTTGAGGAATAACATCGCCATTTTGGACATGGAAGGTAACATCAAATTCTTTGTTGTTCATGTTGTGTGATGGACATTAAAATGCCGATTGCTGACAGTATGATATTGTTTCCAGGTAACCCATTGGTCTGCAACTGCAGAGTAATGTGGCTGAAGTCTTGGCTATCGGAATCATCGTCGATCGGGCCCAGATGCGCAGACGGGACATACGTCAAGGGAATGCCGTTTTCGAGGAGCGACTGTCAGAACACTGAGCGATTAATTAACGGAGATGAAGAGTCGAAGTACTGTATAACTCATGAGAATGAAGCACTGTTGCCTAACTTGGCCACTTCTCAAGTCTTCTCAACCCTAGATAAGATAAAAGACTACACAACTCAGATAAAAAATACCTATCAAAACAATAAAATCAATGCTAGACCATCTCCAGAAGAATCAGAATACTTTTACGACGAGTATGTAGATTATCCTTATAATGATACTCTGATAGATGGCCTCAATAACGATATATCAAATAATGGGAGCAAATTACAGTATACTGTTACAGAGCCATCTATTCCATCATCTATGACAAAAAATGCGTCATTGAATAACTATAACAATGGCAACAAACCCTCTGCAACCAGCAATGCACCAAGCAGTGGATTCACATTTTTCGGAATGCCTCTACCATCTCTGAATGTAGGCAAGCTATGGAACACTGGTCGAAAAATCGACTACTCTGAAGGAAAAATGCAACAACAAAATGGAAATAACTTTGCGCAACAACCACCCAAGTTCGAAACTGGAGGGTTTTCACCAGTTCTACCAACCACAGCTGGAGGCTTTATGCCAATACCAAATCCTACAAAGCCAAATATAACCCTTATCGCAGTGCCACAAGGACCACGAAATCAAAGTCAACCAATCATGCTGCACACCCTAGGAACAGTAGAAGAGACCACTCCATCAATGAAAGTTAAAGCCAATGCAAACTCTACTCATCAGAAAATTAAGACTGAAATCCATGAGCTCCAAGCTTATTTAGATGACGACAACAGCACTCATGTAGCTTACAACAGGACCAAAAATATTGAGGAACAGAAGGGCGATCAGGGAAAGCTGAGCAAATACAATCTTATGGAGTCCAATGTGACAATAACTCAGGTAACAGAAAAAGAAGGGATACTAATAACAACAGATATGACAAATGACATGTCTCTGCAAGGCTGGCTAGAAACAAGTACAATGTCTTACTCATCTTCGCCTGTCACTTCCAAACCGCCTATAAAGAAACATGTGGAGAATCAACCAACCGCTCTCTCTGCCATTTTAATTCCTGAAGATATAGCTCGAAGAAACCATAGTAAAAGGCCAGCTACTATAACAAAGGTTAACTTACCCCATGTCGAACAATTTGACCCGCGACACAACTATGCACCGGTCATCAACAGAGAAGCCAAGACGAGGTTCTCTGAAAACACAGGAAATACAAAAACCAGAAATGCAGATGGAAGAGAGTGGTATTATAGGAACTATAATAATTCCAACTTAGAGCCGTACATATCTCCTGAAGTTCATTTGTCTAGCTCTAATGCTCTTAGGTTTAAGTCACCATACATCCTTTTAACATTGATAGTAAGGTTTTTAATTTAAAGTTAGCATTGTGTATTGTTATAATGTGATTGAGGTAAGAAAAACCACAGTATAAATTAAGTATGTAACAGTTACGTTTACAATAATTTAATTTGTACACATTACTAACAGAATCAACTATTACATGACTAAACCACATTATCAGGACACTGTTTATTAAAGTAATTTTTGAGCTTTTCAAGAGCTTTATATCTGTGCGATATTTTATTTTTCTCCTCCTTCGTCATTTCACCAAAGGTCTTGTCATGGTTTTCAGGCTGGAAAATACAGTCCCAACCAAAGTCTCTCTGGCCTCTAGGGTCCACAATGCAGCCTTTAGTTATACCTTGGAACATGATTACATCTAAATCTTTGCATTCACCGTCACAGTAGGCAAAGGTACACACAGCTTCTGCAGATTTGTCTTCCCAGCCCATAAGTAGTCTATTCAACCCTTCAGGACCTAGTTTTTGCAGGAACCACTTGATGTAGGGGCCAGGCAGTCCTTTTAACGCATTGAAGCATAGGCAAGTGTCTTCAATGAGAACTGGCTTTTTGAGCTCCCTGGCTGCTTCTTGGCATTTCTTGATGGTAACTTCACAGATTTCTCCTTGTAATTCTGGCAGGTCTAGTTTGTAGCTATCTATTTGAACTGGAAAATTGTTACCTAAAATAGCTCTGAGCTCTTCAAGTTTCTTCGCGTTGCCGGTAACGAAGGTTATGGTCCTGAGTGCCATGTTGAACATATATTTTATCACGTCCAGTAGACCGTAATGTTCGTAGTCAAATAGAGTTGTTTTCGTGGTACACAGTCGAATTATTTACACTTTTATTTTGAGATTTACGATACAAAAATACCGATTTTGTAGGAATTTCGATTTTTTTGACAGGTTGACTGACATTTCATCGCATGACATGACCACAGACTAAATTCGCATGTAAGCCGCGAAAAAAATGGTGCACAGAGTAAGAAAGTGTGATCGGGCAAAGGCAGGCAAAACCCAAAAACGCAAGTTTGTGGCGCCTAGCCACAGACAAGGTAGCTTGGGTCAAAGAATGACTGTCAAATTTTTGTTGTTTGATTGAATGGTGTTGGTTGCTGCTTTGCCGACGATTTTCCAAAGATTACCTTCTCCTTGTGAAACAACTGAAAGGAATACACCAGTAACACGTAAATAGCTAAATAATCACTAACCATGCCGGGCCTTGAGGTTGTCACTACAGTAGTGACCAATAAAGTTGTGGTTCATCCACTGGTGCTTTTGAGCGTCGTGGACCATTTCAACCGAATGGGCAAGATCGGCAACCAAAAGCGAGTTGTCGGCGTACTCCTGGGCTGCTGGCGAGCCAAGGGTGTCCTCGACGTATCCAATAGCTTTGCAGGTCAGTATTGACTTACCTATTTTGTATACTTTGAAGTTCAAACATAAAATTAACTTGGGGTTACTGTCCGCCGTAAAATGTTCGGTTATACAATGTATTCCCGTAAGATTCACGCTTCTATCAAACAAAACAGATCTATTGGTGCTGGAATGACTAGCAAATTCTCAAGCCACCATATTAATTTTTTCAGTTCCCTTTGATGAAGATGACAAAGACAAGTCAGTCTGGTTCCTGGACCATGACTATTTGGAAAACATGTATGGCATGTTCAAGAAGGTAAATGCCAGGGAAAAGGTTGTGGGCTGGTACCACACTGGGCCCAAGCTGCATCAGAATGACGTCGCCATCAATGAGCTGATCCGGCGCTACTGCCCA
The DNA here is from genome assembly GCA_949319315.1 of Zelleria hepariella. Classification (NCBI taxonomy): domain Eukaryota; kingdom Metazoa; phylum Arthropoda; class Insecta; order Lepidoptera; family Yponomeutidae; genus Zelleria; species Zelleria hepariella. The sequence goes on along the minus strand of OX439383.1, from coordinate 4,748,532 downwards.
AACTCTGTTCTTGTCATTATTGATGCCAAGCCGAAAGATCTTGGTCTCCCAACCGAAGCTTACCGGGCTGTAGAAGAAGTACATGATGATGGTTCACCGACAACCAGGACATTTGAACATGTTCCTAGTGAAATTGGAGCTGAGGAAGCAGAGGAAGTCGGAGTAGAGCATTTACTGCGTGACATCAAAGACACAACGGTTGGCAGCCTTTCTCAACAAATAACCAACCAGCTACTTGGTCTGCGGGGTCTCCACTCACAACTAACGGAGATCAGAGACTACCTGGTCCAAGTGGGGGAAGGCCAACTCCCGATCAACCACCAGATCATCTACCAACTGCAAGATATCTTCAATCTCTTGCCCGATATTGCTAGTGACAACTTCATTGATAACCTTTACATCAAGACCAATGACCAGTCCCTGGTTGTGTACTTAGCCGCCCTAGTGAGGTCCATCATAGTCCTACATAATCTCATCAACAACAAGATAACCAACAGAGATGCCGAGGACGGTAAGAAGGAAGAGGCTAAAGATAAGAAAGAGAAAGACGATAAGAAAGCTGCCGATGAGAAAAAGGGAGACAAAAAAGAAAAGGAAAAGGAGAAAGACGAGAAGAAGAAGTAAATTAGAATCGTCACTAGAGTAAGATGTTTGTAATACTGAATTATTTTTAAATAAACAATTACATTATATTAATTTAGATATCACTGTTATTTACTAGAGAAGTGCTTCGATGAGACCTTAGGATGAAGTCTGCTATCCTTACAGTAATTAACTGCTTGATAGGCGTAAAAAAAAATCCAGTACCCTCAGGGCGTCTATGAGCCGAAGTAATACCAATTGGTTAAAGCAAAACTGAATGGTGTTAAAATTACAAATCTTTGTAACTACATCTAACCTAAATAGAACACAAATCCTACATTGAATGTGAATGTTTGACTCATACTGTACCTTGGATAATGCACTTATCACGATGTGTGTTGAAAATACCTTACGATAATTCCTCCTTTAATCTTTTTGATAACTTGATAAGACAAACTATCGAAGTTTGTACATTGATAAAATAAATATTTATTCAGTGCTCCAATAGATGTCATATTGAAGGAGAGCTGTGCTAATCTGACTATGTAGACACTTACATTTTCGAATTTTAGTGAATAGAGTTTTAATAAGTGAAGAATGGCTGACCGGATCCAACTTTCGGTAAGTTACAAGTACTTTCATGAATTATTTGTAAATCTTCTTTTATTTAGCACTATTGTAAAGAATAATACATCAGTGATGTGATAACTAATCCACATAGGTAATTATACTAAATTCTGCATAAAATCTTTTGTAAATTGTATCCCAATTTTTATTTCACAATTAAAATATTGCTTATCTTACAGCGCCATCTCGTGTGTTTCGAGCAATAATCCTCATATTCGCATGATTTCAGGACCTGGTCTGGCTGAAGCCTGAAGGATCAACAGTCTTTGACATCCCAGTAGCGGGCAAGATACTGAATAGTTCCGGCGACAAGATACAAGTGCGCGACGACGATGGCAAGGTCTACTCCACAAACGTCAGCCAAGTTCTCAAGCCTCTCCATGCATCCTCCGTGGCTGGAGTGGAAGACATGATAACCCTTGGGGAGTTGCAAGAGTACTCCATTCTGAGGAACTTGCATATTAGATACAATCAACAGTTGATTTATGTAAGTAGGCTTTCTTATCTTTGTATTTATTTCAGTCAAAGAATTAGGGTGACATTTAAATTACTTACCGACTTATTTGCTAACTGAATTTCTCTTTTGTGAAGTGAAGTTAGTGAAGAAGGTACCCTTTGAGCTTTTTTATAACAGTATTTTTGTTTCTTTATTTCAGACATACACAGGAACGATGTTGATAGCGATAAACCCGTACGAAATCCTGCCTATCTACACGATGGACCAAATCCACGTCTACCAGGGAAGGAAGATAGGCGAGATCCCGCCACACATATTCGCCATCGGCGATAACTCTTACCGGGCTCTGATGGACTCGTGGTCCAACCAGTGTATTGTTATTAGGTGAGTTATATTAATTATACCATTACACATTAGGAACAGGCTAATACCTAAAAAATAAGGAAACTAATACCTACTACTACCAACCCTGGATACCCTGGAATCTTAGGTAAATACCATATAAGATTTGCTTAGCGTTAAACATTGTGGTGGTTCATAGACTTTGGAGAGAGGCTTTTAGATAATCTCTTTAGCTTGTATCTTTTAGGCCACCCTGTATAACGATCGTGTGTTCTTTTCAGTGGAGAGAGTGGCGCCGGAAAGACAGAAAGCACCAAACTGCTGCTTCAATATCTGGCAGCCGCCAGTGGAAAGCACTCGTGGATCGAGCAACAAATCCAGGAGACCAACCCGATACTTGAAGCCTTTGGTAACGCCAAAACTGTCAGGAACGACAACTCGTCGAGATTTGGCAAGTTCATTAACATTTTCTTCAGCAGAAAAGGCGTTATTGAAGGAGCGAAAATTGACCAGTATCTCCTGGAAAAGTCCCGTATAGTTTTCCAAAACAAAGGTGAGAGAAATTACCACATATTCTACTCTCTAGTCACGGGGCTACCAGCTGATGAAAAGAAGAAGCTGGAACTTGGTCACCCGGCTGATTATTTCTACTTAAACTGTGGTAAAATGCTCACGTGTGACGGGCGAAACGATGGCGTTGAATTTGCCGATATAAGGTCAGCATTCAAAGTCCTAAACTTCCCCGAAGACCAAGTCTGGGGCATATTCAGCCTTTTGGCTTCAGTTCTGCATTTGGGTAACTTGAAGTTCAAGGCCTTTAACTTCAACAACATTGAGTCTTCTGAAGTTTCCGACATGGTAAACGCGAACAGAATAGCGACCCTTCTCGGTGTTAACAAGACAACTTTTTGCGATGCCCTTACGAGAAAGACCTTGGTAGTACAAGGCGACAAAGTTGTATCGACACTCACTGCTAGTGCAGCGACGGACGGACGAGATGCCTTAGTTAAAGCAATCTACGGCCACATCTTTGAATTCATTGTCGAGATGATCAACAAGGCTCTGTTCAAGGACCAAAACCTATCCAGTGGTTCTGTCGGGATCCTAGACATTTTCGGATTTGAAAACTTCGATTCCAACAGCTTCGAACAGCTCTGCATTAACTATGCAAACGAAAACCTTCAACAGTTCTTCGTCAAGCACATATTCAAGTTGGAGCAGGAGCAGTACGAGAAGGAAGGAATCACCTGGACGAATATAAATTACACCGATAACCAGGAGAACTTAGACGTGATCGGTCTGAAACCCATGAACCTTCTCTCGCTCATCGACGAAGAATCGAAGTTCCCAAAAGGCACAGACATTACATTGCTGTCCAAATTGACAAGCAACCACAGCACCAAATCCTGCTACATAACTCCGAAATCCTCTCACGAGCACAGGTTTGGTGTGAAGCATTTTGCTGGCGACGTCTTCTATGAGGTCAAAGGGTTTTTAGACAAGAACAGGGATATGTTAACAGCTGATATGAAGGATATGGTTGCGAGTTCGAACAACGCGTTTCTAAAGACGCTCTTCGCGACGGATCCGGCGGCGGTCCAAAGCGGGAGTCGCAAAGTCGTTTCGCTGAGCCACCAGTTCAAGACCTCGCTCGACGCTCTCATGAAGACTTTGTACGCTTGCCACCCATTTTTTGTCAGGTGCATCAAGCCTAACGAATTCAAGAAACCACGGGTAAGTTCTACCAAAAGACCTGTAGGTACTTTTAACAATGTTAAAGTGATTTTTTCTTTATGTTTAAACACTTCTTGCAGGAGTTTGATCGTCCACTGTGCACTCGCCAGTTGAGATACGCTGGTCTTATGGAGACAGCAAAAATAAGGCAAGCTGGGTACCCAATAAGGTACTCGTACGTCGAATTCGTCAACCGGTATCGACTGGTTGTCGCTGACATTCCACCAGCTGAGAAAACCGACTGCAAAAGCGCTACGAAAAAGATTTGCGAACAAGTTCTGAAGGATCAAGACTTTAAACTGGGACACACCAAAGTATTCATGAAAGATTCACATGACGTTATACTTGAAGAGCTACGTCATAAAGTGCTTACAAGAGCAGTTATCAGGGTACAAGCGAATGCAAGAAGATTCGTCCTAAGACGACAGTTCCTAAAAATGCGGGCGGCAGCGCTCACAGTCCAGAAATACTACAGAGCGCGCGGTTACAGAAAGAGATACCTCATTATGCGAAGAGGATACCTGAGAATACAGGCAGCTATCAGGTCAAGAGAACTGAGGAAGACTTTTGTCAACATCCGACGATTCATGAGTAAGTTCCAAGCACAATGCCGCGGTAACTTGGTCCGAAAACTGATCAAAGAAAAGGGTCAGGTAATAAAACTTAAGTTAGCTGAGTTCAAGAAACAAAAAGAGGCACACTTGAAAGATCTCCAAAAGAACCGTAGTCCTAACGCTGTCAAAGAGGCGGAAGATGAATACGAGAATAAAGTGTCTGAACTAATGAAGACCATTTGGATTTCTAAAGAGACTCCTGTGGAGGTCGTTCAGCAGAATACTGAGGCCATTGACGATCGCTACGTCGATGACGTGTTCGGTTTTTTAAAGGATACTGCGACGCCGGCGGGGACTGTCCGTGGGACGGGCTTCGGCGTGGTAAGTTTTTACATATTATAACCTTTTGCTTGATTTTTTGCCCTATCTCGCTTTTTTCCCCTCCATCCTGACTATCTTTTATTTTTAAAATCTGACTTCTATTTCTTCTACCCTTCAGACTTCAACCGCGACGGCTAAGCCCTCGATAGCGAGCGTGATCCCGCTACCGCAAGAACAGGAGGATGAAGAACAATTCGACGAACTAAACTTCAGGAAGTTTGCAGCCACTTACTTCCTTGGCAACATCAGCCACCAGTACTCCAGAAAGCCTCTGAAACATTCTCTTTTGGACCTCCCATCACCTATGGACAAAGTAGCGTCGCATGCCTTGTGGATCACCATGCTGAGATTTATGGGGGATATGGCCGAGCCAAAGTATGTGGACGAAAAAGCGGATAATACGTCCGTGATGTCTAGACTTTCGGACACGATTGGGCGAGCCTTCCAGAAGAGTAAAGAATTTGAGGTAAGTACGATGGGATGGACCACAGCCTTATTTAGATAAAGAAGGCTGTGGATGGACAAATGTAAGGAAAATGCGAATCAAGAATATTTGAAAACAAAATGGCGTGACGATTTGCGATGGCGGCGCCAAATTGTCAAACTTTAAAAATAATACTTTCACTTATTTCCAGGAACTCTTGGCAAATGAAGAGAAGAAGAATGAAAATCACAGCAAACTGATCCAAAAAACATTGAAGAGACAAACGAAACTAAACGAGGAGTTCATGAAGAGTCTAATAAACGACGAAACTACGAACGAAATGTACAACTCGTGGTTGAACTCCAAGCGAAGTTCTAACCTGGAGAAGCTGCACTTTATTATTGGTCATGGAATAATACGAAAAGAACTTAGGTAAGAAAGGGATCATAAATATCACTCTCTCCAGTCCGTCTGATTCTTCAGACTAGTCAAAATAGGTGAATAAATGTTGTGATCACACATGATCACAACATTTATTCACCTAATTTGTCTAGTCTGCAGTCATTGCTCTTATCTTGGCCATGCCAAACATATTTCAATATGGGTCTCATACAAGTTTCTGTGAGTTAAAGACGAATTTGTTTTTTTTTTCAGAGACGAAATCTACTCCCAGATGTGCAAACAGCTTACCAACAACCCCAACAGCGCCTCGCACGCACGAGGTTGGATCCTGCTTTCCCTCTGCGTCGGTTGCTTCCCACCTTCCGAGCGATTCGTCAAATACCTACGCTCGTTCATACGCAGTGGCCCGCCGGGCTACGCACCCTATTGTGAAGCCAGGCTGGTCAGGACTTTCAAAAATGGAACACGAATGCAACCGCCTAGCTGGCTCGAGCTACAAGCAACCAAGACCAAAAAGCCGATCCTCCTAACCGTCACTCTTATGGATGAAACCACCAAGACCGTGCAGTCCGACTCTGCCACGACTGCTGAAGAAATCTGTCAGCAAATAGCCGAAAACATCGGCATGACCGACCTATTTGGATTCTCCCTTTACATCACATTGTACGACAAGGTTCTGTCGCTAGGCAGTGAAGGAGAACATATCATGGATGCGATCTCACAATGCGAGCAGTTCGCCAAGGAGCAAGGGACGCCAGAGAAAAGCGCGCCTTGGCGACTATTCTTCAGAAAAGAAGTTTTCACACCCTGGCACAACCCGGTCGAAGACGCTGTTGCGACCAACTTGATCTATCACCAAGTGGCCAAGGGAGTGAAGTTCGGTGAATACAGGTGCGATGCCGAAAAGGACTTGGCGATGATCGCTGCTCAGCAGCACTACGTCGAATACGGACCCGTCATCGACCCCAATGTTTTGAGGAAAGTGGTGGTGAACTACATTCCTAACCAGTTTTTGCAGTCCAATGACGCAGCTTTGACTAAGTGGGAGCATTTAGTTACAAAGGCGTTTGAGAATTCCCCGAGTATCAGATCAAGGGTGGATCCACTGAGATGTAAGGAAGATATAGTGATATTCGCTAAGCTGAAATGGCCAATGCTCTTCTCGAGGTTCTTCGAAGCGATGAAGCTGAAAGGAGATACGATTAACAAAGATATCGTTATCATAGCTGTCAACTGGACCGGCATCTACTTGGTTGATCAAACTGAGAGTATCCTGCTTGAGATTTCATTCGCCGAAATCACTTATGTCGCTTACAACGCTGATGACAACTTAGAGAACGTAGGAAACATTACAATACGGACTGTGCAGCAAGAAGAGTTTGTGTTCCAAAGCGTCGACGCGAGTGAACTAAGCTCACTGGTCATCTTCTTGATCGATGGGCTGAAACGCCGGTCCATTTACGTTCTAGCCCAAATGGACTCACAAGGCTACAGCGATGCGTCCTCCTTCCTCCAATACAAGAAGGGTGACCTCATAACCTTACTACAGGACACCAATGGAGAGTCCCTGATGAATGCTACGTGGGGACATGGCATGTGCAACGGCCAAGAAGGCCTATTCCCGACTGAGCAAGTTTATATTCTGCCTACAATGACGATGCCTTCGAGTACAGTTCTTGAGATGTTCAAGAAGGGACAGGCGTTGGACGGCGGGAAGAAAGCCAAGTCCAAATACAATACGATACAGAGAAAACGAATGCACACACTAGAGAAGTACGCCAAAGAACATTTCAGAGACAACATCGATATCAACCAGACGATTTCAAGGCACTCTACTTTGACGACGGCCAAGAGAGCCGTGGCAGGTGACTTGTGGGCACATACACGGGAACCATTGCGTCTGCCGCTGCTTAAGAAATTATCAGGAGATGAGACGCAGTGTAAACGAGGTGTCTCTGCTTTCATGGGCATTCTGAAGTACATGGGCGATATGCCAGCGCCTAAAGCACGATCGGTCACAGAATACACTGACGAAATCTTCAGCGCCGCTCTCACGGACCCTGCGCTTAGAGATGAGGTGTACTGTCAATTAATGAAGCAGCTAACTAACAATAGGATCCAGTTGAGCGAAGAACGAGGATGGGAACTAATGTGGCTTGTAACAGGCGTCTTCGTTTGTGGACAGCAACTTATGAAGGAACTAGTAGAGTTCCTAAAAACCAGACCTCATCCAATTGCTAAAGAATGCCTGAAACGGTTTTTCAAAACGCAAAAGAGTGGCGCAAGAATGTACACGCCATATATGGTGGAAGTTGAAGCTATCCAGCACAGAAGTATGCAGATCTATCACAAAGTTTACTTCCCAGATGACACTGATGAAGCGTTCGAGGTAGACTCTTCGACGAAAGCAGCAGAGCTCTGTGAGCAAATAGCTGGAAGATTAAATCTAAAGAACAGCGACGGGTTCAGTCTATTTGTGAAGATTGTGGACAAGGTTTTTTCGGTACCTGAGACTTATTACTTCTTTGACTTTGTTCACGAATTGGTTGAGTGGATGAAGCAGTCGCGTCCTATCCGCGGAGGTAAGAACCTACTAATTTCATTAAGTACCTAGGTAGGTACCTTAATTTAATTTAATTTTCCTTTACATGCGTGTTGATTTTTTCTTCGTAGATTGTAACGGCGTTTGTCTTTTCATTTCAGCGGGCGCGCAAGCTCAGCTCCAGATGAACTACCAAATATTCTTCATGAAGAAACTTTGGATAAACACCTTACCGGGGAAGGACAAGAATGCTGACGTCATATTCTATTTCCCACAAGAACTGCCGAAATACTTGCGCGGCTACCACAAGACTTCCAAGGCTGATCTTGTGGAGTTGGCCGCCCTGATTTATCGGGCGAGGTTTGGCAGTGACCAGTCACTTCTAGCGCAAATACCGCAAATGCTAAACGACCTCATACCTCCAGATATGATAAGGGTCCAGAATAACTCACAGTGGAAGTCCTCCATAAGTGGCGCGTATCTAAAACACGGGATAATTTCCGAAGACGAAGCAAAGGAGTTATTCCTGAAGCGAATCTATCAGCTCCCTACATTCGGGACGGCATTCTTTGAGGTGAAACAGACGTCGGACCCTTCGTACCCGGAGCTGGTCGTGGTTGGAATAAACAAGAATGGAGTCAGCATCATTCATCCACAAAGTCGGGTAAGTTGTTCTCCATACCCATTTTTTTATTGCCAGATGACGAAAAGCAGAGGTTATTATAGCGAATTTTATTACAGCGCCATCTTAAATCTCGAAAATAAAATATCAGCTTACTTACTCATACATACTTATAAAAATATAACTACTTACTTTGAGATTTTTTATTGAAACGGCAGATTGTAAGTTGGAAAAGTATATGTGAACGACAGATTAAATGACAGAATCTTTCTGTAGCATCCTATACAAAACCAATGTTGCCCGATGCCCGCAGTCCCATTTCAAGATTTTTTTTTGTTCCAGGATGTTTTAGTCACACACCCGTTCTCTCAACTCTCCAACTGGTCATCTGGCAACACCTTCTTCCACATGACAATGGGTAATGTCATTCGTGGAACCAAGATTCTCTGTGAGACTTCGCTGGGCTACAAGATGGACGACCTCATCTCCTCGTATATCGCAGTCTTGAGAGCCTCGTTGAGGCAACGATCCTAAACTTGCTAGTGTAACAAATAAATAGGAAAATAAAAGATAACTGACTTACGAAAAGAAATTGGTGTATTATTTGTATGGAATTAGTGTGATTGATAAGATTAGCTTTGATTTATTGTTACCGTTGAGCTGAGCGGATGTTATTTCCGCATGGATTAATGCAAACGACACTAAGGTGTCCTCGATTATTAAAATAATCCGACAGTCTTACCGATAAAAGCGTAATACCCTGTATATCATACTCTGGTTCTACAGGGGTTACAGAAAGGTCCCGTGTCACTGAAGGGGTTTGTTTCTCTCATCAAAACAAGCAATATTTATTTACTGTGGGACCAGTGGGAAATCTTACAAAAAAATAAACTGCTGTTTGATACTAAAATTCCAGACCTCTGTACCAAACGTATGGGGCAGTTGATATTTTTTTCGAGATTTCACACTTAGCTCTCCATAGTAAAGTTGCTTGTATAACCCGTGCCATTAAAGAAACGATATATAAATGGCGGACACTCTCGCGCCCTCTCGCTTTAATCATATCTCCGTCTATACTCACACGTAACGTTAGCAAAGTCATTTTAGGCAGTCCTGATTAGTCACCTACGCTTGGCTAATAAAACACGCCAAAATACGTTCGCCTCTTATTGATTTTTTAATGTTTGTCGAGTTATTTCAATATTTTAGTTTACGTTAAATGTTGTTATTTGTTGAGGTTTGTATTATTTACTACGTTTTAATATTTTTGATCTTATTTTCATAAAGATTGTTGCTTAATCACAAACCCAACGTAGAACAATTACCTAATCAATAAAGAAAGCATCGTAAAACAATATTTCCTAACCAAAAATGTAAGAAAGTTTTAGGTATGAACCGAAATCGTATTTTCGTAACCTCTTTTTCAGACCTTACCATAGGTACCCGCCGCCATTTTCATATCGTTTCTCTATTGGCACGGCTTATATTGATGAGTAAAGCGACCCCTTTGTCACACGACCTTTCTGAAACACCTGTGTATCTACCACAGGCCACACACAGCCAAACGCTCACATCCACATTCCCCAAGGCTTACCAAGAACTAAATGTGTGACAGATAATGTACTAAAGATGACAGATAGCTGTCATCTTTAGTACATTATCTGTCACTTTAGTGCATTATCTGTCACTTTAGTGCTGTCAGATTAGTAATAGTTTTAGACAGAATCGCTACTAGTAGTAGCGATTCTGAGTAAAACTATTACTAATCTGACAGCACTAAAGTGACAGATAATCTGTCACTCTAGTACATTATCTGTCACTTTAGTGCTGTCAGATTAGTAATAGTTTTACTCAGAATCGCTACTAGTGTGCACTCTAAGTCAATAGCGGAACTTTAAGTAGGCTGTCTACTGATCACTACAGACAACTTGTACCAGGTGACGAAAAAAATGGAGCGAAAAAAATATCAGCTGTTCCATACAAAAGGTCGACTCAGCACTGCGCCAAATGTATGAAACAGCAGATATTTTTTTCGCTCCATTTTTTTCGCCACCTAGTACAAGTTGTTTGTAGTGATCAGTAGACAGCCTACTTAAAGTTTCGCTATCGACTTAGAGTGCACCCTGAAGTTTTAGACAGAAAGGGCGATTCTGTCTAAAACTATACTAATCTGACAGCACTAAAACTGACAGATAATGTACTAAAGTGACAGATAGCTGTCATCTTTAGTACATTATCTGTCACTTTAGTACATTATCTGTCACTTTTAGTGCTGTCAGATTAGTATAGTTTTAGACAGAATCGCCCTTAATGACAGCAAGCTTAGCATAAGTTTGGGTTAGAGTCTAGCCATCCCACTCTACGTCAAACAAAAGAGTGAGATAGCTAGAGTTATAAACCCATGGATACGCTCTATCACCTCGTTCGTCTTATGCTTAGCTTGCAAGGATTTCTTTGTAATCTGTGGACAGGAAGGAAACGAGCATAGAACAGAACACATTGTTCTGTGGAAACGAGGAAAAGTGACTGACGTTTGTTTTGTTTGACTGACATTTCTTTTTTGTAATCTGTGACTGACATCTGCGATCGACTCAAGCAGCAGGTTTTGGTTTTCAATTTATTTTTCGTGATTTTATTTTGGGATTTTGGGAAGATACCCGAAAATGGCTTTCAAACAAGAAATCACATTGGAAGATGGACTCGATCTGAGGTAGGTCACACTTGTTGATAATGATAAAATTCAGTTTTTCTAAGCTCTACCTACCTCCGTGCTTTACATTCCAGCAAATTAACCACCACAGGTTCCGTTCTAAAAATAGGCGAAGACCTTTACGATGCCGAAGAAACCGATGAGGTTAAGCTGAGAGAGGTAGACTTTCTAGGCCAACCAGTGACATGCTTCGAAAGTTTTGTAGACAAATTGACTACAGTAGACAAAGACGGCTTCGTCAAAAAGAAGATCATAGAAGAGGGCGGCGGCAAGGAGCTGCATGATGGATGTACAGTCACTATTGCATACTCGGGGTACTTTGAAAAGGATAGTGAGCCTTTTGATGTCCGAGCACTACAGAAACCATTGGTAAGTGTTAAAACATTGACATGGTTCCTAGTTAGGCTTCCATACGCAAAGGGAGCCAAATGGGACCCTATTACTCCGCCTATGTTGTCTGTCTGTCCTAACCAGGCTGTATCTTCGGAACCGTAATAGGTGGCCAGTTGAAATTTTTACAGAATATGAGTCTTTTCTCGTCACAACACTGATTCTATTTATAATGAAAAATAAACACTTTCTTCCGCATTTCCAGACAGTGGATCTGAAAGAAAATGGTTTGCTGCCAGGCCTTTTCATGGCGGTGAAGTCGATGCTGGTGGGTGAAGTATCTGTCTTTCATCTGACATACCAAGTGATGTTCGGAGAACTTGGCATACCTCCTCGGATAAAACCAAAGGCTAACTGCGTGTTCTATGTCAAGCTTATAAGAAGTATTATTACTCCGAAAGAAGGGTGAGCAAAACCTCCTTCCTTCTATTTGTTGAGTATTCGATCTACCTACTTCTCAGTCTGCTATCAAAGTTTCTTTAGCTTTTTGTATGTTCATTCTATAAAGCTCAGGCGAACCAATAGCTGTTTTCTATTCAGCCTTACTAGTTATTTCCCAATATCCAAACAATCATACTCGAAAGATCAGTTTCCTGATCAAGCACTGGGGTAGTTTCAAGATCCAAGTTTGACTTACTCTTTAGAGGATTAAAAAGCAGTAGGCACAGGAAATTCATAAACAGCCCCTATGCGATCTAATAAATCATGGTTTTTCACATTTATCTGATTGGTTCTTTATTAATTTTCAGACCAATCAATTATTCTGAGCCCAACATGTTTGCGAGAGTCCGTCACGAGGTGAAACTCCTCTATGTATCTGGAATTCAGCTGTTCAAATCAAAAAACTACATGGCTGTCATACAAATCTACAAGAAAGCCATCTTCATGCTCCACAAGACTCGATTAGCTGATGAAGCAGAGGAGAAAATTCAGCAAAAACTGCTTATTAAGTTGTATTCCACTTTAGCTATCTGTTACAATGCAATAAAGCAACCATTGCGTGCATGCACTGCATGTAATGAAATCCATAGTCTGAAAAACATTTGGAAAATGCCCAAGATCCTGTATCAAAATGCTAAGGCTCTAAGAATGATAGGTGCATTTGATGATGCAGAAAGGAAATTGAAAAGAGCAATGACATTAAACCCTAATGTGCCTGACATGGAAACGGAATGGGAATTGCTGCAAAAAACGCGCGACACATGCAATCAAAGAAAATTAGTAGAAGAAGCTATTTCTAAGAGATACGAATTGTCAATCACTGACGAATTCAAAACTGAAATAGATACTCTTATTAAGAGTTTCAAAGAAAACGTTAACCTTTGCAAACTGACACTGCCACCAAACCTGAATACAACTGAGGTGGAATACATAAAGGAGGTCTGTTTAAGGGAAAATGTATTCTGCAACTCTATCAAAAGAGACTTGGCTTTGGATAAGAAAGATCTGAAAACGACTCCAGGGTCAGTTGCCGACGACATACATGCTATATTTTAATAAAATCTTCAAATTAAGTACCAGGTAATTAAGCACATTTTGTTATATTTTCTGACAAGTTTAATAATCAAGACTATCCTAGTTAAATATCACTTTTTATTTTCTACTGAGTTGGGAGATTAATTAAGGCATTCTGTCCATGCGGCAGATACGTCACATTGCGCGATTTCGACAGCTGGTATGCTATATCCTCAGCAGCCTCGATCCTTCGTAGCTCCACGAGGCCTTCGCCTGCCTTTCCGAAGGATTTAGCCAGCAATGTGGCAGCCTGAGCGTCGCCCTCTGCTGCAATGACGGCCGCTTTCTTCATCTGCTCAGCCTTTACAACCAAGAACCTTGCTCTTTCGGCATCTTGCTGCGCGACTTGCTTCAGCTCTACCGCGTTGGTGAACTCGCGGCCGAAGGATAGGTGCGTGATGGCTATGTCATCCAGGATTAGGCCGAACTGCCGCGCTCGCTCTGTCAGGTTTTCGTTAACTCTTTGGGAGACGATCTGGAAGATTGTACCATTGTCTTTAATAAGCTAGATTCTGCTAGTGTCTGAAAGGGGGTCGAGTTCATTTTCGAGATTATATGTATTTTGGTTATATCTGTGGACCCTAAAGTGACACCCATTGCTCGACTTTTGTCTCCTCTTGCCTTAGAGATATATGAAAGAGGAGACAAAAGCAGTCTATGACTGCCATTTTAGACTAATGACGAAAGTCTTGGACGAGGAATGTGGTTAAAGATCAGCAACTACAGTTAGTTAATAGTTGAACGAAACATCGCACCTTCCCATAAACGCCTCCCTACTTAGTCCTAGGACTGATTGTATGTTTTCAGAAGAATAGGTAAAGTTCGCGCCACACGTTGGGCGCCAATAAAAAAACAGTCAGAACCTCCGAACTTATATTTTGAAGATACCAAAAATAAACCCACCTCTCGGTGTGTAATAAGCTCCTCGGCATCAAACTGAGCGACTACAGCCTTCAGGACCTCAGAAGTGATAGACGGTAGGACCCTCTCCTCATACTCCACGCCCAAGACAGTGAAGATCTTGGGCAACTCATCGGGAATCGGCCTGAATAGGATGCGTAGGTTGATGTTCACATTTTGGAGGTCTGGAATCCAGAATTACCTAATTATTTATTTCTGATGGCGGGCGGCATTTTGATGCTATATTTCTAGAAAATCACATGGAAGTGGGTTCACCCTTAGCGAAAGTACTATGCTAGATTTCCCGGAGATAGGGACTATATTTACTACGCTATGTATCTAGGGACAGTCTGTAACACAAGGAGCAGTGGCTTAGCTAGGTAACCAGGGGCCCTGCCTGGGGCACAAAACAATCTGGGGCCCCAACTAAACTGTTTAGGTTTTAAAAAGTCAAATATATAGGTAAGTACCTACTTATAAGTATCTTATCTTATCAGTATGGGGCCAGGCTGAGAGCCCGGGACACTTCGACCCAGTGGGATCTTTTGTGTCACCCCGTCCTTATTCCTGCTCAGGACGTGCAAAGACCGAGGTCATAAGCTTTAGAACGTCACCGAGGTTGAGGAACTTATATTCTTCCGGTCTAGGATATGCTACCCCGAGAAGACTCATGCGTTGACTTGCTAGAGCGTCGCAGTCACACAGAACGTGTTCCATGGACTCTGGCGCCTCTTTACAGGCCCTGCAGTGGGAGTCATTGGACAGCCCCATATTGAGTAGGTGTTTGTTGGTGCCAAAGTGGCCCGTAAATGCTCCAACAATTAGTCGGACCTTACACCTACTATACCTACAGATTTTGGATACCCAACCTGTACCTGATATGCCAATGAAGGCCTTTGAATGTGCCAGTTCCGGCACACTAGACCATTCAGAAAGGTGTTTCTGTTTGGCATTTGCCGCTAGGGCCATTTTAAAAATTTTAAAAACATTTTAAGATTACTTATAAGTAAAAAGTAAAAAAAAAAACTGATTGACGCCCATATCCCGCGCGCTACCTTCCAAGGGCCTAGTGTGTCGCTGACCGCACTTATTAAGAGCTGGATTTGCAAACAGAGATAGGTTATAGGCAAGATCAAATAATATCATGGTCAACTTTATTGCACTTGCCTTTACTTCCAGTCAACGTCGGTACGTTTCTCGGTCGCGATCTAATGTCAAATATGATCGGTCGCTGCACCCATGGAATGATGAAGTGGGTGCCTTCACCAATCACCAGGTTCTTTACTCCAGCAAACTTGTCCATGATCACTGCTCTTTCTCCGCCATCGACTAGTAAAAAAGGTTTTTAAGTTTAAATTGATCCTTCTACTTACCTACAAAGTCCAAATTTTTATTCAATATGCAATAAATAAATAATTTACATTGAATATCAAAATATTATCAAAAGCAAAAAAAAAAAAACTAAGTATCTAGCTTCTTTTTTTCGTCAAGCTTCATTAGCTCTGATCGTTCTTGGAGAAGTATGGTAAATAATTATTTGGGTATAAGCAGGGTATAAGCCAGAGTCTAATAACTAGGTTTCCTATAAAATATACAGCATGTAGTTTTACTTACCATTGTAAAGAGTAGAGTTGGCTACACCGCCAACAAACGCAAGACCAACTCCCACTTGGCTAAGACGATTAAATAACGCCATTTTTGCAAAAAAAAAAAAAACTACCTAGTTAATAACTCTCAAACTCAGACACTCACTACCTAAAAAAGTTATAGGATACGACAGGTAGCTGTTAACTAAACTGCATAACCAAAGACAAGTCTGGTGATCTAAAGATTAGAACAATTAATTTGAAAGCATAGTTCACCAGTTTGTTGAAGACACCCACCAGGCATGGAAATATTGGGTTAACAATTTTGGTCAATCAATGTCAACCGTGCGTGACTCAGATCCCCGTAAGACTAGATAACATCTTGGCCAGAGCAATGACTTATTAGGACAATAGTGTTGAACACAGCACTCTGTGAAGGTTTGCTTCAATTAGCAGTTTCAGTTGAGTGTTTATAAGTGGTGGTACTACATACATACAGGTGCAATGGCGCCTCGATAGGCTCCCAGTTGTAAGCTTCAATATGTTATCAATTCTGTGTCCATTTAATGTTTTTCTAGTACAGCAAAGAATATTCTGATTCTATTTCTAGAGGATTAGTTCGCTGGTTTTAGGAGAAAAACGAGGAAATCCCGGTTTTGTCCTTCTATTGGGAACCTAGACACGCCATTGCGTTACAGACTCGCCTGGTTTCATAAGGAGAGGAACTTTTAACTATGTAGAGCTATCACAAGACAGGTAAGTTTTTGTGCACATTCTATTCAAATATTTACAGTCGAGAGTGAGTACCTACATCCTTCTTTACACTACTTAGTTGCGTTACAGGCGCCTTTTCGTCAAAAAATTAAGGAATGCACGCTGTTCTGAGCTTTGTTATAATGGAAGAAACGAATTAGAAAACCCGGATTCAACAAAAGTATAGTAATTTTAATGCGTAATTACATTTTTTCATAAAACCTAGTGAACTACATCTATAACGGCGGAACCACATCAACTCCTCAAAATGCAACATACTTATAAACATATTAAGTTTCTTGTAAAAATGCAAACGAACTGCACGTTACCCCTCAAATTAAACTGTACATTCAAACCGGAATAAAGCTGCGATTCCGTAGGCGACTGCAGACCGCAGCGACACTTCATGAAAATTGCGACAGTGTCGCTGTACTCTAAAACCATTTCCTTCAACATTTTGTCATTTTCATAGTACAGCCAGACTGGGGATTTTCTATGCTTATTGTAGTTAGGTAATTCTTATGTCGCAGCTGCAGCAGCCTGCAGGAGCCCAGTAATTGATTTGACTCAGTTTTTCGAAAGGATCAAAATTGTAAGAAAAACGCTGCTGTCATTGCACGACCTTCAAATAGAGGTAATTTAATTAGTTGAGCGAGAGCATAGACGGTGCAATTTCATTGTTTGAAAAGTCGGAAAGCGGTACTTTTACGCAATGAAACGTTACAGCCTTCTTACAACTTTCATCGTAGAAAACGACACACATTATAGACTTGAGACCCAGTGCTCTACGGAATCGGAGCCTTCGTGAGACACGCGACGTTTAGTTCTGCGTAGGAAGGTTTAGGAGCACATTTTGTCCGGCGGGCAGGTATGTGACATTGCGCGACTTGGACAGTTGGTACGCGATGTCCTCTGCGGCCTCGATACGTCGGAGCTCCACCAGGCCTTCGCCGGCGCTCCCAAAGGACTTGGCTAGTAGGATCGCGGCCTGGGCGTCGCCCTCGGCGGCTATGACGGCGGCCTGGAAAGGGGAGACGAGAAATGTTAGAGGAAAATCTGAAGAAAAGTTCTCATCTCAAGTGAACAAAATGTAAATTTTTATCTTATGAGAAAATAAAAATCTAAAACCCTAAACCCTAAAAAACCGGCCAAGTGCGAGTCGGGCTCGCGCAGTGTGGGTTCTGACAAAATTGAAGTGGCCCCCATATGTATTTGAAATTCCTCTATTTACGTTACACGTCCGTACCTATGTGGGTCACCGACTTACATACGAGTATGTGCACCAAATTTCCACTCCATCGGTTCAGTAGTTTCGGAGCAAACTGGGTGTGACAGACGACTGAGACTATAATGTTTCCGTTTTTTCCTTTTGAGGTACGGAACCCTAAAAGCACTGAGATTAGTAATCTGGAGGACATACGATAACTTTATGATAAACATAGTCAAAAGCAGAGTTTACAGCTGCAGCCTTAGGGTCACCAAGAGTTTGAGATAAAAATCTCTGTAGCAACACAAGGGCATTGGACGCTTCTTTGTCTGTGTAGGTAATCTTTTGACATCGTACCTCCGTAAAGGTAAAACCTAGTTGTTTTTCGCGCTTCGCGCAACTACTGAAGGGATTTTGACGCTGTTTTCTCTGCTTCGGCCTGAATAATGTCCAAGCCACATTTCATCAGATTCTATTCAATTGGCGGTAATTAATGGTGGCCGTAGGCCTATTTTTACACTTTCAAAAGATCTCCATAGTATGGGTAAGTATAGACAAAAGCTCTGTCTATGGCTGCCATCTTAAGTCTAGGTACTTACAGAAGAACGATTAGAGCCAAATGTGGTCTTAAGGTCCTCTTTAGCAACGCAAAGAAAGTCCTCCAGCCTTTGTCATTGACATTGTAGCTCCGGAAAGGTATTTCATGGTGGATTTTCCTGTAGTTTTAGACAGTTACTTCTAATCCATTGTTCATAAGGAATACGGAACTCCACAATCTTCTAAACATGAAAACAGTAAATAAAGAAATCAAATGCTATGCAACAATATACAAGTCCCGACTGGCAGCACATCCAAATAAACTAGCAACAAAAGTTACCATGGCCGACTATATAAAACGTCTGAAAAGACCTGGGCAGTGATGAGCAAGATGCCGACTAGCCAAAATAAGGAAATAGAGGAGTTCCCGATGCCTTATCTAATAGTAGCTTCGAGCACAAAACAACTGCTTATAGTCACAGACTGATCGCAGATCAAACCAGAAACAAAAAAAAAAAACTTCTAAAGAAGCCTACCTTCTTCTGTTGCTCGGCCTTCTCGACCAGGAAGCGCGCCTTCTCAGCGTCCTGCTGCGCGACCTGCTTCAGCTCGACGGCCTGCGTGAACTCCTTGCCGAAGGTCAGGTGCGTGATGGAGATGTCGTCCAGGATCAGGCCGAACTGGCCGGCGCGCTCCGTGAGGCTCTCGCTCACCTTTTGTGATACCACCTGCGAATGTTCACCGAAATCTTTGTCAGAACGAGAACAATATGCAGTGACAGCTCAGACGTTATCATCGTCATCAGTGGCGGACCCAGGATTTTGATTTGGGGGGGCTAAAACCCAATGAGGGTAGGTTTTATCAAGATAAAGTAGACAAAAAAATGCCTAAACATTTTGGTATGCTTTTGGCTACTCTTATGTTCTCGCCCCGGCGGCGTTCTGGGATCGAGTTCTAAGTTCTGAGACCCGAACATTCTTCATGGAGAGACGCTTTTGGGAGGGCTTGAGCCCCTTAGCCCCCCCTCTAAATGCGCTACTGATCATCATCATCAGCCCACCTGTGTCCACTGTTTCTCTTTTCCCCCTCGCGCCATCTCTCACGGTCCCTCGCCATCCGCATCCATGGACCCTCTGCCGCCACAACGATGACGTCCGACCATCTTACTGCTAATATTTTTCAAACTAATACACTAACTTATTTTTCTCTCAAACTTTTTTTTTTGTCTACATAAGGGGTTTATTGTTTGATTTGTCAATGCGATTGCGAGCACAGAAACTCAACATGTGGTCAAGAGTGATCATTTTAAACAATTTCAAGGAAATGCTCTTAATGCATTTCTGAAAGAAGCGAATAGGATTTTTTAAATATTTTTTCCCAGACATGACCTGCCCTTTAACCCAGTTTCCACTTGACATTGAATTTCAGGACACCCTGTATAGGCCTGGTTTCTGAATTGAGAATTTTACTATGTAAATACTTAAGTATCGTTCCGTAACATTCTTTTGTGATAAATCTGCGGAGACAGAATGTTGCTTAAGAGTCCCCTTCAGGACCGTGGGAACTCAGTGACGGCCAAGCGCGTGAAACGCTGTTTTCTATAGCTGTTTCACCCAGAGCGAGATGGGGCGCGGGAAAAGTGAGAGGCAATGCGGCTGTATGAGTCTACGTGTGTTCGTGTCTTTTCGCGAGCAACTAGTTGTAGTTATTAAGATCTATTTTCCCAAATTTTTTCGTAGTTCAGCTGCCATTTCTACATTTTATTAGGTACTTCAAAAATATATATTTTTTGACAAGCGCAACACATTATTGATGTTCCCAAGGTAGTTAGACTCCAATAGACAGTGTAATAATGTAAGTAAATAACAGCTGAAAGTAACCCCTTTTACGGCGCGTAAAACGCATAGCCATTTTTCTTATCATAAAAACTATTTGCAAACCTCCCTATTGGTCATCTACTGATATAAACCAAGTTTCAGCAAAATCCAGCCTGTAGTTTAGAAATGAAACCGGAACTACGTTTGTATGGGAAAATGATGCTCTTAGCGAATTTCTCAATTCAGAAATCGGCAGATAGTGTTAGAAAGTAAAATGCGTGCTCACCTCTCGCTGTGTAATGAGTTCACCGGCATCGAACTGGGCTACGACGGCCTTCAGCACTTCAGATGTGATAGAGGGCAGCACTCTCTCGTCGTAGTCGACACCGAGGATTGTGTAGATCTTTGGCAACTGGTCGGGGATTGGTCTGAACAGGATACGGAGGGTGATGTTCACGTTTTGGAGATCTGGAAAGGAAACGAAAAATGTTTTAAACAGGGCAATTTATAAAATAGCTTTATTCCTGAAACAGGTCAAATGTGTTTCGAAATGTGATGACCAAAAAGGTTTGTTCTACGACTTTTCGAAAAGCCCGATACTTTTTAAATACTAATCTCAAATACTGATCTCATTCTTTAAAAAAAAAAATTCGCTTTCACCAAAATCGTAGAACAAAAGTTGTTTGCAATCACATTTAGAAGTTTGTCTATTTAAAAATAACTCATAAATATTTACGCCTTTGCATCTACATAATGAGATGATTTATACAGTGTCCAGTGGCACCTTCTATCACACTAGATGGGTGAAGTGACCACTCGGACGCTGCAGTGCCTGGGACATTGTTTTAAATGGCTTGCCCATCACTTTTAAGAGGGAACGCGGGTAACCTCAACTCCATACAAAAGGGGAGACCTGTTTCCTCACTGGATAATTGTTTTAGAAAAAATATGTTTATGCTATTCAATCTATATTTACCTCTGTCATGTCCCTATGTTTTCCTTTTTTTATTATTTTAATTATTTAAATAAATTTTATTAAAATAACAAAAAAAGGAAAACATAGGGACATGACAGAGGTACATATAAATTGAATGGCATAAACATATTTTTTCTAAAATAATTATCCAGGGAGGAAACAGGTCTTACTATTTGTATTTTTTGTATGGAGCAGTCGGCTACCCGCGTTCCGTCTTAAGTCAATGTTTTATTGTCCATTGTCTTTTGAAGACAGGTCACACAAGCCACATTAATTTCCATGAAGGGTTTTGTTCTGATCATCTTGCATTGACTTAAGCAAAACATTTGATTTGTTTCAAGTGTTCAAAATCTCAATCTAATAGTTTTGTGTAATCTTCTCTTTCTAAAACAAATATGGCTGGATCAATTTTGACACAAAAAATTTTGACACGAAAAACTTGATGCAGGTTTTAGATTAATTGGGTTCTTGGATATCTTGAACTGTGCTTAGAGAATGGAATGGTGAATGGTTTTTAGAGTGTTTTAAGAGTAGATCTAGGATTCTAGGTTGACTCATATTGCTAAACCCTAAATTTGCCAGGTATCTTTACAAACCTTTGCTGCCAGTGACTGTGGGTACATTTCTGGGCCGCGATCTGATGTCGAACATGATGGGCTTCTGCACCCACGGGATGAAGAAGTGGGTGCCCTCGCCAACGACTAGGTTTTTGACACCGGCGAATCTGTCGAAGATTACCGCTCTGTGGCCACCGTCCACTGGAATTGAGAATGATGGAGATGAGTCGTGTATATTTATGTATGTTTTTGTTTACAATAACAATAGATTCTGATGTTGCAGTTCATTACCTCAATTGACTGCAACATAACAACCTATTGGTATGTTGAATGATACCACAAGACCTGTGTAAGGGTATAACATACAAGGGGTATATGATTTTTTTTTATTACTTTCAAGAGTGTCCTACAATGCAGCGTTCCATTTTAGGTATCTAAAATTCTAAAGAGATGGGGGTAAGTGGTAGAGCTTATTTTATTGTGCTGAATGCTGATGTGATACAGTCAAACTTTGTTAGAGGGAAGCCAAAGGCTGGCCCACAGGTGTCAATGATGAGGTGGTTCACATTTACTATTATAACAAATTATAATTTTGTTAATTAATTTATTGCGCAAGATCGTCCCAAGTGGAGAAAACTTCTTCGAGCCCTATGTCCCTCCTGAGGGATAACAGGATTTAAGTCAAGTAAGTCAAGTTAATTTATTTTGATGACTTACCATTGTATAGTGCAGAGTTCACCACTCCACCGACCAATGCCACTCCCAAACCAAGTTGTCCGACGCGGTTGAACAATTGAGCCGCCATTTCTGCAACGAGGAAAAGAAGAATACTTTTAGTACATATGCTTCAGGCTGTAAAAATAACCAATCACTTAGAACACACCGCTTGGATACTGCCTACTTCTCTTGTCATTTGATTTTATCAAAAGTACATTGTTGCTGTGGTGGTATTCTCTAGCTACCATGAGCTATTACGAAACTTTAACAACAATACACCTACCGGTTAGGTGCACTAAGATATAGAGGATTTTTGTTGGAATCCAACTATCTTTGCCTGTTACCTAACCTCAAAATACGAAGTCTGCCAAATCTAGACGCGATACCCACAAAAAATTAATGATTTAGTTACAATAAGGTCTTACCTAAAGCTTTCTTATTATTGTACTTTAGTTGAGTGTATTATTTAACGTGAAATTGTTGTGCAAGCGGCTAAAAGAAATTCACTTTTATTTCACGACTTTTGGAGAGGAGGACGTTTCGTTTTACGCAATGCGCATTGCTTTGCCAGATTGTTATTTCGTTTTTGTCGATCCTTTTTTAATGATTACTTTACCAAACGTGTAATTATTATCATAATCATCAATATATCATCATAGAATATAATGTAAAATCTTTTTTATAATGAAAACGATAAGTGAAAACGATTGTAAAAGATTGAAATATAAATGGAAATGGAACGTTCGAGCATTCGGTTTGTTACGCCTGTGAAAATGGTAAAGCAATGAGTCATTCTATTCAGCCAGCTCAAAATTTGTCTCAGCAGGAAAAATCAGGCGTTGTCAGTTTTGCAAAATATACCGGAAATTAAGCAAAGTCAATGCTTTCCGTAGTTTCCGCTATGTTAGGGAAAATTGAGGTTTCTAATTTTCAAAAAATCTTTCCATCTCTTTCTTTTCAATAAACTCTTCTCCCTCTCTGTTCAGGTTCATGTGAAATCATGTGATGAGTTTTCATTACTGCCTGCTCCACCCTTTACTTCGCCTGCGGGTTCGAATTTTTATATAATGCGTGCGGGATGAGAATGGGATGGAACCTTGTCAAAGTCAATCGAAAACATACTGTATTTTACTTTGACAAGGTTGCATCGACGCGAGTTTGCTTACCGCGCGCGTCTCAGTTCCAAAAGGTCGCATCCCATTCTCATTCCGCGCGGATTATACAATATTAGGTAGGTAGGTCGGTAGGTACACTTTGTTTATTAGTCAAATTAGCAAACACCGCCGAACGGAAAGCAGATGGTAATTGAACGAAAAATAAACAACGGCCAATTTAGGGGATAATCGGCTGCACCGAGGGTCGCTCCATGTGGGTGGCTCAATTATGCAATAAGTAAGATAAGCTAATCGCTATCGCGTAAACAGTAGCCGTAACAGTAGTCACTCTTTGTGGGAATTTATTTCCATTCTAATATGACTGCGTAGAAATGGGGCCTATCCTAGCGTTTTAAACATGGAACTCTCAGGTTAAAGAAGAAGATGAAAAAGACTACGACGGGGTTCCTTTGCACGTAGCGAGATGACTTTGCATTTGCACCACATTTGTTTAGCGATTAGCGACCTATAAACTTATTTCACAACCCACTGATATGTTGTCATTGCAGTCATACATTAGGTATACCATAACGCTAAAAAAAATTATTTATGTAAGTAATTACCATTTAAAGATCATTGTGCAGCAGCGTGGTGCAAAGTCACACCTAGGTAAGGTAAGGTCTTATGGTCTTAAATAGGTCTTGTAGGTCTAATTAAAGGTCTTAGAACTATAGTGACATCTGTCGGGCGCACAGGAAATTAGTGCATGCTCTAGATAGGCCTTAGGCAACGCTACGAATCCTATGTCCAACTACGATTATATTCGGTAGGACCGGCTGGTCCCTACCTAGCAGCCCTAGCATTACCGCTAATACCGCTATATCGGCACTCTCCAAGTAGGTATTTTGATCTGACATTAGGTGTATTGAACTGTTAACCTCGCTATCTCTGGATTGTCATCCTTAAATTGTTTAATGAGGTTCTTTTCTTCTTTTATCCCTATACTTCTCCGTGGAGTCTGGGGCTTGACACAAGAGCTTTCCATTTATCTCTGTTCATGGCTTGGGAGGGTAGCTCTGGCCAAGTTGCTCCCTTCTCTTTCGTCTCAGACAGAACGGGTCTCTTTAAATGTTACCCATACGCAAAAAAAATAACCGCGAAGCGACCAACCAGTTTCAAACCAAATCTAAGACAATGTAGGAACCTATGGGATGGTCTCTAAAATGGAATTCTTCGAGCCTGCCTGCCTAGAGCAAGAAGCTATTTCTAATGAATGAATGACGCCGCCTCACGACTGGTACAAAGGACTGCATAAAAAAAACTAGTGCGAATAACAGACTCGGACAAAAGCGAATGTGAATGAACTTTTCACAATGACAATGTAACCTTATGGAGATGTTATTGTTGAGGTCCACGCTCGTCATTATCTGCGAATTAGTGTCAACTGTAAACATAAACTGTGCAATGAATGGGTCTGACAGAGGAACAGCCTTGGCTAGGTTATTTTGTAAGGTAAGTAACAAACCTAAAAGAGAGCCATGAGCATGGTGGCCTGTTTGGAGAAAAAATCCTAGGCACAAGAAAATCCATCAGTAGGTAGGGAAACACTTTTTATTGTTAAAGAATCTTCCTATTTTAGACATTCGCATCCTTATATTTTTGCGATTTAGAAGAGCACAGAGCGAGATGGATGTATCTATCGAGCCACCTTTATACTTTGTCGGTTGAATTTAGGTAATCAACCCATGAATAAAAGCTTGTTGCCCAGTCGCACTTCTGGTTGAGTTTACATAGAGTTAAGTTTGACACAGAACAATCTTAATAACTCATGCATAATGCAGAATAGTGCCACTCCTTATTTATTACTTTAATTAGGAAGGTGATCAAGTGTTGGTAACTTAGGTATTACAAAAGTTAAAAATGGTTGTGAAAGTACCAGAAGTGAAAAGATGCTGTTGTTGTGTTCCTTTACGGGCGGGAATTATCATTTTTGGTTATATCAATATTGTAAGTACATGGTGTGGTTTTTTACTTAATATAATGGAACAAGTTAATGGTAAATATCTATGTGCAGGTAGGCATCGTAAAAGCTCTACAATGCTCTACCGACTACCAATCTTTGCGAAAATCAGAAGAATAAATTATTTACAAGAATCATGGTTTACAATAATGTATTAAGATCATCATCATAGGGACCTCTGCCCACTGAATAGAATAGAACAAGAATAAAATAGATTATTTATAAAATAAATATGGTTTACAATGTAGATAGGGTAAAGGCCTTTCTTCCTAACGCCGGCCCCTCGCCACTGCATTCATGGTATCTCCGCCTACATTAGGTAGGTACCTACATAATATATCACTTTAGGGGTATTTATTTATTTCTCTCATCACTTCAGATCTTCTCAATCCTGGCCATAGCTTGCCTAGTGGTGACGACGGAGCTGCGCAAGGCCTCGCTGACGCACGAGGCTCGTTTAGAGGCGATCATGTCCACTTTGCTGTTTAGCATATTCGGCATGGGCCTCATTCTAAATGTGCTGCTTCTTATTGCTGGTTTTCAGGTACATACCATTTCACAATTTAATAAATAAAGTTTAGTTTATTTCTAAATAACTTCCCGTGATAACTTCTTACTTCATCAAAAATAGTTTTTTCGACAGCAAAAAGGAAATATCACATCTCAAAACTCCTCAGAGAAACTTTAACTGGCTGAGACACAGAAAAAACGTCCCTGAAATGCCTTTAGATGAAAATAAAAACAAAGTATTTTTTATTCTTTATAGTGCTAATGGCATTCAAAAAAGTTTAACAAGCCAATAGATAGATAACTTCTTTCTTCATCAAAAAGGTTCTCTCGGCCAACTCTACATTTTGACAGAAAAAAGGAAATATTTTTAAAATCACACTTCAAAACTCCTTAAGCGGACTTGCGTCACTCAGGGTTAGCAAACTAACTCCGAGTTAACTTGACATTTCCGTACAAATTTTGACGTTAACTCAGAGTTAACTGGCTAACTCTGGTTGACGCAAGTGGACCGAGAAACTTTAACTGCCTGAGACACTGAAAAAACGTCACTGAAATGCCTTTGGATGAAAATAAAAACAAAACCTTTTTTCTTCTTTATCAGTGCATAATGGCGTTCAAAAAAGTTTAACATGCCAACACTAGATAAATAACTTATTTCTTTATCAAATAGGTTCACTCGGCCACCTCTACATTTTGACTCCTTAGAGAAACTTTAACTGGCTGAGACACAGAAAAACCCTTTCCTGAAATGCCTTTAGATGAAAATAAAAACAAAACCATTTTCTTCTTTATTAGTGCGTAATGGCGTTCAAAAAAGTTTAACATGCCAATAGATAGATAACTTCTTTCTTCATCAAAAAGGTTCTCTCGGCCAACTCTACATTTTGACAGAAAAAAGGAAATATTTTTAAAATCACACTTCAAAACTCCTTAGAGAAACTTTAACTGGCTGAGACACTGAAAAAACGTCACTGAAATGCCTTTAGATGAAAATAAAAACAAAACCTTTTTTCTTCTATAATAGTGCGTAATGGCGTTCAAAAAAGTTTAACATGCCAACACTTGATTTTTTGCAGCAAAAAGTAAAAAAATAAATTACCTAATAACAAAATCTCATTACTGAAAAATCCGTGCAGGTACGTCTGAAATAAAAATATTTTTATCAGTGTATGTCGGTGGAGTATGTCGACCAAAAGGTTTGTCTTCAAAAATCCAATATATATATATTTTTAAAAGTACCTACCCATTCTATTCGTTACGTATTTTCAAGTGTCAAAACAAAAGTTCAAGTTCACCAGAATTTCCTATTAATGATTCAGCGAAAAAAAATCTTGGCTTATGCCTTATGGAACGCATAGAAGGCAAACGAATGAACGACCAAACATTCTTCTCTCTACCAACAGAAAGATGAGGCGATGCTCCGTCTCTACACCTACTACGCCGTTGGCACAACTTCAGCCGCCGTCGTTCCGGCCATCATCCTGCTGAGCCGATTGCAGTACGTGGACGTGGGCGCTGCTTTCTTCGCGATCGGTAAGTTTATTTTATGTAGAAAAGTAATGCCAGGTGCGTCTTGGTACGCTATCTTAAGGAGAGCGTGAGTTGGTAGATTCCAGATGCGCGAGTTGGTTGGCAAAATGATAAGTTTGACCGATAAGTGTGTTGTAGGTCTATGGCACAAAGCGGTTTTTCTAGCTTCTATTCCCACCTGTTCTGCCCCTCTACCCTTGACGCATGTTTCCAATGCGGCCGCAATATGGCGCAATTTACAAAATTTAATATTTTACAAATTAAGACGCATTTTGTGTTTTTATTGAATAAAACCGCCTTACCTTTGAATAAACATTACAAAATATTTAAAATCAAAGCCTTACTATGCGAATTCAAAGAGAAATTAATTTTTAAACTTTTTCAATTGGATCGCAATAGCGTCAAGGGTAGAGGGGCTGTTGAGTAGTTCTGTCGGCGGAACTACTGGGTTTTTTATCATTAGCGATGGTTTCTATGTTTCTATCAAAATCGGTTCAGCCGTGAATGAGATGTTCTAATTTTAAATTAAAATGTCGGTGGTTAATTTAGTAGTTATGCACGGACAAATACCAATAGCAAAGTTTTGTAAAGGGATATTTTTTTCTTAGGTTTAATAAATATTTTTTTATCACATATTCGAAAAGACCTAGCTCGTTCTCCGCAAACAGGGACTAAATAGCTTTTTAATCCCGGAGGGACAAAAAGTGATTTGAATTTCGAATATGGATACTGTAAGTAAAAGTTCAAATGACTAAAGAGTTTACAGACAACCTTGATTGAAAGAGATCAATCACGAACAATGCATGGACAAGAAACTGGCAGTATGAAAAAATAAACCGCGCGCGAGCCAAATAAAAAAAAAGTTTGAAGAAAAATAAAAAACGTTAGAAATGCATTCCGTCTTCGTTCGTAATTGTTTATTTGTGTACCTAGAAAAGTTTGGATTTTACTTACTTTCATACAATAAAAGTGTTTATTTTTCAAGTAGTGAGAATTAAAGTTTTATAATCTGGGGGCACGGCAGTGCCCCCGCCAGGTCGAGCGCGAAGCAAACACTGCCGTACCATCCTTTACTGGAACCATTTCGCCGCATTTTCAGGCCCCTATTTGAGAACCTCTGGATAAGACCAGAACGCAGAAATTTTCGTCATCTAGTAAGCTATAATCAAATACTTAAAATCCAAAATTTCAAGTCTGTAGGTCATTTAGTTCCGAAGTTAAGCGAAAGCAAAGTTTCGCATTTATGACACACACTCACTCACTCACTCACTCACTCACTCATGATCATCATAATAGAACTAGTACTTCCCATAAACTCAGAGAGCTGAAATTTGGTACAGAGTTAGGGTTTAATGGGCACATAAAGGGAAAACTATAAAAACTAGGATAATCGAAGATCTGGAGTACCTGGTGACCCTGATTGGAAAACACAAGAGCCCTAATAGAACTAGTACTTCCCATAAACTCAGAGAGCTGAAATTTGGTACAGAGTTAGGGTTTAATGGGCACATAAAGGGAAAACTATAAAAACTAGGATAATCGAAGATCTGGAGTACCTGGTGACCCTGATTAGAAAACACAAGAGCCCTAATAGAACTAGTACTTTCCATAAACTCAGAGAGCTGAAATTTGGTACAGAGTTAGGGTTTAATGGGCACATAAACGGAAAACTATAAAAACTAGGATAATCGAAGATCTGGAGTACCTGGTGACCCTGATTAGAAAACACAAGAGCCCTAATAGAACTAGTACTTCCCAAAAACTCAGAGAGCTGAAATTTGGTACAGAGTTAGGGTTTAATGGCCACATAAAGGGAAAACTATAAAAACTAGGATAATCGAAGATCTGGAGTACCTGGTGACCCTGATTAGAAAACACAAGAGCCCTAATAGAACTAGTACTTCCCATAAACTCAGAGAGCTGAAATTTGGTACAGAGTTAGGGTTTAATGGGCACATAAAGGGAAAACTATAAAAACTAGGATAATCGAAGATCTGGAGTACCTGGTGACCCTGATTAGAAAACACAAGAGCCCTAATAGAACTAGTACTTCCCATAAACTCAGAGAGCTGAAATTTGGTACAGAGTTAGGGTTTAATGGGCACATAAAGGGAAAACTATAAAAACTAGGATAATCGAAGATCTGGAGTACCTGGTGACCCTGATTAGAAAACACAAGAGCCCTAATAGAACTAGTACTTTCCATAAACTCAGAGAGCTGAAATTTGGTACAGAGTTAGGGTTTAATGGGCACATAAACGGAAAACTATAAAAACTAGGATAATCGAAGATCTGGAGTACCTGGTGACCCTGATTAGAAAACACAAGAGCCCTAATAGAACTAGTACTTCCCAAAAACTCAGAGAGCTGAAATTTGGTACAGAGTTAGGGTTTAATGGCCACATAAAGGGAAAACTATAAAAACTAGGATAATCGAAGATCTGGAGTACCTGGTGACCCTGATTAGAAAACACAAGAGCCCTAATAGAACTAGTACTTCCCATAAACTCAGAGAGCTGAAATTTGGTACAGAGTTAGGGTTTAATGGCCACATAAAGGGAAAACTATAAAAACTAGGATAATCGAAGATCTGGAGTACCTGGTGACCCTGATTAGAAAACACAAGAGCCCTAATAGAACTAGTACTTCCCATAAACTCAGAGAGCTGAAATTTGGTACAGAGTTAGGGTTTAATGGGCACATAAACGGAAAACTATAAAAACTAGGATAATCGAAGATCTGGAGTACCTGGTGACCCTGATTAGAAAACACAAGAGCCCTAATAGAACTAGTACTTTCCATAAACTCAGAGAGCTGAAATTTGGTACAGAGTTAGGGTTTAATGGGCACATAAACGGAAAACTATAAAAACTAGGATAATCGAAGATCTGGAGTACCTGGTGACCCTGATTAGAAAACACAAGAGCCCTAATAGAACTAGTACTTCCCAAAAACTCAGAGAGCTGAAATTTGGTACAGAGTTAGGGTTTAATGGCCACATAAAGGGAAAACTATAAAAACTAGGATAATCGAAGATCTGGAGTACCTGGTGACCCTGATTAGAAAACACAAGAGCCCTAATAGAACTAGTACTTCCCATAAACTCAGAGAGCTGAAATTTGGTACAGAGTTAGGGTTTAATGGGCACATAAAGGGAAAACTATAAAAACTAGGATAATCGAAGATCTGGAGTACCTGGTGACCCTGATTAGAAAACACAAGAGCCCTAATAGAACTAGTACTTCCCATAAACTCAGAGAGCTGAAATTTGGTACAGAGTTAGGGTTTAATGGGCACATAAAGGGAAAACTATAAAAACTAGGATAATCGAAGATCTGGAGTACCTGGTGACCCTGATTAGAAAACACAAGAGCCCTAATAGAACTAGTACTTTCCATAAACTCAGAGAGCTGAAATTTGGTACAGAGTTAGGGTTTAATGGGCACATAAACGGAAAACTATAAAAACTAGGATAATCGAAGATCTGGAGTACCTGGTGACCCTGATTAGAAAACACAAGAGCCCAACCAAACTATTATAGATCGACATATACCGCCCTTACAAAAAATATTCAACTTGGTGGGCCGCTTCATTTGATGTAAAAAATCTAAGGTCTGAAGTATCTGATGAAGAACCCTCAGCTGGTATCAGCTTTATTAGAGATATTATGGTAATGCCCCTTCTACTATTGGTACATAAAAAAATCGACTGTCATTGCAAAAATCCAGCGTAGTGGGACACATCTTCATTTATTCTAGCCTATAGCGTCCCACTAGTGGTTCGCTCTGAACTATGAACTCGCGACCTCAGTTACAGATGTATAACTTTGCTTACGCCATTCGCGCAGGCGCGCGCGCGCGCTTTACATTTAAACTATACCATCCCATATCTCGGCAACCCATCGACCGATTTGGCTCATGTTCGAATTTAAAAATTATTTTAATTTAGTTTACCCGCCTATCAAATTTCATAACGATCCGACCAAATTTACTCAAGTTATCGTCGAACCAACATTCATACATACAAACATACATACATACAAACGCCGGATTGTTCCAGCAGACTCGGAGGACTTCTCTCGCTTCGCTCGCTCGTTCAACAAGAAATAGTCGGACGATTAACTTTATTCTACTCGAACATTACACAAATTTAAAAACTGTGTCAAATAAGAAAATCTAATAAAATTAATCAATATGCCCTCGTTTCTACAAAAAGAAGTGAAATCCCACCAAAAACATTCTGTAAAAACTAGCCAGGTCTCGATGGATCTGCTTGTTTATCTCTAAAAAAGTAATGAAATCTAGACAAAGTCGTGCCAAGTCTAAGGTTCCTTACTGCGATTTCTTTATTATTATAGTTAATGTTGTGAGACTTGGCTGTTGAAGGGTACACAAGGGTACAAAACCAGGTGCTCCATGACACCATTGCACCAATCTGTCGCCAGAACCGCTTGTGTACCCTTCAACGGCCAAGTCTCACAACATTAACTATAATAATAAAGAAATCGCAGTAAGGAACCTTAGACTTGGCACGACTTTGTCTAGATTTCATTACTTTTTTAGAGATAAACAAGCAGATCCATCGAGACCTGGCTAGTTTTTACAGAATGTTTTTGGTGGGATTAATATTAACTCCAGAGAACATTGTATCGGACGCCGACGCTAATTATTCGTAAGTTTCAGTCAATTATTTTCTCAGGTGATAAAAAGTAGAGTGTTCACCTCGGGAACAACACTTTTTAAAGCTCTAGTACTTTGAATCCCTTGCTGCGCTCAGGTTTCCACTTTAGAATCCTTCGCTCCGCTCTGGATAAAATTTTTAAGGCGATTACTCTCGCCTTAAAAATTGTGTTTTAGTTCCTCGGGTAAAATCTACTATTTGTGAAACATACCTATGAAACCACCTTTACATGGCACTTCTGTAAACTGTGTAACAAAAGTTATCAAGATGCACATTTTCTTGGCAAACCGTTTTTTTGTATGCTAAAGTACAACTTATCAGACGAATCGTGGAGGGTTATTCAAATCAGCATTGTTTTTGTTTTCCCATGGATTTCGTAGCAGTGCTACGGCGTAGCTACATCTAACATTTTATTGTTCCAGCCATGCAATGCTACCTCATAGTGCTGGTGAGGAGCGAGGTACTGAAACTAGAGAGGAAACAGCTGAACATGGCGGCTAGGCAGATCTGCGACGAAGAAAGGATCGTGGTACCCGATGAAGAGACTTTGTTGTGATCAAAATAGTTGCTATATTGGACCTTTTCATGACATCTAGTTAGGATTTACTGGTAGGCATTCGAAATGGGTCGGACCACGGTTGGTTTTTATAGATTTTAAAAAGGAGGAGGTTCTGTGTTCGTTTGTATGTATTTATTATTAACCGACTTAAAAAAATTAGGAACTACTTCGACGCGTATTTGTTTTTTTAATGTTTGCTATCTTTGAACTTTTTACTAGGTAAACCCATTTTGATCGTTATTTTTTGTTTGAAAGGGTATATTTTCCATGTAGTCCCATAATTTGATACCTATTTGTTAAGTTATAATAAAAAATATAATGGATCGACTAATGCAATTTTCGTGAGTTTTATTTGATTCCGATGGTCGGCAACTCTGTCCAACTCCAGCGTGTAGGTAATTTAATGGACCATTGTGTTGCCACAACAACCGCATCACGCCATCGGGAGTCGTCGATATGAGTCCGGATCCCTTTGTGATCAAGCGCCCAGGGACGCAACACCGTATTTAATGCCCCTGCTACACGCTCCGTCTTGCCTGCACAATCACAAAACTCATATGTCCTAAGACTAGCCATGACTGTAGCTACAAAAAATTAAAAAAAACAGTACCTGTGGCTATAATGTGCTACTCGCTGGCAAAACCGTCAAACTAAAACTGCACAGTTTAACCTTCCGGTTTCTACATTAATTTTCGCCGTGAAGTTTTCTATAAAAAAAACAACCCATCCACACTCATACACATTCGAGCCCTTTCACGGGGCTTCATGGCGTGAATGTGTATTAGTGTGGATGGGTTAATTTCGCTCGTGATCGCAGGGATTTTTTTTTAGCAAGTCAAGTGTGATTTTCTTCACGAGACAAGAAGAAGCAAGTCAACGATTGAACAAAAGCAATCCGGCTTCCGGGCCGGCGCGAGCTACCGTTGTGCCGTCCTCAGCCAATGTTTATACAGGCATGCTCGCAGACATGACTGAATGTGTAGCCGGACCATAACAGACCGATGGTCGCGGTTTTACACTAATTACCTATTATCCATTATTAATACATTTCCAATTTTCCACATGTGCAACGGGCCCGCGGCCCACGTCGTGACTTACGTGAGCGGAACATTCAGCCCGACCCATTCATGGAAATATCGCGGATTCTTTTTAAATGAGGGCGGCGGCGGCACATTGTGCCACCAAATTGCCAATTACGCAATCTCGGGCGAGGCGAAAAGACACCAAGTGCGCACGGATTGTCGGAGCCCTAGTTACCGAAGCTCCCAGCTCTACAATCGCATTTTCAGCGAGTAAGTATGAAACGTAGCGACGTAATTAATTCAAGAAGTTGGCTGCCGCCTGAAGTCGAGCGGAACCCTGCATGTCTAGAAACAGTTTCATATTTCAACACTACCTATTTTAGACTGCTTCAACTCTTCCACGAGTTTCATTACATAACGTTACAATACGGCACAATGCGTTGCGCGGACAACGAACTGGCGCGGCGAAGGAATTCATTTCACAGGATTTCACAAAACTCATCTTGGTGGCAGGCGCGCGGGACGGCGACGCGTGCCCGGAAGCGTCATGGCCGCGTGAAGACCGGAAATGGGCAGGATGACCGGATCCTATCTCCGCTGCTGGCTACCTGCCGCCCGCCATGTTGTGACGTCACGCCGCCGCCGCACACAAGCGACTGTTCCCCGCAGATTGTTCGGTTGAAACTTTTCGTTTCGGGCTGTTTCGGTGTTTATGGATGCGAATGTTTACCGTCAATATTGCTAACAAGAATGCACAAAATGTTTTATTTTCGAATAAGACAAGCCAAGTTTATCGGTCCCCCAACAACGCCAGCCAACTCCACTTCTTCTTCTTTGCGTGTCGATGGCAGACCGATTTCTTAATCTAATCATAAATTAAATGGTTTTAGCCCAGAATTTCGCAACGCTAACTGCGTTTTTATTAGCCGCCATAAGGTCCTCTAGTGTGCAGGTGTTAGGGCACGCAGGACATGATGAGAGGTGCATCATGGTTTGCGGGGTACCACACAAACAGTTCAAGTTGTCACCATCCGAGAAACCCCATCTGGCCATATTTTCCTTGCTTCGGCCAACCTGGGTCCTCAAGCGATTTAGGGACTTCCAGGTCGCCCATGGCAACTTATGTCCAGGCGGGAGACACTCAGAAGGCGGCACAAAAGGGGTTGGAAGGAAAGCGCTTTCACGCCAAAGGTTACACCTAGCCTCCGGTGGGTGCGTAGTGAGTGGGTTGATACACTTCATGAAACTGCTTCGGCTTGGCAGTCTTTGCTGCACTGGAATTGAGCCATGCATGGGATGTCGTGTATCAATATCCATTTTGGACCTCTCCAGGGAACTAGCCACAGCCCTGCGGACATCTGGGGGCGCAATACCAGCCAGTGGGTACAACAGTCGGACCGGGGTCGGCTTGAGACAACCAGTAATAATCCGGCAGGTTTCATTTAAAGATGTATCCACTAGCTTTGCATGGGCAGATCGACTCCATACAGCACACGCGTATTCGCCAGCAGAAAACGCGAGCGCCAGCCCAGAAGTCCGCATGACCCGAGGTGAGGCTCCCCAGTTGGTGGTGGTGAGACGTCGGAGAAGGTTGTTCCGGGAGTGAACTTTATTTTTTATGTTTTCGCAGTTCTTTCTAAAAGTGAGTGACCTGTCCAAAGTGACGCCTAGGTACTTAGGGAATTTGTTATGAGCTATGGGTGTTCCTTGCCACTTGATGTTGAGCCTACGGTCTGCTTCTTTGTTGCGGAGGTGGAAGGCGCAAGATTCCGTTTTTGATGGATTAGGCTTAAGAGAGTTATCCTCGTAGTAGGTGCTCAAAGCTGTGAGGGCTTTGGTGAGGTTAGCCTCAACTTCCTCAAAATTTGTATCTTGGGAAGTTAGCGCAAGATCGTCTGCGTATAAGAAGCGAGACGTATTGGGGCTGGATGGTTGGTCGTTGGTGTAGATGTTGAATAAGAGTGGTGCCAGGACACTGCCTTGTGGCAGGCCGTTCTTTTGTGATCGCCAACGACTTTTGTCTGAGAGGAGATGGACCTGAAAGCGGCGATTATGGAGGAGCTCTCGGAGTATGACAGCGAATTTATAGTCTCCGGTCATGGTTTCCACTTTCCACAACAGCCGCCTCAGATTTACTGTGTCATAGGCCGCTGAGAGGTCAACGAATACAGTACCAGTTATCTTTCTTAATTCAAATCAACTCCACTGAGAGCTTGTTACTTCAAACTTTCGTCTCGAGCCGGCAGTTTGCCCATCCCAGAGCATCGCCGGTTATCATGGGCAGAGTATATAATTGTTGGCAATTTAGCGTCTCCATTCACCGGTTGAATGCCACCCATTAGCTGACTCCACTCTCCTGAGCCTTTCAGCAGCTAATAAGTGCATTTCGCTCTCTAGGTCTCCTCAGTGGCATTTTTAGAAACCAGGCGTTCGAATTTTGAGCTTTTTTCTTCTGTCTCTCCTTTTTCTTTTCAACAAGCGTCAGTTCTTTTGTTGATGGAAATTGTTGCACGCAATTAAGCAATTTGCTTAACTAATAAAGTGTTTGAGTGGAAAATGAGCTTATAAACGCCTCGGAAAGGAAGTTGTAAGACTATAATGGCGGCTGCAACGTTTAACTAAGTAATTAACTATTAAGTAGCATTAAATCCTGTAAGTGCCTAATTAATCTACCAATATTATGACAGCTTTACATTATTTATTTATTGACAATGACATTTATAACTTACAACTAACAAATAAATACATCTAATGTAATAACACAATAACAATAAGACATCGGATTATATGCATATTTGCATGCTTGCAAATGCATGGAAGGCAATTTTTACAGGGTTATTGCATTATTAGTACTTTTTCATTTTGTGGCCTCAAATATAAAAAAAAAAATCCTTAAATATTTGCAAAGTTGAGGCTATACAAACGTTTTCGAAACAATTTTACAGTTTATGCAACTCTTGTATATTTTCTATTCAGGACTTTTTCCTTTTAGAACATTTTTAGTTTTTTTTTGTTTGTGTGTAAGCGTCATCGTTTGTGCTTTCAGGATAGATTATCCGCAATTTTGTGAAAATAAATGTAAATTCTCATAATAAATAGCATTTTGATAGTGTATATTTTGTGCATATTTCGGCCATTTTATAGTGCATATAGCATGCATATTTTGGCATTTTGATGGTGCATATAATCCGACGTCTAATAATAACATATCTCTCACTGGGTCTTATATTCTAATCTTGTTGAATATGACGTCTTCTTCTCAAATGTCCAAAACCTCGTAATTCAGCGGCACGCTATGGTAGCTCTTATCTCAAAAAAAAAAAAAAAAAATTGAAATTGTTTATCCTAGCGTGTTGCTGACACACAGTGTTTTGTCATGGAAGGGCAGTGCTACAGAAGTGGGATAAGTAGGTACACAGCACCGACGCATTTTGCGTTTTCGCGTTGTTATCCATCGGCGCATTTACGCGTTTTGTCGATTTAACGCTAGTGATCTAAGAATCTCTAGTGATATCGAAGGGGCGTTTAACGAAGAAAAAATAAAGGACGCTAAAATTAAATGCGATTGGGTCGCGCCGCGGTGACTCCACACTCTACACGCAGCAGTCTGGAGGGCGCAGCTCGCGTGAGCCCGGGCCGCGCCCCTGCAGCCCCGGAGCCCGACATATGGACGAGACCGCTGTCAGGTGCTCCTCAATACACCTGTCAACCTGCACTGGGGACTGAGGCCAAGCACTTGCACGCTGTGCATTGAGGGTTTAAAAGCTCGATGGGTCACTACACCTACACTAATATTATAAAGAGGAAAAGTTTGTAAACTCTAATTTTTAATTCGAGTCCACGGAATGACAGTTGTTACAAAGGCTTTATCTGTCAGTAGCATACTAGCAACTGTCATTCCGTGGACTCGAATTAATAATTAGAGTTTAAGTATATGTAGGGATCTCCAAAACTTCCCATCCAATTTAAAAAATTCTTTCACTAATGGGAAGCTACGTTATTTCTGAGTCACATAATTTATTTGTTATTGTGATAACGGGGAAAAAAAAAAGTCTGCACGGACGAAGTCGCGGGCAAAAGTTAGTAGTAAATACGGCGAGAAGATAAGACAATGGAAGAGTAGCTTTTGATTGGGTGGCGTGAAGAGAAGCAGCAGTGGACTTTTCTCGTGGGCTAGATACAGGCTTTATCTTCTTGTTAAACCTATCGTAGGATATTAGAGCTCGACGTATTCTACATACGACGGAAAACGTGAAACTTTGCACGCCGCGTACCTAGTTCTATGGAACTCCATTTGATTTGCGAAAATTTTATAGGCGATGCCATTTCGAAGTGCTACCTTTACGGCCAAAGTATTCAGTAAGGAACTATTATAGGTGAAGTTTACTTTATTAAGTACTGTACAAAAAGTTTATTGTGGTATTAATGTTACATGCAATAATAAAATACAAAAAAATCACAAAGCTTCGTCAAAAAAGGTGAAGTTGACAGTGGAGAAAAACTAAGAAATATATATTTTTTTATCACAACGAGCAATGTAAAATAAACAACCGGAATATACCTATCTCTCACTCCGTAAAAAACGTTTTACACAATAACCTACACAGGGCAGGGGGGCCACTGCCGAGTAAGTTGGAACTGCGGTTTCGGAATATGGACGGATAGTGTAAACGCGTGACATCTGTAGACAAGCCAGTAAATTAATCTAAAAAACTGAGATGCAAATCCATGGTAGAGCTACACGCTTTGAAAAAGTACTAACTACATTTGTGCAAATAATGCCATATTTATATTATTTATCCTGTAGACACGTGCGAAATGAGTGCCAAATGCCAAATGAGGTAACTAACTCCTCGAGCACCTCCGAGACATAGAATATCTGAAACTATTACCCATTCTTTCATAAGCATTCTCATTGCCTATTCTCATTTGATAAAGTTGCAGTAGCACCTCTGTCTAAGGCACTACTCTGTACCTCACGGTTAAGTTAAAGAAACGTTCTGGATAAACAGTGCTCGGCAGTTAAGTTGCTTGCTGTAATTAGTCTGTGGTCTCGCCCTCTTAATGCTGCCTAGCCCCTTTGTGCATCCCGGAGGACACGACATGTGCCAAGTGGTGGGACCGTGGGACTAATTATGATTACCCACCTACCTCAAGGAATATTATTTACTTATATAGGTACGTAAGGGGTCTCTATAAAGCACTTCCCAAGACATATTAAATATATTGTTGTAAAAATCGTGACCAAGGTAGCGCGTCTAGCCTAATGAATTATTTTGACAACTTTTAGACAGCTTTATGCACCGAAGACCGTCGTATTTTCGCCATTTAATTTTATACTTCTAATAAAATAATTATTTTAAGAAATTTTCAGGAATTTCTACGTTTTTTTGGTATCCAATAAAGAGTTCTCTACCTACTATGTCTACCTACATACAGGGCAATTAATTTTTCAATACCTTATTCCTGAAACACGTCAACTTAATGTGATTTCCAACAACTATTGTTTTACGACTTTGGTGAATGCATATACATTTTCACATATAGAAAAAAAAAATGCACCATTTGCAGCGCGGGGTAACAATTAGGAGCAGCAAGCGTAACATAAGGCTGAGTTAGGCAGTACGTAAGGGGGTTATAACTATGTGTATCTCAGTATTTTGTTTGACGTAGAGCGGGATAGCTTGAGTTATAAACCCATGGACACTCTCTAACCCAGCCTTATGCTACGCGAGCTGGAGAGGCTGGAAAGATTGTAAAGAGTGGAGGGGAACGATGCACGATGCGGAGGCAGCACTAAAATGGTAAGTACTACAAAAATACGTTTAAAGAATAAGAAACGTTTAATAAATAAAAAATATTCGTTGAACAAAACTTAAAAATCTCATTTAGAAGTTGACAAATTTGAGGAATAAAGCAATTAAAAAATTACCCTGTACATGACCACTAAGAGTAAGAGAAAGCGCGCCTTATCGAGCTCGATACGTACGACCCTATCAAGAACGACGCGCAGATTGTTCAATTTACCTAATGACGGTGCTGTGGCTGTGACGAATTTAATTGCAATCAATAACAGAAAACAAGAGGGACAGACGGGACAATAGCCTCCTTCCCCACTGCGTGCGCGGAAAAAACAAAACAGCCCCAATCTCGGGTCTAATTTATTAAAAACTTAAAATAAATAGCGAAGGCACAGTGACGACAGGCGTGACGAATTATAAAGAAAAATAATACACGTGAATTCATTCGTTTTATTTTTTATTTTTCGTCCGTCTCTAAGTGTTGGCTGACAAAAAAGGGTGACGACGCATTTTCGCCGCTGAGACAAAACAGTCGAGAACAGCGCGACGAATTTGGTATCTTCGACGCATGAGCCGAGGCGTAAAACTGCTATAGTTACTTTAGGGAAAGACAATAGTGTCGGACGGTTTATTTATTATGCCGCCATGTACCCTAATCAGGAAGCAAAAGCACTCTACCCTCTAAGGATTTTGATTGAAAAGGTTGGAGAGACACACACACATCACCAAAAGTTTTTTTCTGAACGGTTCAAAAGGATAGTTATGGACTTACGTTATGTAAATAACCCTTCTGTACAATTCGTGGTCTTAAACCTAATTCACCTAAGCCTAATTTAATATTTACTAGTTGTGCCCGCGACTTCGTATGCGTTTTTACACATTTGACATTTAATTTAAATTCGACTGTGGAGGAAAACTCAAAAGGAAGGTTGTTTTTAACCCCCGACCAAAAAAGAGGGGTGTTATAATTTTGACAGCTTTGTGAGTGTGTCTGTATAAGTGTTTATGAGGGTGTGTCTGTCTGTGGCACCGTAGCTCTTAAATGGGTGAACGATTTGGAAACTTTAGGTTTTTTTTTAAAGAAAGCAAGTTCTCTAGCGAATGTTCTTAGTTATGTTTTGTCAAAATTGGTTCAGCTATTTATTAAATGTGCTTATTCGAAGCTAAAATGTCGGGGGTATTTTAATAGTTATTATTTCTTAACTTGCGGTAGCAGGTCTCAAAAGAAAGCAATAGAATAAAATTGAATAAAAACCCTAATCTAAACAATACATTTACAAATTTAATAATAAATATGTATTGTTTACATTAAGGTATCGCCCGTAATAAGATACCAGGAAGCTTAGCATAAGAATTGCTTAGGAAGTAAAAGGGTTTATATGTATCTCCCTCGACGTAGAGTGGGATAGATAAAGTTATAAGCCCATAGATAAGGTCTTACTCATTCTCATGCTAAGCCAGCAAGCAAAGCATACGGCTAATAACTCTGTCTATCCAGCTCAACGGTAAACAATAGTTATTTGTTATGCAAGAATGCAAAATTATTGTTTGCGGCGAGTGCTTGTATTGAATACCGAGCGGTGTTAAAAGACCGCCAACAAAGTGGGAGACCACATACAGGGTGTTGAAAGACCGCCATCAAAGCGGGAAACCACGTATTGTCCTCATCAGAAGGAACATTTTTGCCCAAGGAACTATGCCTGGGAAATCAACGGTTTCCGAGATAATGAGGTTCAAAGTCGGATTTTTCAAAACTTTTCTTTTGCAGAAATTTATTCAATATCTAGTTCTTAAGAATCCCCTGAAGCTCTGCAGCCCTCTCGCTCGCACTTTTCAACATTTTAATTGATTGTTTAATTGATTGTAAGAGAAATCTTTATTATCTATGTCTGCAACTATATTGTATCGTCCAAAGTTGAATCATTCTCTTACAATAAATTAAAATGTTGAAAAGTGCGAGCAGAGCTTCAGGGGATTCTGAACATACATTTTCAAGAAGCCATATCAAATTTAAGAATATTTCTTACAAAAAACGACGTTAAAGTTGCAACCCGCAATGTATTCTAAACAACGGCACTTCAAGCTTAAGTAACATAATCTGATACCTACGCTTGCACAATATGACTTCTGTGCGTTACACGTCCATTGCGTGAAAAAATATTTTTCAAAATTATAACCTAAAAAACCAAAATCATTTCCCAACAATAATTTATCGAAAAAGTACTTTGTTTTGGTATCTAATGGCTTTCGGGTCTGTTGGCGGTCTTTTAACACCCTGTATAGTCCTCATCATAACGAACATTTTTGCCCAAGAAACTATGCCTAGGAAATCAACGGTTTCCGAGATAATGTGGTTCCAAGTCGGATTTTTTTTTCCGGAAATTCATTTTTTTTTCTGAAATGTGTTCAGTATTACGTTATTAACATATCTTCTCAAGAAGCTATATCAAAATTATGAATATTTCTTACAAAAAACTAAGTTAAAATTGCAACCCGCAATGTATTCTGAACATCGGATAGCCTAGATTGTTCCCAGAACCAGGACTTATCACGGTTCTACATTTGACTGAAAACTATTCAGTGGTATTCGCGTGATGAGGTAACACACAGACAGACAGACAGACAGACAGACAGACAGACAGACAGACATAGACCGATTTTTTTGCATTTTTGTATTCAGTATAGTTTACTTAGTAACCCCTGCTAGTTTTTTTCTAAAAATATTCAATGTACAGAATTGACTTCGCTAGAGTTTTATTATAAGTATAGATTAAGCGAAAATTTTACCAAAGCGTAAATTTCGTGAACCTAGTCGTATGATTACCTAAAAAGTATCGATCGCTAATAATATCGTACGTATCTTTTATCTTAATCGAAAATTTTATGTAACGGGGGGATGGACACATACTATGCTTAAGAATCCCCTGTGGGACCGTGGGAACTCGGCGATGGACAAACGCGTGAAACACTGTTTTCTATAGCTGTTTCACCCAGAGCGAGACGGGGCGCGGGAAAAGTGAGAGGCAATGCGCCTGTATGAGTCTACGTTGTCTACGTCTATGTAGTTGTAATGTAATAGATCTATTTTCCCAAATTTTTTTGTAGTTCCGCTGCCATTTCTACATTTTATTAGCTATTTCAAAAATCTTTTTTTTTCTGACAAGTACAATACATTATTGATGTTCCCAAGGTAGGTAGACTCCAATAGGCAGTGTAATAATGTAAGTAAATAACAGCTGAAAGTAACCCCTTTTTCGGCGCGCAAGACGCATCGCTCTAATTTCTTTCAGGCATTTTTTTTTATTATAAAAACTATTTGCAAACCTCCGCATTGGTCATCTACTGATATAAAACAAGTTTCAGCAAAATTTTAGAAATTAAACCGGAACTACGTTTGTATGGGAAAATCATGCTTCTGCACCCTCTTAAGTTACCCTCTCTATAATTTCTACACTCTGCGGCTCAAGATAACAAGTGTGCGGCTATTCGTTTCGATAATCGAGCTACTGGGTCGACATCTGTTGGAATTGGAAATGACGGGCCCGTCCTTTCCGTTCCCAAACCCCGAATCCTCCTCTAATGTGACGTGCGTGCCCAATGTAGGTGTTCCTTAGATTAATGAGGAACCGATCTGTGATCGCGATAAATTACGTTTTACGTTACGCGGGAGATGAAGGAAATTAATCTTCGGGTTGTTTTAATGAAAACCCAAAAAAGGTAGGGCTACTCATAAACCCTGTAGAGCAGTGGTTCTTAACCTTTTTTGGACCACGGACCACTTTGATAATTTTTTTCTTAGTGCGGACCACCAGATCCAAGGTACATCGTGTTTCACATGAAATTGTTTCACCTGACCTAAAGTATAATGTATGTAAGTAAGTTGAATACAGGACTAATTAATATGAGTCGGTTTTGGAATAATGGAACATAGTCGCGAAAATTCACCAATTTTACTAAAATTATGATGGAGATTTAATTGGTAGGCGATAGCAATGTTCTCGCAGCGCGCCCGAAAATTCACCAATTTTACCCTTTTTAAGCCGCAAGATGGCCAGATAATCTTCCGGCAATATCATCAAGATTTCATTTGTTTGTAAAAGCGCGCGCAGCGCGCCCGAAAATTTTACGATTTATCTCTTAAAAATCAAGTTTTCCTTAGCACGTGTAATAGGTGCATGAAAAATGCGCGCGCAGCGCGCC
The DNA here is from genome assembly GCA_949319315.1 of Zelleria hepariella. Lineage (NCBI taxonomy): Eukaryota > Metazoa > Arthropoda > Insecta > Lepidoptera > Yponomeutidae > Zelleria > Zelleria hepariella. The sequence goes on along the minus strand of OX439383.1, from coordinate 4,704,784 downwards.
CGAAAATTCACAGTTTTTTCCCTTTTTAATTATATGATGAAGGTTTATTAAGGTATTATTTGAACAAACTCACCCAGCGTGGCTGAAAATTTACTTATTTAAGTCTTACATTTCATAATGGGGAATTCCTTTGTTTTGAATAGAAGACACGCGCGTAGCGCATTTGAAAATTCACCGATTTTAACCTAAATATACTCTACGTGCGGTTTGACATGGGCTAACGACATTATACTATGAGTGAGCACGCGCGATCTGCAGTCACGCGGATCTTTGGAGGTTAAAAATATTTTTCAATAGGGAGTAAGAGCGCGTGCCAGCGCGCACGAAAATTTCAGTTATTTTATTCATTGGGAACTTAATCAAACATGACTTTCAAAATCAACATTAAAAATTATTGACAACTATCGGTATGTGCGCTGGACTGCAGGACCCTCCCGCGGACCACTAGAGAGGCCCTCGCGGACCACCAGTGGTCCGCGGACCATAGGTTAAGAACCACTGCTGTAGAGTCTACAGGGCGTTACAGAAGGATTGTATCATACTTGTGGGGGTAGTTCAACTGACCCATACTATCAACCTTAGTTATGGGGCCAACCCTGAAATAGCTAGAAAAATATCGGCAGCAGAGCTCCATAGTTCTGTAGTTATCTATTTTTTGTATGGAATTTATCATTAGGCTCATCGTAAAAGTTGTTGATGAGTAGAACCCCCAAAAGTTCGTCAGGCCCTTTCTATAATAGGCAGTATACCCTAATTTGAGTGCGTTTAACGGCATCACATTCATTCCCACAAAGGACATAAAACATATTGCATTTTTGCATGAAATCTGCCAAAATTATGGAAAGAATGCCGTAGCGCGGCAGTGCTTTCACATATTTCGGGCGTTTTAAACTGTCGATTACGTGAAATAATTACGGTCCGCGATGCAAATGGCACTTTTAGCGTCCGTTAACACATAATGACAATAAATAATCACCGCATTAAGTGAAATGTTTGCACCGCCGCCGGCCCCAACTCCTCTCTGCCGGTCGCCTGGCCGGGGACCATGAGGTCCGATTATGTAATTTCAACATCAATCACGATCTCTTTCAATTTGACTTTTGAAAAAGATATATTAGGGAACGTCAGGCCGCATTTATTTGCCACGAGCTGTAATTTTTCGGGGACGCTGGGGTCTTACTTCAACTTCACTCACGACACCTTACTATTTTGTCAGTTGAAAGATGTGGACGGACGTCTCAGTCCGCTATTACCTATTCGACACGAGCTATCATTTATAGCGATTGTGGTAATGATTGTGATCGCAACTCGCTTTTGCAAAAACAATGAGGTAGCAGGTTTCGCAAATAACTGCAATTTGTATTTAGTTTTGATCCCAGGTAATTTAGCAATATCGACATAAACTTGACGATTTTAAAACCTCGATCATGAAATAACAATACGGAAGGGACCGTGATTAATGTTGACGTTATACAATTGGGCCCCAGGACCTCGCGTGAGGACTGAGGACCTCCCGAAAAACGAACCGCCTGAAGCTTACGCTTTACGTGCCTTTAAGTGGAAAACTGTGGTCATTTTGCTTATTTAATTTTATTCTTTAAAAATCGTTGACATGCCTTATAATTTTCACATAGCTCCGCTGACGCATTAAATCTTCGAATGAAAGAATTCACCCGGAGATCTTAAAGGTAACTTGAAGAGAAATATCCCGTAACATCGATACAGCAATCAAAGGGCGCGCGACACCGAGTCGGTTCAAAGGGTGATTTTAATGAGGAGCCGGATTGCATCGTCACGACTTGTAACAAGCCGCCAGTCTGTCCGACTGACCTTCCAGATTAACTTGGCACATTCTTAGCCCCATCTCCGTGGAGGATGTAAAGAAGTCAGGGGTCAGCTGGAGCTGGTCGTCCCGAACCCCGCCAAACAGTCTGCCGTGTCCTGATCGACGCCGATTGGCATCTAGGCGTGATGATGTTAGTTTTGATTGTGTTCGGTTTGCCTCTCGCATGATGTTGATGGAGGAATTTATTTCCTTTAGCCTGTATGAATAATAATTTGTAGTAGCAATACCATGTGATAATTGTGAAGGAAAACATAGTGAGGAAAACTGAGCGTCTGAGGAATATTATGCTCAACGCGATAATCGCCAACCCTCATTGGGCAAGCTTGGAGTTTTTTGCCGTTTTAGCTGTAGGTCTAAAATCGGGGTTCTAGGTCCTAAAAATGGCTATCGAATTGAGATTTTGACCGTTCGCTTTTCGCTTTTTTGCCCTGCTGGCCATAACCTTCGCCCTGAACTTCTTGCAGAGAGTACTATCTTTCTATACAGGGTGTTAAAAGACCGCCAACAGACCCGAAAGTCACGCATACTAGACACCAAAACAAAGTACTTTTTCGATAAATTATTGCTGGGAAATCATTTTGGTTTTATAGGTTATAATTTTGAAAAATATTTTATCACGCAATGGACGTGTAACGCACAGAAGTCATATTGCGCAAGCTTAAGCTTGAATCTTACTCAAGCTCGAAGTACCGATGTTTAGAATACATTGCGGGTTGCAATTTTAACGTCTTTTTTGTAAGAAATATTCATAATTTTGATATGGCTTCTTGAGAAGGTATGTTAAGAACTAGATACTTAATGCATTTCTGCAAAAAAAAAGTTTTGAAAAGTCCGACTTTGAACCTCATTATCTCGGAAACCGTTGATTTCCCAGGCATAGTTCCTTTGGCCAAAAATGTTCCTTATGATGAGGACAATACGTCCCGCTTTGTTGGCGGTCTTTTAACACCCTGTATATAACATATCCAACTTTTAGTTTTTTCTTGATGTCAGGTGAGAAGAAAAAACAAGAAGTAAAGATAATTAAACACACATAGCGTTAATTTTGATCGACTGCCAGCTGTTGGTGGGTTACTTTCACTGTGTTGTGTAGGTACAACATCAGGTGTTGCTGTGTAGGAAAGTGGGAGATGGGCACACTGGTATGGCCAGGTAACTGTGGCCACGGGGAAGGCAAGAATCCGCCGCGTCACGATCAGAGCACCTCGGACCTTCAACTTACAGTTAACGTGTTGGTAGAGATCCTTTATAATGTTTAAACATCAGACTATACTTACATAATGTAGTTTCGAATCGGAGAGAAAACTTGAATTGTTTTCTTGTAAATTGTTTTGTTGTCCACACCATATTCATTCAGGTACCGACCGAGCGCTGCAGTCAAGCTAGACTCAAGACTAAACTCTACCCGTTACCCAATATCGATGTCTGTAATAAATAACAAAAAAGGCCAGACAAGGAGGTTTCGTCATCATCAAATATTTTAACTCTTTTGTTGGTGTACGGTGTAGCGCTCTCCACGCACTCCGGTCACAGTTCTTCGCAGTCTGGTGCAAAGTTGCAGATGATTTCTTTTGCTATTTTTACAACTTAGGTCCATGCTTTGAAGCTATCGAAAATCCACTGCCATAAGGGCATATCATAACATCTTACATTTAATTTATATATACGAAATAGCTTCCCCGTGACTCTACATTTGTTTCTTACCATCATTGCATCAATTATGTCGTTACAAGTACGCCTATGTCAAAGATTTAAAAAAAAACGAATATGGCCATGGTCTGAGCTTACCCAAATGGGTCCAACGGGCCTATCAATCCCTAGATGAAAAACACCCCGAGCTCATTAAAGTTGTTGACTGCTTTTTATTTGGCCGTCGACAAAAAACAAAACTTCTCGGTGCGAAGTGATTGACTTCACTACTCGTGTTATGAACGTATTACACGTGTTTCTCTGTAAACATCCGGGTCGGTAGCACAAGAACGGGTACAAAACATTGTCTTTAGCCAATAATTTCTCTTTACGAGGAAGCAGAAACAAAAAGACTCCTTGACTAATAACGCTACACCCGACACTCGGCGGGCGCGGACTATCGGGCCTCGCATCGTAACAGCCCGTATCAGGTTGCTTGTAAAATATTTATTATTTATCGCCTGTAATTAATAAAAACACACGGCAGCGGACAAAAACAAGTAGCTCGACAGGAAGGAGTAATAACTCAATTGCCTTAACATCGTTTACCGCGATTTGTTACCGTCCGATCCGATCTCGAGTCGCGCCCTCTTGTACACTAACAGTTTATTTGCTTACAGTAGCTTAATGGTTTAATGTTGAGTTATCTCGGAGCTTACCACGGTTACGTGAGAGAATGGTTTATGGGCAGCGTGTCCACCATCGGTCTTTGGCAGAAATTCCGAGAATACAGGGATGATCAATACGCTCATAGTTTCAAATAAAATAGCTCTACGAAAATTATTCCAGCAACAAATTACGTGTAACGTCATACGTATAATATTTAGTGCTGGTTCATTCATATTTTATGTCGTTTTAATGCATTTTATTTCCTCTGCGAGAATTAAGCTGCTGCATTTAGGGCCGGGGCGCACGGAGCGGACGCGGCGCGTGGGCGTGAAATATACGCGCGAATGTATTAAATAAAGTTCTCGTGAAAACGCCACAATGGCGGGTGCCACTAACTTAATCTAGGATCGCTGCCTGGTGCTTGGTGTGCAAATAGAAATAAGAGAAGGGCTCCTGGGTGACCAGGGCCTCAACTCTGTAAGGCGTTGTTTTGTAATAAGTAAGTTCTAAGTTGTGTGCACTCCTATCAAAATAGAGATTTTTTAATTCATTATGTAAATTTATGTAAATAGATTTTTCGTAAAATCTTCACCATATCGAATATCAAGACAAATTACAAACTTGTGAGCCTTGCCTTGCCATAAAAACTCTGACACCTGGGGTGGCCACTCTAACTCATACACCTAAAGTCTATCCCATAATCTTAGTCAGTAAAATGACAGGTTGAACTGTCATGTTAGAGAAAAAGGGCAGGCTTGAGACCCTGCACTGGACTAAAGTTGCAGCCTCGTTGTGTTTCGTTACAAATAGTGCAAGTCTACCCCTAGAAGAGAAGTGTTTATGATAAGCCGCTTGTGTTATAAAAGTTCTCAACGCGTCAAAAATAATAGTCAACAATATAATTAATAAAAAAGCTCCATTTCAAATTACAACGCGAATGAAAAAGCCTATAGCGAAAATAATTAGAGTAACGGCTACTTAATACTCACTTGTAGTAATCCGAAGATTGGCCGAGCGCCTTATCTTTTGAAGCTATCAATTTGGTTCCTATTGTCTGTAATGAGATTGAAATTGGTGGATCATCACTTTACTACCTCTTCGTGTGTGTGACGTTTTGGACGATTAATTTTGGAATTTATTTATCAAGATCCTCAAGCATAAAATTGGACAGGATCTTCCTAACGTACTTACACACGACAGCACTTCAGTGTGCACTTCTGTTGAAAAGTCGCCCGTAACGTAACCGAGTAGAGTGCTAGCGTGTAAGGGTCGACGTGCTGTCGTGTGTACCTGGACTACGCAAAAGTTTTGGATAAGTAAGTGTGGCGTAACTCCATGCTTCTCAGATTCAGGATTGTGAGTGCGATTCTGTGTGTTACTGGCTCGATAGACTCCAGTGGAATACTTCCACAAAATAGGTGCATCATATCATTAATGTTGACGTAAGCTCCAATCTAACACATTATTTGCCTTTCAGAAGTCTTTCGAGACTAGCTCATTACATCAAGTCTCGTCAAAGGGGTCATCAAATTGGTGATGCAAATTAGCTGGAATGATGATTCAGTTTTCTTTCCTAGAGTACATCAAGTCATTCGATTCTAGCACTTATATTGTGCGTCGTAAGAACTGCTTCGGATTTATATTGAGAAACCCATATACATCCCTCATTATCATTAACATCTTTCAATAGAGATGATTGGACGTAAGTGTTCGCGTTCTAACTGTCGTTAGCTGTTGTCTGGGTGGTAGTTTAGTCATATTATACGACGATTTTCTGGTAATTTTACTTATCTAACTTAACACACTTCGGATTAGGTACTTCCATTTCCTATTGACCAAGTAACTTGACCGTTGAAGGCGCTTTCCATACAACAAGGAGGACTATTATAGGTATGACAGTTCCTTAGATTTATATCTTGGTTCTCTGTTCTGGTTATGTGTAATTTAGGTCTGCACCCTTTAAGTTTTAGTTGATCACTTGATGGTGGCAGATGACCAAAATGCCCGAGTTACAAGAGGTTTGTGAGTATTTGGTATAAATAATAGTAACCATACTACCTTCCCAGGCTCCAAACAGAAAAGATAACTTTTCGTCGTAGTAACTTGTAAGTTTTTAAAACCTTTAAACGACCCTTAAACTCGGAAATATGTCGTGTTCTTAAATCTACAATAAGGAAAACTACTTATGTTCCTTAAATAAGGAAAATGTTAACTGAAAAGTAGTTCATTGAAACTTTCCCCAAAAGTTTTCTTTCTATTTTGTTTTGTACTAGTATTAGGCGATTCTTACGGATCTCTACAATTTTGCATTATCATTATCATCTCAGATACAGGATTGCCATATTCGCACCTGCATTCAGCGTGGCAATGTTTCTCGTGTGTTTATAAACGCATATATTTCCTTAGTCACGGTCTTAATACTAACAGTAGCTTTGTGCATAAATAACTGCGTACTCGACGCCTCCGCTCACTTGAGCTTGAACATAAATAATATTAAAATGTGTATTTAAATAAATAAGTTTGGGTCTTGTGCTCGTTCGACCTGTGTTTCAGAAAACTCAACTTACTGTCTGTTGGAACAGTGTTGGAAATGTCTAGGCTCCAATTTTACTAAGACTTCCTAACTTTTAGGAACCACCTAAGGGTCTCCTAGCACAAACTACCTAGGTATGCATAAAAATGTTATGTGCACCGATATTTTGTTATTAAATTGAAAAATATCCACAGCATAGTATGACGTTATGGATTTAGCACGATGATTAGAGTCCGAATTATCGTCATCATCAATCATCATCAGCCCACCTCAGACTCTGTCCACCGATGGGTACCTATAGGCATAGGCCCGGTTTCTGAGTTGAGAAATTCACTAAGCAAATGGATAAGTATCGTCCTGTCTCAGCAGATTTCTCACAAAAGAGCGTGACAGAGCGATACGTAAGTATGTGCTTAGTAAAATTCTCAACTCAGAAACCGGGCCATAGAGTATTTTACCCCTGGTTCATCTTCTAGTATCGAGTATTTTCATAGTATTATCTAAACCTTATTTCCAAGCACGTTATAGTCCCACGGCAGAATTGAACTCCAAACTTTAGAGACTCCAAGCCATTCGCCTGGCCAACAGTCATATCTTGATAAGTATTTAGATTCAAATAAATGGTTAGAGTTTCCTTCCTGCCCATAAAACGTATCGGCGGCAGTCTGTATCATATCTCGCCAAGACCCAGTACGGCCGTAAGTTTAACAAATAAAATAATTCCAGGGTAAAATACACACACTAATGTGACTAATATTATAATATCTTATGTCCAGGGATGTCTACTAGCACCACTGGAAGATTTAGATACAATTCATGGATGGGATATTTTAGAGAGAACCAGCGATTAAAAAAAAATGCTGGCTTCGGATTTCGTTGTCATTTTAGGTTTCTTATAGTTTTCCTTATAGGGCAGTGACAGAGTGGAGGCCGAGAACTGGACGGCGATCAGTTGGAAGACCAGCAGCCCGATGGTCGGACGACATCGTCACTGCGGCGGAGGGTCCATGGATGCGAATGGCTAGGGACCGTGCGAGGTGGCGCGAGGGGAAAAAGGCCTATACCCAGCAGTGGGCAGAGGTGGGCTGATGATGATGATGATGATGATGATGATGATAGTTTTCCTGTCTGTCCATCTGCTTGTAACAGCTTATAATTTCTCACAGTCATGTAAGATATTTATAGAGGTCCATAATTTGCCCGTGTTCCAAGTCGAAAGAGACATCGAATTGAATTGAATTTCAATTTTGTTCTATCTGATTCTCTCTGCAGAGCAGTTTTCCAATTTTGCACTACAGGGTGCACTCTAAGTCGATAGCGAAACTTTAATTAGTCTGTCTACTGATCAATACAAACAACTTGTACTAGGTGGCGACAAAAATGGAAGGAAAAAAATATCAGTTGTTTCATACATTTGGCGCAGTACTGAGTCGACCTTTTGTATGGAACAGCTGATATTTTTTTCACTCCATTTTTTTCGCCACCTAGTACAAGATGTTTGTATTGATCAGTAGAATGCCTACTTAAAGTTCCGCTATCGACTTAGAATGCACCCTGTAGAACTAACTATCAATAATAGACACACACACACTGACACCAAGGGTGGCCACTACCTCATACGATTACCTACCTACCTATCTACTAGAGCAGCTACAGTTAGGTATTCCGCCCCTTCCGCATGCCATCATCCACCTCTCCTCTGCAGCCGCAGCCGCCACAGCCTGCGGGTCGTAAAGCCGGGACCACACGCGGCAGCGGAGGTGTGAAGGCCCGAGCGCGCGCTCCGGGGGCCCCGTGCATAACTCACAAGCCGCGGGGCGCCGGCCCATTCATGCCTACCTGCTTATTTCGGCTGCCGACTGTCACATCGATTGATAGCTGGACCCACTACCCCACGGTCTGTAGGTGTGTGATGGGCTTAGACTCGTTGGCGCGCTGCTCTATGTTACCTGCTCTAGTATAATCCGCGCGCGATGAAACTGGGGTGGTACCTTGTCGAAGTCAATCGAAAATATACTGTCTTCGACGCGATTTTGCTTACGCGTCTCAGTTCCAAAAGGTCGCATCCCATTCTCATCCCACGCGGATTAAAATTATCACGATTGTTAGCATATTTGCTGCCCTGCCATCGTAGAGTCGCCGAGGAGGCGTCGTATATTCATGCCGCTTATTTCTTATTTCGGCATTCCTCTGTTATATCGGTTGATAGCTAGGATGCAGGCCCTGCATTGCAGGGTCTGTAGGTGCGTGGTGTGTGATGGTGTAGGTATACTCTTTGGCGCGCTGCTCTGACGCATCGTAGCGGGCTAGATTGTCGAGTGCTTTTCACAAGTGCCTGCGGGGTTCAAAAGGCAGATATCATCCCTTATAAACCCCCTATTTCGGGTGCCGATTGTCACATCGGCTAGGATAGAGGATTGGTCCGTTGTTGGTGCGTTCCGTGTGACGTGTTTCGTTGCGATTGTTAGCGCGTTTACTAGACGGTATGAACTACATACAAAATACAGACAAAATTGTAGAGCTTTGTTTAGTTTTTTGTTGCGTTGAAATAGCACCTCCGTGTTGTTATATTGTTCTTCAAAGTATCAAATATATGCAGTCAGTAACGACACAGTTGTCAATGAAAAAGTACCCTATCTAGGTTAAATGGTAGGAAGAAAGGGACGAAGTGAAGTTAAAACGCCACATTTAAAAATTAAATAAAATTACCTTTTAAGCTGCCTACTTAAATGTGGGTGTAGGAAGCACATCCGCTGCTCGTAACCCTTTAATAATAACACATGATCGGACAGAGCCTGTCCGACCGGAACCCATATCTATAATCAGTGTCGAATAAACTTGGCCAAACAAACATAATTTGGTGGAGCCCACGGTTCTAATGACACTGCTTTACAGCAACGCGTGTCGTCCTATAATTTGGCTACCTTTTTTTTTTTACAAATTCGACTTATGTAAACCGTTATACAGGGTATCGGTAACGCCGGCATCGGCAGTGCGTGTCTCATTATCGTAATTTGATGCCTTCACGAAAGGTTTTGTCGGTTCGCGCACCATTTGGGGCCTAATACGCGAGCGAACTGGCATAAAATGATTTAACCGAAATTGACGAGAGCTCATACAGTTGCTTATTGCTTATTATAATAATTCATATTTCTTAACCGTGGCTAATAAGGTAATTTTTTCAGTTTAACCACGGCTTTTTACTTTGAAGATCATGTTTTAGTACTTATTTATAACAAAGTTGCGTTTAATTATGTGATTGTGGAGGATGGGTCTGCGAGTGCAGTGTGCAGAAACAGATCAGGCGAAAAAAAAGCTTTGTGAGAAGAAGCTCCGCTCTCTTAAATAATGCTGGTGTAGTATTTGTTTCACCCAGTGATACAGATTCATAGAGCTGTATTGGGTAACCACAAAATAACCTACGAAAAAAATAAGGCCTTTTGCATCTACGTAATGAGATGATTTATACAGCGTACAGTGGCACCTTCACTCACGCAAGATGGGTGAAGAGACCACTCGGCGCTGCAGTGCCTTGGGCATTGTTTTAGATGGAGTAGGCTTGCCCAGCACCTTTACCATCCTGACAGCTTAGGCGGCCTAGCCCACAGGAAAGACAAATCAATACGTGTAACCTACACGCTTACTTAATTTTATCGCGTTCTACATATAAGTAGAGCATTAAACAAATATCGATATCGTTGACTGTCATGCCTGTACCTATTCCACACATTCATCAGTGTGCTGCGTTGGTGTGAGCGAACTTAAAAAGAGCCATTTTTAATGTCAAGCCTCAAGACAGGTTGTAATTAGATTAACACAATAGGTTTTTAATTATAAGCTCATATAAGGTTGGATCAGAACAGAAAGCTTTGATTGTAGCGTGGGTGTAAATGTTGAAACGTACGAAAACCTCCTACACATGGTTGTCTGTTACACGAACCAATGGAGAAGAGGTCACTGTATTTTTATAAGGGGTGTTGTTTTGGCCAGTCACCACTAGGGTTCTGGTCATCAACATGAACCACTTTTGCCGTGGAGACAACTTATGGAATCGGTGCTTTCTAGCCTTGTCAATCCGAGGATCTTGATTCTTTAGTGGCTGCTATTTCACCTCCTAATATGACTTCTCTATTCGTTTTCTACTTCGAAGTCTGACATACTGCATAACATAGCATTGTCCGAGTCCAGTTCTAGACCCATTGTTTTATTTCCACATAGTTACAGGCAATTTACGTACTTACGTAGGCAATTGACTGAAGCCCCACAATGTTTCAAGGGGGCTTGTGTTATTTCAAGGATATAGTAAGATCTGCGACGACTAAGTAGTTAATTATTGCGGCCTAATCGTCAGTTTCATGTTACGTTCATGCCTGTATCCCAAAGGAGTAAGGCAGGGACGACGTTATAGTTAGCCAGCTTCCACAATCCTGAAAGTGCGCCTTTTTAGTATTTATCACGTACGCACGCTCGCCGATTATTATGGTTTTTTATTTGCCCTTTTGGCCGACTCTTCTATTCACTTTTGTCACCCTTGCCTTCTCCATCGTAAAATCTGCCAAAACGAGAATCCGATTGAGGTTGAGTTCTTACAAAACCCTTGTCTTCTCTTGGGACCAGCTGATTCTCGGGAATGTGAAGTATTTACTTGTTTTCCGTTGTCATTTGACGATTTTTACGTCCCCGAGAGTGATAGTATAGACGAAGAGCATCTGTCTATTTATCTAGCCCATGAGTAAAACCAATACTAATTGGGCAAATACCTCTTCCTTTTCATGCCAACTCTCCCGTCAAGTCCCAGTCACGTCCATTGTCCTCCCGCTGTCTTCATCTTATTTCCAGAGTTGGAAAATATCAATGTTAATTTTTTACACCTACCTAGCTACACAACAGTGCGTCGGGAGCGACCGGACGTGTTTTAATATCGCACCGGTGATGTTGTTGATTAGCTTACGACCTGACGTGCGCACGCGCCGGAACACCGGACCGCGTCCCCCCCGACCCCCCTTGACTACCCCTCGGGGGCCTTACCGGTGGGAGCAGCTTCTGGTTCCGATTTGACACACATACACTTGAGACCATTCTGTTGTGTTGGGCCCTCTAGCCTGTGGTACGCGAGTAGAGTAAGCGGTAGAGTCAACTAGCATACAATTCTACCAGTTACGAGTACTCTACCAGGTTTGAGGATATAATTTCGAAGATTTATAAAATCGCTCGGGGCAGGACTTGAACCCGCAACCTCTTACAGTGCATTTTCTCTACTGCACGTGGAGATTAACTATATTGTCCCCGTAGTGAAAGTTGTTTGTACTCTACTCTGATGAGAAGAACAATTTCCTGAAGTTAGACAGGACCTTTTTGCCACACACTGTATTTGTAACACTGTCACTTCGGTCGCAAGGCAGGAAACCCAACATGGTGGTTTCATTGATAAAACACACGAATCAAGTCGAACCGATATTCATATTCGACTTCCACCTCGAAAGCAGAACTCGTTTCCCCAATGACTTCACTTTGTGACCTCTCGAAAGTTTCGATGATTCATCGAAGGAGCTTCAATACAAGACCGACTCACTTTGCAGAAGGAACTCACGGGCATAGAGTCTATCAAGGTAGGTATCAGCTCAAAACAAATGAGATTCCGCCTATTAAATAAAATGTTTCTTCATAAACTCAGAAAAAAGACTTCAAATCCGTTATAGATAGATAGATAGATAGAGAACACTTTATTGTACACAAGAAATTAATTATTTACAAGAATTTTCTTAACCTAATAGTACAGACGGCGGTCTTATCGCTAAGAGCGATCTCTTCCAGACAACCTTCGGATGGACTGGAAAAGTAAAAATAGAGAAGGTAGTAGATGTACATAAACAACAATAATTAAATTACATAAACACAGGACATAAAATAATGTAATACTTATTTGTGCATACAACTTATGAATAAGTAAAATAAAATTAACAAGTACCTAGGTAGTTTAAATAAATATAATTTTATCAATAAATAAATACAAATACCATACAAACTATACCAAAATAGTTATATATATATAACTAAAATAGATACATACTATACTATTTTTATAAATGCAACCACTTTACACTTCACCAGTAAGGTAGAATTTTTTAACCAGAGCCTTAAAAATCGGTAGTGACTTGGCCTTCCGCACTTGTTCTGGTAGAGCATTCCAGAGATGGACTGCTTGAAAGGTGAAGGAGGATTTATAGAAACCAGTGCTGTAGGTAGGGGTATGAAGACGAAGATTGAAGGATGAGCGAAGATTAAGGCTGTTGGCTGTATGTAAAAACTTAAACCGCTCTCTAAGGTAGGAAGGACTTGCTGGATTGAACAGTATTGTATAGAGAAGAGAAAGAATGTGGGTATTCCGACGGAGGCGAATAGGGAGCCACTTGAGCTGAGAGCGAAATTGAGAAACGTGGTCATATTTGCGTAAACCAAATATGAACCGGATGCAGTAGTTTTGAAGACGCTCAAGTTTATTAAGTTGCTCCTCGGTGAGATCAAGATAGCAGGTGTCAGCGTAGTCGAGAATCGGTAGGAGGAGTGATTGAGCTAAAGCAACTTTAGTAGCAGTAGGAAGAAAATTACGAAGGCGTCTAAGAGAGCCACCAGATGAATATACATATAGGTCAACCCAAAACTTGGAGCACGTAAGAACAATTTGCAAAGAAATGTTGCTAAGAAATCCTCAAATTGACGATCTTTCAGTTGGACCAAAGAACCTAATAAGAGAATCACCATTTTGTCTTCTCTTGCTGTGGAGATATCGTATGAAAATGTAAAGTATTAACGCGGCAGCCATAGCTCCGTAGCCACGGATTTTTTGCAGTAAAGTTAAGAAGATGAAAATTTAAGCTGACAACGGCTGCCAGCCGTATGTCAGTTTTGCCTTAATTTTCTTTTAATTTAAATTATTTTTAATCTTTGCATCTATGAAGGTCGCGCCACAGACAAAAACGATGCAAACCTTCCTCAATAGCCGGTGATAGGTTGATAGGTGCTATAGTATTCGGTAGGATCTGTTCCCAACCTTCTGCAATCTTCACGCTCCATAGCCTCACGCTGCACCGGCGCGGGGGCAGGCAGGCGGTCGCGCTACGGTTGCGCGGGCGCAGGTCACCATCAGATAGGTGCGTTGACCCCGCGTAATTGTGCCGGATATGTGACAGGTAGACGCATGACACGCTGTCACGGGCCACCGGCGCGCCAGCACGCTGTTTATTGTTTTTAATATTTATTTTATTTGGCTGTCGTTTTATTTTGTGCCGGTTAGAAGAGGTTGCACGCAGTTGTTTTTTTTTATAATTCTGATGGCTATGGATTGAAAAGTAAGAAGGATAAGTAATTTATTTTTAATAAGGAAAAAAACAGTGGTGCACACGTCAGCACGTAGACGTTTACACGCTAGCACTCTACTCGGTTACGTTACGGACTATTTTACAACAAAAGTGTACACTCTGACGTTTTTTTTTTTTTTTTTTTTTTTAATTTATTTACTCAAAAGTTTTACAAACTTAAATAACAAAAAATTCGCCAAACTGCTATACAGTTTGTTGGCGAAAAGTGCACTCTTATATTAACTTTAATTTATATTCTTAACCTATAATACCTAAAATTATGTATTATGTTTATTTAACAAAAACCAACTATTTTATCATAAAGGTTGCGTTTTAGTGTTGGCCAGAATAACAGAATAACCTAACTTATTCCGCTATTCTGTCCAGCACTAGAGCTTTCAATTTTGCTTTAAAAATGGGCTTACTTATTTTGTCGACTTGAAGTTGTAGAGGAATCTCATTATTGTATATCCTAGGAGTCAGGTAGTTCCGTGTTCTCTTTCCATACGTGTTACAGGACGAAGGTTCGTCAAATTTACCGCGTTCCGCCTGTCTCGTAGGATATCCATATGTCCTGGCTACTTTATAGTCACATTTTTTAAACTGGTCTATAGCCAAGAGATAATTTACTTTATCATGCACTGGAATAATTTTACATATTTTGTATAGTTTTTCATAGTTTTTATTACAATTGTTTTTTATTGTTTTGTCTACCAGTAATTTTAAAAATCTTAGCTGTAATTGTTTTATTGCGTCTAAATGAGTGCGATAGGTGCGTCCATAACTACTTAAACCATAGCTTATAACTGATTCGGCTAGCGCATTGTATACTAGGTACATAGTGGCTCTATTTATGACACCCCGTAGATGGTAGAATTTTCCCAGTATTGATCTGAGCCTGCTACATACATTCGTAACGTGACTTTTCCAATTCATGTCCCTGTCTATGGTCAAGCCCAGATATTTGAAACTATCCACGACTTCTAACTGTGCACAGTTACATACACGTTTATTGTTGTGCAAACACTCATAAGTATGACCCAGTATTTTAATGGTATCATCACATTCTGGCATGTATGGGGAACATACATGCATGCATTTAGTTTTACTTACATTTATTATAATTCCGTTGTCATGTGACCATTTTAAAATATTTTCAAAGTCCGATTGCATTTTTTCGCTTATATTATTTAGGTCCCTTCCAGCGTACATTAGGCATGTATCATCTGCATACATGTATGTTTTACAGTTTTTTACTACATTGCTCATGCTATTAACGTGTATGATATACCCAACTGGCCCATACACGGACCCCGTTGGTACACCAGACTTGATGTTTTCTTCTTCTCCCTTTATACCGTCTACAACAGTGCGCAATGTTCTGCCGCTCAAATAGCTTTTAAACCAATCATTCATCGGGCCTCGTATTCCACATTCTTGCATCGCCTGAAGTAGTAAATCATGAGCCAATGTGTCAAACGCTTTCTTGAAGTCGATGAACAGCAGACCAACGTGCTTTCTATTATTTAGGTTCTCATTTATGTCATCGGTAAATTGCGCCAGTATAGTGGCCGTACTGCGACCTTTTCTGAAGCCGTGTTGGCAATCCGAAATTATATTATTACATTCAAGAAAGTTGCTTATCTGCTGGACTATGACTTTTTCTGTAATTTTATTTACAACAGACAATATTGCTATTGGCCTGTAGTTGGTGTAGTCGAGATGATTGCCCTGCTTATAAATTGGTCTTATAAGTGATTTTTTTAGTTCGTCCGGATAAACGCCCTGCTTCGCACTCATATTCACAAAATTCGCCAATACAGGACTTATCTCTTTTTTAATAAATTGTATATCGCTCACTCTTAGGCTATCCGAGCCAGGGGCTTTTTCACTGCTTAAATCCGTTATAATTTTTTCTATTAGGTTCGGTGTTACCATTTTATACCGAAATGACACGCTACTATCAACAACATACGTTTCTCGTTGTAGGAATTTTTCATCACATTTATGTTGTATGTTTTCAATTTCTTCAGTGAACGTTTTGGCGAATTTTGTGCATATATTTTGGGTTGTTTCTGTTTTTCCTAAGTATTTCAATATAACACTATCTATATTTGATTTTGTCTGTCCTAACCAATTGTTTATTTTAGACCATATCTTCCTAAAATCGTTTTTACACAGAAGAATTTCATTTTTTCTATACATATTTTTAGCCGTGTTAATACATTTGCTAGTTTTGTTTCGGTGTCGTGTATATTCAAGCCGATAATTCATATTTTTCGGAGAGGCTTTCCAAGTCCTAAACAATTCATCTCTATGGTCCATCATTTGTTGCAGCTTTTTAGTGACCCACGGCTGGGTTTCCCTTTTATTGCTAATATTCTTAATAACTTTAGACTCGCTGTAAATATTACCAAATATTTCACAAAGTTCCTGGTACAATATATAAGGACATTCTATTTTTGTTAATTCCTCCCAGTTAACACATTCCAATTTTTCTCGCACTTTGTTATTGTCTAGTTTACATACAAGCTTTTGTTTACATCGCGAGCTGACACCCAGACCCGCGTCTATACTCACGCCTACCAGATAGTGGTCAGACAGCTTACACGTAAGCATGTGTGCGCTAGCAGCGCAGCGTCGGGTACGCACCCACACATGGTCGAGGCATGACGTCGATAGCCGACCGGCTGATATTTCTTCACGCGTAGGCTCAGTGATGGCGCAGTCTAGGCCGTGTACACACAACATGTTTTTATACTGGCATACTTTTCCGTTCAAGCTCCTTTCTAGGAGGTCAATATTGGCGTCCCCTGCTAGGATCAAGTCATTGTTTTTCGGAATTTCCTTGATAGCTGTGTCCAGTTCGTCTATAAATCGTGTTTTGTCCGTTTTTGGGGGTCTGTAAAAAGCTATTATGTGTATGATGTTTCCATGTAGGTTTAGTTGTCCATATAACAATTCTGTAGAATGTCCGCTCCAGCTGTTTTGTAAAGTAAAATTAAGGTCTGTTTTTACATAAATCAATACGCCTCCTCCTTTCCTTTTCTTTCTTGTATTCGCATAGGTATCGTAACCATCTATCCTGTAAAGTGTTAGCTGTTCTTCCCTTATGTTTATCTCAGTTAGTACTATTACATCTATTCTATTTTCGCACTGTTTCATTAGGACTAGTAGTTGATTGTAGTGTTTGCGTAGTGATCTAATATTCAGATGTACTATATGATGTTGGCTTTCTTTGCTTTTTATTAGTTGCTTCCATTTATCTATATTATCGCATTTAGTGTATTCAAGTGTTGTTGGTGGTAAGTCGTTGAATTTTATTGAGTTAAAAAATCACGTAGTGTGACCGCGCAGCGCTAAACGCGCCTTACTTATGCAGTTTCGGTGGTACAATCAAACAATCTTTTGATGTCACCCTCACATCTAACGGAGTGGATTTTATTCTCAGTTTCGTTTTTCTTTACGAGAATTTTTGAGTTCTGTATCCAGATGTAGTTGAATTTAGGTTTTAGCTGATTCTTAGCCATCCAAAAAAGTTGGCGCATCGTACGAGTTAGATCTTCGTTGATAAAAATCCTTTGCTCGCTTTCATTTTCATAAATCTGCCCATTGGTTAGTCGAGTTTTGCGCTGTGTTATCCACTCGTCGCGCGCGTCTTTTGAGCGTAGCGTAACAATTACCGGTCGAGGACGCGGCGGCTGTTTCTCGGTGGACTTTTCTGCGCCTACCCTCTTTGCGTTCTCGATTTCATTTGGATTTAACTTGAGTTTCTCGGCAATTTTCATCACTATTTCTTTAGGATTTTCGTTCTCTCGCTTTTCAAGACCAGCTATCTCAACATTTCTTTCTTTATCTTTCTGCTCCAGCATCACGACCCTCTCCTCTAGGGCTGTGTTACACTTCTCCAAGTAGACGCTCTTTTGTTCTAGCGCAGTAATTTTTTTCATAGAACTTTCCTTATATTTGATCATCTCATCGTACTTCTCGGCGAAGAAATCGACCGATCCTGTTAGTTTTTCAATTTGTTGTTCCATTTTGAAAATGATTTCTAGTTTCTTATTTACTTCGACCAGAAGCGTCTCCACCGTGGTCTTGGATGGATCTAGGCTAATCCTCGGCGGCTGGGTTTTGGGAGTTGTAGCACTTTCCGCCTTCTGGCATTCATCACATATTTCTCTCTTCTGAAATACCTTCAGGTTAGGCACACATTTTTTGTGAAACACTCCCTCACAGGGGCCTTTACACCTTATTATGTCATCCTTCGCTAAGGACACAAATAATTTGCACTTTTTACACTGCACCATTTTGTTCACAAAATACGAATTCGCGTTATCTGTTGGTAGCTGTAAAACACAGTATTACAGGTCGCAGCAAAATACACGTCCGTACGCTGAGTGGGGCGCGCGAACTGCGTGCTGCCGTGTGTACAATGGCATTAGATAAATACATAAGTTCATTGCTGGATGGTGGAATATACAGAGAGACTGTGAAAGATGGAGAGAGGAAAATGCTACACTCGGCAGTAGATGGATGTATTATTATTATTTATTATGTTTTCAGTAGCATCTTCACGTGCAGTTTTCAGTGATGTGAACATTCTCCAAATGCTCATATCACTAATGCAGTCCATGTGACATCATCAGATAGAGAACTCTCAGATTAGGTGGCCTGGGGGCTAATTCTCGGGAATTGCGAGATTCATGTCGTGTCACGAAAAATCTCATGTCATTTCGATCTCGACTGCTCCCGACATCAACTGAACTGAGTTGATGTCGGGTGAAAAATCTCGCAGAAATGTCGTGCCTTGTTTATTGCTTTATTTCCTTCTTTGTTTAATTAATTAATATATTGATTATTGCTTTATTTATTTATTAAATCAACTATTATTTTTTGTGATAATAGATGTGACATTTGCAGCAAACTTGGATTTTTCCTTCGAGATGTCTCGAATGCAAGATTCCCTAGAATTTGACAATGCGTCAATATGTGCTTCACGAAGCCAGTTGTTAAGTTTGCCTCCACCTTTAGTGGTGATGGTAAAGAAAAATTGATTAGAAAACCTAATTCGTTGAAGGTGGTCCATAATGACGGTGCCTAAACGTAATAAAAGGTAAGTTATACCTATAACAGATTGCAAAGAGAGAATAAAAGAGTTGTTACCCTCGAGGCATATCCAATGCGAGCACAAACGAATCTGTTAAGTCGGTTTTACGCCGAAAGCTCGCCACAAAAAGTAATAAAACGTATTTTAACATCCATCCGATAATCAATCTAACACGTCATAACTTTGACATTCATTCTGGCCGAATATCGACCTCTTCCTATCTGATCATCTGGATCTTAAACCAATATGACGTCTGATGTCCAATCTAAATGAAGGTTCAAAGAGTTTACAATCTCTTTTGTTTTTCACTTCTCGCCCAATTCAGAATCAGGTAAACGTACAAGGAAACGTTCCGTATTTATTGCCTTAAAAATATGGTGCCAAGTTGTAGTGTGTGTTAGGAATAGACTTTGAGTCTCTCCAGACAGAGATATACGGCTATATGTTAACAACAAAGTTATTTCTTAACCCACCGGAATGCGAAAATAAAAATAAACTCGTAGGTCAGGTTGAAGACTGCCCAAACGAGTACCAAACGTGTTAATTCACAATAAACCCATGCTTTTTTTATGGAAAGGATATGTATAGTCAGCCACACGGTAGGGTACCCCATGGTAACTCTTATCACGCACCGCATAAGTGCGTCAGTCGAAGGAAAAGGGATATCCTAGCGTGACGCTAACCGTGTATAATGTTATGTTACAAAGTGGTACGATAATTTTGATAGAGTTTACACAGTTTGTAGAGTTTGGTTAAAACATTAGGTGCCTCGCAAACAAACTTAACTATGACAAATTTACAATTTATTACTGACTCTGTGGAATCATAAAAGTTAAACTATTACTATGTAACTTGAATGAAACTTATAAGGTGGGCGTGGAACTTTAGCCACTTACTTAAAATTCATTTATAAGCGGTCAATATCGTAGAAGAACATAATTACTGTTACAAAATGCTAAACTATTTACTTCGATAGTGGAAGAGAAGAAAAGATTTTTGGAAACTGCAAAAGTGCTTTGTCACGTCGAGGTATAGCGAGATAGAGCGCGTGCGGTGGCGAGGCCAACGCGAGAGTTGAGGGGTTTCACATGAGGCGACTTTTGAGGAGTTTGATAGTAAACAATATTGCAATTCTGTTCGCTGTTTGCCACCTTGGATCTTGCCACCCATCTTGGAGTAAAAACTGATAGTAGACTGATACTATGTCCCAAAACATAGGTGTCGCATTATTCGCTAACAAGGGGACATGCTTTACATAGATACCTCAGCCACAGATTAGGTAATCCTCTGCCGCAAGGGTGATTGTAAGTTTCTCAAGGAAACCTGTATTGTGACGTCCTTTCTGTAGTTTGATTTCTGTCAAACTTGTCAAACGTGGTCGATGAATCTTTATTCATGGCGTATGTAAGCCAGTTTAGGATTATGTCTCTAAGTGCCGTAAGATCAATCAGAGTTTAAACTCAGACCTTAGATTAAACCTCGCATTTAGTATGAAAATTAATCGACAGATAGGGTTTAAACTAGCCTTTTTGGTTTAAACTGTGGTTGATCTTAAGAGTTGGCACTGGTGCAGAGGTCTGCAGGGCTATGTTCAAATTTAATACTTTTATTCCTGAAATAGGTCAAATTCTAAATGTGATTTCCAACAACTTTTGTTCTACGACTTTTCGAATAGCGTGATCCTTTTTATTTTATTGAACGTTTTGCATTTATTGAACGTACCATTTTAACGCGCTGCCTGCGCGGGGCGCGCTATTGTGCCCCTCCATTCTCTACCACCTTTTTAGATTCTAGATACTAGGTACTAATTGTTATTCCGCGCTGCAAAAGCAAAAATAACACTTTTTTTATTCTTGTTGCAAATCACATTTAGAAGTTGAAGTGTTTCAGGAATAAAGCAATTTAAAATTGCCCTGTAGAATATCACAGCAAACTCAGTATATGCTCTATGTGTAATTCCAGCTCACGAAACGGGTATGGTAGCCAGCCATAATCGGGCCGTGTAAATCCCTCATGGTCACCGCAATTTATTAAATTAGAATCGCCACATAACTGTGCGGTTACAACGGACGTTAGTCCGACTGGCAGCGCTGTTAATGACGTGGAAAAAGAAGCAAACGTTTTCGAGAGGTGTTGAGGTTAGGACTTTCGGAAAAAATACACTTTCAGTTGACATGAAAGGTAGGTGATGAAATGAGATGTATTGTACTCGCAGCAACTCTCGGGCGTGCTCAGAATAATTTTCATGGGATTATCGTGCTAGAAATGACAGTTTCTTGCGAAAATACCTTCATATCTATAGACCAGAGTCCTAGACTCTAGACCCTAGATTTCAAGTCCTTAGACTTAAAAATAGTGCTACTAGAGGATTGACATGATCATAGTTTTCCCTAGAGCATACGTCATCCCAAATTGAGGGTGCGTTGGCGAAAGGCTAAATGAAAGTATCTCCTCGTAACTGGCGAGCGTGCAAGCAGAGAGTAATTATTAATGTTGATGAAACTATCGTCTCTGCTTACATGTCCCGGATAAAAACAGGCTTTTACATCTAGGACAAATAATTTATACAGCGACCAGTGGCATCTCGACTCACGCTGCAGTGGGACTCCGCAATACAGGTGTGATTTTTTATAAGTACCTATGTGTATTATAAAAAGCTAAAAATCGAGCACAATCCGACGCTCATAGCATGACCGGCTCACACCATCGCGGTCCTCGGCATCGGTACAAGCCGGGCGTTTGATTAATCATGACCGACGAATGTTTTGATTTATGGTTGTGGGGGCCTTCGCCCCTCCACCGGCCCAATGAGCTAGTGCCGCAGAGGAACAACCCACGTTATAGCTGGAACTAAGGCCTTTGCAACCAGGCGCTTTGGCTATAAAATTTTCTTTAGGTTTGGACTCGAAGCAACAGAGTTCAATTTGATGTGGTCTCTATACGACCACTGCCTGGGTAAGGGTTATACAGGGTCCAGTGGCACCTTCACTCACACTAGATGGATGAAGGGACCACTCGAACGCTGCAGTGCCTGGGACATTGTTTAGATGTGGGTAGAACAATGGACTCGGAAGTGATATCTGGAGAGCCAGTGGAAAATTTACTAGTCTCTGGCTAACTGTAAAGGAAAAAATGGTGAGGAAAGCCGCATATTAGTTGGCTCCGCACGTATTTTCTGTGGGCTAGGCCAACAAGAGGCCAACTGAACTGGCAGGATGGTGTAGGTGCTAGGCAAGCCTACTCCATCTAAAACAAAGTCCCAGGCACTGCGGCTAGCGTTCCAGAGTTCACTTCAACTATCTAGTGTGAGTGAAAGTGCCACTACACGCTGCATAAATCACTTTATTACTTACATACATACCTATACATATACAAAGGTGTAAGTTTTTCTTGGCAGCGCAGCGGTGGAAAGCCAGCGAAATTCAGCGAATAGCGAGCCCAAAATTAACTTTTCACCTTTCATTCTTTACATTGTGTAAGTAAGGTTGGTTAATGTAAGGTTAGGGTTCAAGTCCTGTCCCGAGTGTTTTTTTTCAACTTATTATAAAAATGTTTTCATACCCTCACAAACTTGGATTTTACTAATTCAATGTAGAGTGGGGTCGCCAGTAAAATTCATCGTGATTTAACTACTTATTGGAGGTGAAGCCACAGGGAAGTGAAGCCATCTTTCTGTAGGTTTTATGTCGTGGCCGCGGCTTTTGCCCCTCCGCGGAGTCCTACCTGCCGATGAGTCTCTGGTTATTGACGGGGAATATGCAGTCTGCCATGCTTAATGTAGGTATGGTTGGGCTTATTTATGGACATTCCTATACTGACGCATTTATGGCACTTACGCCGCTTTTGGAATTCACACTTTGACAGAAATCTTTGACCCTGGCGATCACTTTCCATAGGAAGTTTGTTTTTGTATATTGTTACTTATTGTTACTTTGAGGTAGAATTAGAGCATTCGATCCCGGACCTTTTCGCCAATCCCGGGATTTCGGGATTTTTTAAACAGAATCCCGGGATCCCGGGATTATCCCGGGATTGAGAATGATTTTTAAAAGCTAGAAAAAATATTTTTTTATAGGTATTCAGTTTTTTATTGATTAGTAATCAAATGAACTACCAAATAAATGTCTTAGGCCCGGTTTCTGAGTTGAGAATTTTACTAAGGACATACTTAGGTATCGCTCTGTCACGCTCTTTTGTGAGAAATCTGCAGAGACAGGACGATACTTACCCATTTGCTTAGCAAAATTCTTAACTCAGAAACCGGGCCCTAGATAAACTAAAAACACTTCCTTAAACTAAATAAATCAACTGTATTAAAGAAAACAGACGATGGAGATCAAAGATTATAAAATAATTAATCTGACACAAACTTGAGCACTTATTGAATCAGCTGATAAAGTAAGATGGCTGACATATTCTTTTTTTTTTACCTGTTCACGCTCCGTTTCAGCAAAACGATTGCGATTAGTTTCTTCATTTAATATTATAAAAAATCTTTACGACATTATCAAGAGAAGCGATTGCGTTTCGTTGTTATTTAAAATAATTTCATCCCTACTTACTAATCCCGAAAATCCCGGGATTTGACGATTTCAACCCCGAAAATTTCGGGACTGAAAAAGGGCCGGGATCCCGGGATCCCGGGATCCGGGATCCCGGGATCGAATGCTCTAGTAGAATGTATGGAATTACTCTGTAGGAAGAAGTTCGTTCAATCATAAAGGTGTATCAAGAAAGATCGTAATCATTGGATACTTCTATGTATACCTCTAGAAGGCCGGATAAATGCTACCAATGACTTTATTTTCTACACATTTCTTAGTTTTCAGTAGGAATACTACTAAAAAACGGAGAAAGAATATCACGAGAAAACCCGAGCATCCAAGGAAACCCTTAACGCGAAAATTGCTAATGTGCAGTGGTCCTTGCTCAGCTTTATTCAACTTTGAATCCTGATGTCACTGGATGAACTGATTCAGAGGTGGTTGCATTGGATAAACTATTTCAAAGGTTTTTTGTGACTTTGTACACTCAGTTGAGAGTGGGACAACAAGATACCGCAGTTCTTGCGACAGAATTAATTCAAGCCAAGCATTGAGCACCACACAGCGCACGCAAATACGCACAAGTATTTACGTCTTAAGTTCTTAGAAAGCCTATATATCAGGCTGCGCAGTGGGCAGCCATATCAGACGGTAGCCATCGAGCCTGTTATAAATCTCTTTCCGGCGGGCTCAAAGCGGGCAATCAATGTTAAATCATAGCGAAATGGCGTGGCCCGTACCGACAAACGTATGGCCTCTACTCATGCACCGAGGGCTGCTCAAATGCTGTACAGTCAGCGATAGATACAGCTTTAAACTTTAGTTGCAAGTTCGCCCGTAACGTAAGGTCCATGTAGAGGTAAGTAAGTAGGTGCTCGTGTGCCGTAAACTGAACATCCGGCGATAGAAGACGTCATCATAAAGCACGCGGCAACAGATGCACTTTTCATAGCCTCAGGCCTAAGTAGGACCCCACTCTGTAAGTCGTATTTCATGATTTAAAAAAATCGATCCCACTAAGAGATGTGGAGGTGGAAAAGGCTCCGACACTAGATCTCAGCCCGCTTTAACCCTTGACTCGGAATACGTAAGGCGAGTCATTTATCAATAAGTCAGGTGACCATACGCGTGTCGGGGAGTTTGGCACTGAAACCTTAAAACTTTACAAGTTGTTATTGATTGTCTCAAACCTTGGCTGAAGTCTCTACCGCATGCGCAGTGGAATTCCACCAGACTTGCAATACGTTATTCTGTTCGGGACGCGTAATAAAGGCGATAGATCTCCAAGGCTGTCAGAGCCATGGTTACCTCAACATTAATAAATATAAATCTCTTCATCTGCTTCACATAACACCTCGCGAGTCTGAGTGATGGCGCGGCGCGTTTGACGAGCCGGGGGGGCCGTGCGGGGGAAGGGGGGGACAGGTGCGCTCGCGCATACACGTCCGCGAGCATTTGTCACTGTAGCCGGCGATTATTCATCTCATTGAAACATTAACGCGCTCGGGAACTAATCATGCTGACTAATGGAACCCCCGTCGACAGCTCCAAAGTTTCACAGTTAGCTCACCACTCTAACCTACCTTCCCCGTGTGAAACTTATCAAGATACCTCGGAGTGACGACTCGAGGTTTTGAGGAAACAAATGAATTCAGAAAAATCGAAGCTCGGTCATAATAAGACAAAATAGTTCGAAGATAATCAGTGCTGGGTGGTTAAAGACAAGGGTTTATGTGCAAGCGCGTACGCAGCGCCGAATGGGACGGCAAAAAGTCAACCATAAACTGACCGTTTATGACAGCAAATAAAGCTCGCCATCTTCCCCGTAGTCCCGTAGTGAATTATTGCTTTATTGCTTCAGAAATATTTCACAAACAGAAAATATTTTATGATTCTCCACTTAAGAGCGGCTATATATCATTTTAAGCCATAGATAATAAAATTCGTAAGTCACCAGCGCGAGCGCGAGACAAAAGTGCAAAAACGAGAAGCTGAAGGATGACAACCTTTGCCACAGCTTTTTGCGATGGTCGAAAAACACTGTCCATTTCGTAATCCTTCGCGAACCTTCATTTGTTTTTAGTTGCGCGCGGCTGCGCATCCTGCGAGCTCTCTATAATCCCTGCAAAAGCATTTAATAGAGCAATCTAATATTGTTTCATCGGACACGGAGACTATCAATAGGTATTCTTAGAAAGCCATGGAAGATGGAACAAATGGTCTGTTTCAAACCGCGCCTACATCACGTACAGGTAAAGGATTAGAAACTTAATTTAATACCTTACAATAGGAGTCGTGTCCTTAAATACGTAAGACTATTTAATAATCTCAGTAATTTCGAGTTTCGTTTGCGAGGAAACATAACATTGGGGTGGTTAGTGCTTAGCGAAATCGTTAAGCAGTCGAAGACTATAATTGGAAGACATTAAAAATGCCCGGCCAATGTTATAGCTGACTGTTAAATGCTTTGTTGTATTTACTCGTCGCTGATACAATGTTGGACTTTGATAAGTCACTGACGAATGTTACGGTGCATTTAGACCTGGCGACCAAATGTTTGTTGTAGCGCAATTTCCCCAGAATTCCACTCCCGAATGCACCACAAAAATGGGATGGACATCGTGTTCAGAACGGACCTGACGTTTTTTTTAAGTCTAAACTCACCTTTAGGGACGGCAAATGACTCATCAACTTAAACTAGCTAGTTTACTATCAACTGGAAATTATCTGTTGAAAGTTTTGCGTTATTGCTCTACCATTATTTATATTACTAAGTAAAGAGGAATTTTAAACTTTTAAGTTATTCTCGATGATCGTCACTGCGGTAGATAATGCGAGGCCTTCATAGATAAAAAGTGAATCACTAAACACTAATTCAGGAATAAATGACAAATCCGTGGCAAACAAGAAACTTTCACGTGCTCTGTTGTTCGTGTTTTGTCTTTGTACGAATCTCGTAGATGGCATTCGATTGGTTAAATATGTCCAACTTATGCAGCGACGTTGGATAAACACAGACTTGTGACCTCAAATTGCATCTGGAAATCCCAAAAAACAAACTCAAGCTCTTAAAATACCATAAATATTGTGACAACATGCCGGTAAGGCAACAAGACTCATGTCGCCAACTTGATTCGGCTCGCCACGGGGTCCCACGAGACAAAAGAAAGTAGGATGTCTCCCAACACCAGAGACTACCCAAAACAAAGTTGTAATTGTTAGCGTTTTTTTTTGTTTTGAAACTACAAATCAGTCTTGTCGGGTTTTTTTTGGGGGTTCGTTGGAAAGGTCGTAAAACTTCTCGGCACTCTTAACTTCATGGCAAGCTACGATTTGGCACCTCTTTATTCCTCCTGTGAAATCAAAGTATGCGAGTCTGGCGTGATTTTTTCTAAACCAATGTTTCTTGTCGTGTGTAGTACTAACTATTAGGGTTCGTTGGAAAAGTCGTGAACCTCCTTAATCTGGCCTGTTTCGGCACTTCATAGCTACTTCTGCGGAACCAAAGTATGTGAGCTGGGCGTGTGAGCTGGATTTTTTTCAATACTTCTCAGAAGGCCGAAGGCATATTCCCGTTGGAAGGTGATTCTTGTACAAAACGTCGTGGCCATTAACAGGGTGCTGAGCTCGCGAAGATTTGTGGCAGTCTGTGTCCTTGTCCTTTGCCTCATTAGGAGCTTTTTGTGCGTTGCAGACGAAAAACATTAATGCTTAGTGCAATTATGATGCATTATTTGTGTTACTCAATTTGTCTCCGCAAAGCCCTTCTTTTTAGCATCATTTCAACTCTTTTGTTCATTAGGCCCCGTTTTTTGTAGTAGCTACTTGCTATAAAGCAACATTTATGGAATAGGTAGTTGTGTCAAATCATGGCTGGAAGCAAAGGAAACAAAACTGGGCATGGCATAAAATATAGAGTTGGTAAAAATCGAACACGATCCGCCGTCACAAAGGGCACGTCATCAAAACATACCAAGTCCCCGGGAGGACATCGCAAAAAGAAAGGAAAGCAACAATGCCGAGCGCGGATGTCCGTAATTTATTGATTCGCAGTAGTTTCGGGGTGGCTGCGTAATTTTTCAGCGTTGGCAGTGCAATCGGAAGTGCACCGGCGGCGGGCGATTCTTTTTGTTTCGGCTTTCGTTCGTCCCGATGGCTTTCGGAAGCGAGGTCGCCATCATAGCGACTCGAATGTTCGCCAATACTTCAGCGCACTGATTTATTAATGAAACGCTCCATTTTAAATTGACTTTGTGTTCCGTAACGTTCGGATTGCAATGGGAGTCTTGGCTTCATGTGTTGGGAAGTGATTGGTGGTCAATACTTCCCAAATGTTTTATGTAGCTCCATGGTTCTATTGAACGAACTTATAATTTGTAGGGAGTCAACTCAATCAAGAGAAAATCAAGTTTCAATACATGAAAGCCTTATGTCCCTAATTAGGAGATGACATGAACTGAGGATGTTGACGATGTTAGAAAAGTATAGATTTATGGTATAACGAGGTGATTTTGGCGATTTTCCCAACCTAATTTCACGTGAGATTTTTCAAAGCTTCACGCGTTTGGCTGGCCGTTGGAGACTCAACAATCGAGGGGCTACTGTGTTTCTTTCGAAAAAAAAAGTGATAGTTGCCGAGACCCTCCCTCTCCCTCACGTGAGATTAGTTGAGATTCGGCTCGACCTTCCCCCCTAAAAACTCCTCACGTAATTAATAGACGCCCCCATAACCTGGAATAACGTGCATTATTGTTTCCCATACTCTGTGAGATTATTGCAAGCTAGACCATCTTGTAATAGGTACGGTCGGCCACAGTCACAGATACCCCATGGCAGCTCTTACCGCGCAAGGCATTAGGGCGCCAATCGAACAAAAAGGATTACCTAGCGTGGGGCCGACTGTACTACGTGGTACCTGCTCTGGTGCTCCAAAACCAGAGGGCCTATTGCATGTGTTATTCTATGGTCGTGGGAGTGGACTCCACTTTCACATCGACAATGAAACAGATATCATTACGACAGGACGAGACAGAAACGTCCGACTGTTTCAAAAAAATATACGTGGATTACGCCGTGAGAACACGATTGTTTATATGCGACATGTATACTTTGCGCTTATTAATTTGTACGTTAGAGTTTTACCAAATGATAGATCACATAGGTGGTTATTATTCTGTCTGTTGGCTCTATTTAGCCTGCGGTGAAAAGTTGATTATCCCATCATCTGCTTTAACACAAATACCTTTAGTTACCACAGGGAACTAATGCCCGAATTACAGAGACAGAATATGTAAAGTCTTGAATTAGAAAGACAGAATATGTAAAGTCTTGAGGTAACTTACTTTGGTGGCATAGGTCGTCTTAATAAATACTTATAGGGCTATTAATCAAGGCTACCAAGTCCATCAAAGGTTTTACACAAATATTAGTAGGTATCGCTAAGTTATTAGCAGGAGCTATAATAATGTTTAATTTATCTATATACAGGCAATTTTCTGGTTTCGAAACGGATTATTTATTAGTACAACAGTGCTTATAACTTGTTCCCCTCCCCACAACTGCATAATGCAGCATTACAAATTAACCAAATGGAAACGCGTATTGCCGCAGCAAGTGGCCACTCAAAAACTCATAACAACTCCCATAACTCAATTAGAACACTTTCGAATTACCATCTAAATTACAAGCGTGCTCAGCTACTACACTGTGAAGGAAAGGTTAATTACGTGAGTTATGGAAGTACAAATTGACGTAGCACAAAATCGTTTTACACCTGTAAATATCTCGGGCATACAGGGCAATTATTATTAAATAGCTTTATTCCTGAAACACGTCAACTTCCTAAATGTCATTTCCAAAAACTTTTATTATACGACTTTTCGAATAGCTCGATACTCGTACGTTTTATTTATTGAACGTTTCTTATTCCTTAAAAGTTTCCATTTGTACTATTTCAGCGCTGCCTACGCCTTTTCAGCCTCTCCTGAGCAACTACCACGAGTGCTTACTGTCACTGTCACTGAAAGTGATAAGTTGGATAAACAACCTTACTACTATAGTATTAGGATACATGACAGACGTCCGGCAGACGTCCGGCACAGCTTTTTCGCACTCGTGGTGTCTACTCTGCTCCTCCTATTTGTTACTTTTCCCAACAAATTTTGAAGAAAAAAAAATCTACACAAACTATTGACACCAAAATTAACGAAATCGGATAATATTTAGGAGTAGCAAAACGACTTCTTCGTTTGTATGGGACTTGAGATTATTGAACGGTAGGCTCTGAATAACTACTTCATAATTTTAGCATCGTTTTCAAGCGAGATCCAGAATCTTAGTCGTGTAATCGCTGAACACAAAATAATATAACTGACACTAAGTGGTCACATCTATTATGAGATCTAGATTAGATCGAGATCTAGCCTCAGATCCTCTTATACTCTGAAAAATCAATTGTTGCGTAATAATCCAAAGAAAAATGGTACCTACCTAAAACGCGTTACGGACTTAGGTGACGAGTCGAGCAATTAGTTATGTGATCAATCATCTCGTTGAGTTTGCTTAACATTAACAGCCTAGCTAACGGACTTCGGAGGAGCAAGGTTACGTTTATTTGTTCGGGTTATACTATACCGGGGAAAGTCTATACGTGCAGAGCAACTAAGCCGATAGTTTTCTCACGATTTCGTTCACAGTTACAGTAACTACTAGATTAAAAATATAAAATACCCCCGTAATTTTAGCTTCAAATAAGTAAATAAAAGTAAAGTATATCTCATAAACGGCTGAACCGATTTTGATAAAACATATCTCATACACACACACATAGATAATACCCCTCTTTTTTGGTTGGGGGCTAAAAATTGTGCGTAACTTGACAAATAAACCAAAGTCTAAGTCCGCACCGGGTTTCGAACCTGGGGCCAAATGCTTGGGTGTGAGCTTAGACTGACTAGTGGTTCGCCCCGAACTGTGAACTCGCGACCCCATATAAACTTAACAACCCCATATCTCGGCAACCCCTCGACCGATTTGGCGAACTTAAAAATTCTTTTAATTTCATGTTCTAACTTAAAAATTCTTTTAATTTCATTTACCCGCCTACCAAATTTCATAACGATCCGACTGAATATACTCAAGTTATCGTCGAACGAACATTCATACATACCTACATACATACAAACATACACACATGCATACATACAAACATACAAACGCCGGATTGTTCAAGTAGACTCGGAGAACTTCGCTCTCTTCGCTCGCTCGTTCAACTAAGCAGAGACGTTCGTAGATTATAGGTGCTCAGCCAGCACATTGCAGTCGCTCGCGCCTCTCTTCATTCGTCTCGTTTTAACGCTTACTACGAGTAGCACTGCATCATTTCAAAGTAAGTATTTGATATTTTGACGCGCCATTCATATCAACGTCTTCCGAGGCCGCGACTCGCACAGCAATTTGCAATTTTTCATATTATTCCTATGTTACTTAAGAGCTATTTTGTCACCGAATTGAAATCTCATGCTCGCATTTGCGACAGAAAGTCGCGTGCGCGGCGCCGCAAAAAAAAGGTGCGCGCGACATAAATGTGCTACGGGGGCTGAACATGTCACAGGCATTTGAACAGTTACCACTTGACGTTGTAAATCGTCTATCTAGATCGTTGATTGAAAAGGTGCGCTATCAACAGAGCGTCGAGCTTTTATTTTTAAGGTTGGACGATAGCAGCGTGGTGCGAAATTCAAAATTTTCAGTTTTTTTTAATTTTGAAGCTAAACTGAGCAATTTTTGTTCGAACTCGTTGCCGCGAACGAAAAATCATTGAACAAAAAAAGCTCAGTTTAGCTTTAAAAAAAAAAACTGTATATAAATTGAATTTCCCGCCACGTTGCTATCGTCCAACCTTAAAGTATTTCCAGTTAAAAATGCACTTTTTAACATCTGAGGCCTCAAGCCTTCAAAGTTCCTCGAGGTGGAGCGCGAAGGCGGAGTTGCGCCACTCGACGTGGGTTGATTTAATTAGCTGTAAGTAAATGTGTTTTTTTTGTCCATTGCTTCATCATCACGCTGCGGCGACTACATTGGCGCCAAGCTTCTTAGAGGCCTAAGCACGTTATGTTGGTAGTTGGCATTTTGTGTTAGGTTGAGAAATTAAAGGAAAAGAAGAGCGGAACTCTCGAAATACATTTTACGCGGTTATCGCAAACGAGAGAGGTCAAGCGTTGGCTCAAACGTATGAAAACAGCATCTAGTCTCTGCTTATCGCCTTATAATTAAGGATTAAAATTTATAAAAATATTCTTCTCGAGCCGGGCTACCTAAAACCCCCTTAGCAAAACTATTGTGAAACCGTTCAATTTTATAGTGGCTTGGTACACACGACAGCACGTCAGACTGTACATTTTTGTTTTAAAGTCACTCGTAACGTAACCGAGTAGAGTGCTAGCGTGTAAGGGTCGACGTGTTGTCGTGTGTACATCATAGTAGCTTGGTACAAAAAGATCCTAGAGTCGTGCAAAGCTAACTTTGCAGTGGAGCATCCGAAATAGTAATTTCCGTACGTTGCAGTGGTACATGTTACAAGTTCTACAAGTGGTACATGTTACGTCAGTTATTGTCTGTTACAATTTTGTTTTGTGGAATACATTGAAAATATGGTGAAAACATACAAAAGCAACGTACGGAAATTACTATTTCGGATGCTCCACTGCAAAGTTAGCTTTGCACGACTTTATAAAACTTGAAGTTGAAAATGAAGTCCATAATATATAATATGGTAACGTAAAATTGAGTTTTTTGGCCATAGGTATAATGCACACCACCAAGTATGATCTCCTTTAACTATCCATCCTAGGAAAGATACCAGGCAGAACAGAAAGAGACTTGAAAGACCAAGTGGTTCTAACAAACCACGAGCTTTGTTTCGTTTGGCAGCTTCAAACAGCGAAACAGCCAAACTGATCACTATAACAAGAAGATGAAGTTTGTAGTCATTCACCAGTAGCTCTGTGGATATCCGTTTGTTTACATTCAGTTTGTTATTGACCATCGGAATCCAATCTTCCGCAATAATAAAACTATCATTAGTATTAGAGTCAAGGGTAAACGAATCAAAATGTCTTAAATTAGAATTAAAAGCTTTTTTTACACATAACTGCGCCGAGGCTCATTTGAGAGGGAAGTTCATTAGAAACAGCCTTAACGGATTACCAGTGGGGTCATTAACTCAGCCACGAAGGTCGCAAATGCTCTTTTGTAATGAAACCAATAATTATCCATTGCTCCGAGCTAGGCTGTACCTTTTGGAGCACGAGCGAGGCTGGGAGATGTTTCGAATCGGTGACTTGCAGGAAATGGGTATGAGGTTTTAAAAAGTAATTTCACTTTTCTGATTCACTTTCGTGCACATGATATATGAAAATACCCAGCTAGGCAAACCTAATATAGAGCTTCTAGTTCCATCTTTCAGACGTTCGAATTCTGTCAATTGGCCGGGATTATACGCAGCGTATTTAAAATGTTGAAATGATGTACAAAACGCATCTATCCAGCCCAATACCCATTCTACGGGCAACAGATGAAGACACATTAATAAGGCGCTAACTAAACTAAACCGACAACGAACGTCGGTAAACTAATTCAAATGGACATTCAATACCTATATTTATTATGTACTCGCATGTTCGTGTGTCTCCGAAGATTCAACTAGTTTTCAGCTCTAGGTACACAAAACCGTTGTGAAACTTTTTGAAATCGAAAGCCTTTCAAGATTGGGGACTATTCTAACAATACCTTTGCGCCTTTCAAGAGTAATAACAAATACGTAGAATCTAGAAACTTACGGAAGTTACAAGACTCTACATCCAAACGTTTTATCGCTGAAAAATAAGATGCAAAACGTTTGAAAGGCAGGCTGTAAACGTGATGCCACACACGTCACATTACATTGGTGAGCCTTTGGCTGGTGGCAGGGCCGCATTAAGGTATGTTAAGACAATACATCTACGGGGGGCCCCTTTCAATACCATGGAGGTCTAATGAATGTCGATTAACACATAAATAAGTATACTCTATCGAAAAATAAAAGTCTTATTGTGTTAACAAACCACTTACCGGAAGAAAAATACGCATTCCCTGTGTAATCACACACAATAGCTAGTAGATCAATATTGTTGCATCTGGGTAATCACATGCAATACCATTATTTTTGTATTATTACGTCCATTTCATCGTAAAACTAATATTTTTTTACAAAAAACCGAATTCTCTGTAACCTCAAACTTACAAGTGACTTTTCCATAAGTCGCCAAAAGGTATCAAACATTGTTTGCTAATGTGCTTTGTCCAAAACAATGTCCCAGGCACTGCAGCGCCGAATGGTCTCTTCACTCATCACAGCACTAATAGTAGTCTATGGTTACTTATTCCGCCATATTTGTTTACACAATAAGACTTTTATTTTTGGATACAGTTTAAGATGATGTAGCCTGTAATGGTGTACATGCCACTAGGTGTACTACTTGGTGGGCAAAGGCCGTTTCTCAGCCCAAGAGAGAGTTCGACGGCCTTTCCTCAGTTATGCCGCAGACGCTTAGGTTTCCTGAAGAGGTTTTCAGCGATTTTTCGTTCGCGGCAATAACATAATATTCAGCCGATTATGTGTTCTGCACTACTGCCCCTCTACCCTTGACGCCTTTGTCAAACCACATGTAATTTATGGCAAATAAAATAAATTGAATTGAATTGAATTGGATTGACGCATTTTTCCAATACGGCCGCAATATGGCGCAATTTACAAATATTAATATTTTACAGACGCATTTTGTGTTTTTATTGAATAAAACAGCCTTACCTTTGAATAAAGATTACAACGTATTTAAATTCAAAGAGAAATTAGTTTTAAAACTTTTTCAATTTGAACGCAATAGCGTCAACGATGGTCAAAGCAGCCGCACGGCCCAAAAAACTTGTTGATATAAGGACCAGAATCCAGAACACATAATCGGCTGAATTATTGTTGTTCTGTTGTTTACAATAATTAAAAGAATACTATGTTATTGCCGCGAACGAAAAATCGCAGAACAAAAATAGTTCAGTTTAGCTACAAATTGTAAAAAACTGTGAAAATTTTGAATTTCCCGCCACGTTGCTATCGTCCACCCTTAATGCGGCTCTGGGCTGGCGGCACTATGAAAGGCTTTCTCGAGCTCGATTAGCATAAGTCGCCTTTACGCGACGCGGGCCTATTGCGGAACGAATGTTTCCAATGGCGGGAGTTTTAGGTTTTAGCCGTTCGATTTGTTCGCCTTGGGCCTTTGCGCTTGCCGCAAACTTAGTGTGTTGACATGGAACGCGAGAAGTGTTGGTGCTCATAAATCGAGTGTCTATGAGAGGGCCAATCGTGTTCTTCAGTTTTCTCAGTTTCCGACGGCGTTCCAATAATTGTCCAATAATTGCTCCAATAAGTTCCAATAATTAAGAACTTTGTTTTTTTTTTAATTTGGATTCAGATTAATGCCTCCATGAAGGAAACACTTTTTTCCTTGATGTAGTATTTTAAATTTACAGTTTTATGTCATATTCCAAGTCCATCAGTAGAACTCAATTAGGGGAAAACAAGATGTCTGTCTACTTTACACCTCATCGGGGACAGAAACATAACATTCCGACTGTCTCGCTGAGCCTCCCAAAACGATAAATAAACACTCGGCTCTATACCATACAGTCGAGTGGTCGGGGCACGACTCTACTAAATCGCTCGGATGTAGGTATCTGCTGCTGCGTAACGAGATAATTTTTATTTCAAGGGCGGAAAAAGGAAAAGAATTTATATAAAATACTTATTTCTCCGTCGTCCAATAAAAATTGACATTTCTAATAAGCTCAATGGTTTTACACGGCCGCATTTCATGGTATTTTTTGTCTTATGGCAATTTAATGAAGCTGTAGAATATTACGATACCGTTTGAATGCAGGCCTTTTAAACATAGGTGTTACCACCTCGCCACACTAGCTCAAGTGTAGAGTTTATACTCGTAGCAGTGCATGTGCATCACACTTCCTCCCAAATCTGATATAGTCCGACATTAGTGGAATCAGTCGCTCGTACGGCATAGTTTGAGACAGAAAGCCGGCCCCTCAATCGCACAACCTTGTCCCAAGTCCCCGATTCTCGGCCCTGATTCAGAAAGCTGGATGTTTCAAAAAGTAAGGGGCGAGGCGATGCGTTCGCGGGTATAGTACAGAGTGAGCCCTCTGTATAGCGAGTACCTTGTGACAGTACACTAGATGAGGCGCGAGTGAAGGCGGCCCGAGGTGACGGCGGCTCAAAGCATCGACAGCCGTCCAGCGCGCTCATAATTAAGAACGGTGACTGTTGAAAAATGGCCGCCGCCCCCGGCCGGCCGTGAATAATCGCCGTAATTACGATTCGGAATAATTTCCAGCCAGTCATAGCGATGGTATCGCGAGGTGTTGACGAGTGCTCGTTACGCGCACGCCACCGCCAATGCGGACGGTGCAAGTCTTCGCGACACTCTAGCTCTATCTTTAAGGATTCAGGGAGGATGTACAGCTTTTTGTATTTAGAACACGATTTCACTTACCTATAGCCGACTAGTATCGGTTCTCATTTGGAGACATAAATCATAGAGAGGAGGCGGCCCTCGCGATGCCGTGGCCAGCGTTGGATGTAGAGTTAAAAACGTAGACTAGAATCCGCAGTTGGTAGTCCTCAAAATTATTTTTTGTCGATTTTTTTTTATTTATACAGGGTGTTAAAAGACCGCCGACAGACCCGAAAGGTACGCATACCAGACACCAAAACAAAGTACTTTTTCGATAAATTATTGCCGGGAAATGATTTTGGTTTTTTAGGTTATAATTTTGGAAAATATTTTATCACGCAATGGAAGTGTAACTCAGATAAGTCATATTGCATAAGCGTTGACATAAAGT
This sequence comes from Zelleria hepariella, assembly GCA_949319315.1. NCBI lineage: Eukaryota > Metazoa > Arthropoda > Insecta > Lepidoptera > Yponomeutidae > Zelleria > Zelleria hepariella. The sequence goes on along the minus strand of OX439383.1, from coordinate 4,668,144 downwards.
TGTGTTACTTACGCTCGAAGTGCCGATGTTTAGAATACATTGCGGGTTGCAATTTTAACGTCATTTTATGCAAGAAATATTCAAAATTTTGATATGGCTTCTTGAGAAGAAATGTTAAGCACTCGATACTGAGCAAATTTCTGTAATAAAAAAAGTTTGAAAAGTCCGACTTTGAACCTCATTATCTCGGAAACCGTTGATTTCCCAGGTATAGTTCCATGGGCAAAAATGTTCAGTATGATGAGGACAATGCGTGGTTTCCCGCTTTGTTGGCGGTCTTTTAACACCCTGTATTTATCTGCAAATAAACCGGTTTTCAGGACTAGCAACTATGCGGTTTATTTACAGAATAAGCACACTCGCAAAGTCTGTAAAGCAGTTATCTCTCAATAGCTTTAGCGTTGTGGTGGCTTCGACACCGAGGGGTACAAGTACAATTTTCGCGAGACTCTATCTAGAGGTATAGTATTCAGGGAGAATGTAGAGCTAAAAACCTAGACTTTTAACTGATTTCTTCTTCTTCCAAATCGGTTCCTCAATTCTGAGGATCGTGATTATAATTATACAATATTTTTCTAACGGTCAATTGGTCATCACGGTCATAGGTGGGGTGGGATGCGTGCTGGATGGAACCCCCTGCAGCCATCTCTAGGCCATCGCACCAGCGAATTGGTGTTCTTGCTAGATATCGATATAGTATAGCGATAGTTGTCTATCGATACGTTACATTTGATACTATTGATAAGACAATCGATAGTTAAGTGTATATGGACGACAAAATTCTAAAGACATAGTTTCAGAAACATTACCTTGGGCAGGGTTTTTTTTAGCTAGGATCGAACTTCTGAGAAAATCGCACACCTAGCAGGCTCGTAAAGATCATCATTCTAGCTCCCATGCGATCTTGGAAAACTTGTCCTAACTTTCACGATCCATCAGAAGAAGTGTAAGTTGCCATGCGTTTTCGACTTCCATGGGTAATGTTAGTGAGTAGAACAACTCACTAAACCTTAACAGGATCTTTTTGTAACACGACGTATTAGTAACTCTTATAAAGCGTGAAAATAATGAACGAAAGTAGGTTACGTGGAGAATGATTAAAAATGTTCTAGTGGAGAGGTGGCTCGTGAAATGGGCTACCAGATAATATAATTGAAATCGCCTTTCGGTCACGATCGTAGCGCGTACAGTCGTCGACAAATCGACTAATTACGAGTGGTTTTGCTCCACTGAAAGACCGTCTCCCCTGCTCCTGCTACGCTAACATGGCAGGTACAAAATTAAATGTACCCAATTGAAGAATAAATGTTAAGCAAGCAAAGTCTTTGACCCAATGTCAAAGGAAAACTGCAAAACAAAAAAAAAAAAAAAAACATGGCAGGTATAGACTGATTTGTCTACCTTTAATGTTAAATTGTACTATTGTACTGTTAAACCGCTTCTAAGCTTTTGAAGGAAACAAGTTGGCCAGAGCTACCTTCCCTAGCCAGCAATGAACAATAACACGATATCTTGAAGAGAGTCCTTGGAAAGTCAGCACTTCACTTTACTGAACTTCTAACGGTCCTGTGCGAGGCTGAAGCGTTACTTAATTCTAGGCCACTTACGTATGTTTCTGAGGATACAGAACAGTTCAAGGCACTAACACCAGCGATGTTTATGAGGGTTGATGCTGCAAGTCAAGAGAGGATTAATTGTACACTGGACCATTTAGATGGGAACGTTTTAACGTCTCGCTGGAAGTATTTGGTCAAACTGAGTCGAGACCTCAAAGAAAAATTTCGCAGTGAATATTTGTCAACACTAACTCAGAAACGAGGTACGGATAAGGCGCTTAATCGAGTGAAAGAAGGTGACGTGGTTTTAATAGGCAGTGAGGATGCAAAAAGGGTCAATTGGCCCTTGGGCCTTGTAGAAGAAATATTCCCCGGGGCTGATGGCGAGTGTAGAGTGGCGCGCATAAGAACCGCTGTAGGAGAAAAGGTCAGACCTCTACAACGGCTTTTCCCTCTTGAGGTTAGGGCAACTAAGGCTGCCACCGCTTTACCACACGTTCCACAGCAGGTCCCAGGTCCCGCTTGTACACGTACTGGTCGGCCTATCAAAATCCCAGACAGACTGGATTTGTGAGTTTATTTTCCAGTTTGTTATTCTTGTTGTTACCTTGCTTGCCCGCAATGGCAAGGGGGGAGGATGTAGAGGTTCCGGCTAGGAGGTTCTGAGGTAATTTACTCCTTGGCGGACTGACCATGTATTTTGAAATATTTTTTATTTTAGTTAATTGTCAAATAATAACAACGTATGAGAACGGACGTATTTTTTCTTCTTCTCTAATTTCTTTATTACTTTGGCCGAGAAATATTGCTCTATCTTTGTGAATCCTATAATATCCAACAAATGGAAAGCCATTGTTTCAGCCCCAGACTCCACGGAGAAGTAAAGGGATCAAAGAAGAAGAAGAAGCTTTTGACGTACCTAAAGATAAAATATTCGGGTTTAATTCCTTTACAATTTTATATTTTTCCTGTCCAAAATATTCCTCCTCTTATTGGGGCCGTATTTTCTGGTGCCGAAATTCTTAGTTGGCATGGCACCTAGTGTATCCTTCACTATGACTTTTGCTCGTGGTTGTCCGGGCAACCGGGCGTGCTGACGCCAGCGCGTCTAATCGTCGTTTATTGGAGAAAACCGATTACTCGCCATCCACGGCCTCGGCCCACCGTTACGACATGTCACTGCTGATCGAACTATTCCTCTAGGTACACGACAAAGGATGGAGAGGTGGCCCTGCTAGACGGAAATTGACCCTTATGTATGAAGCTGTAAGGCACTTTGTGTCAGCTGTAAATAATGTGAAGGTATCTCGGAAACTGACCATGACACCATGCTTTGATTGGAAGATAAAACCGTTGTTTCGTAGTCAAGTAAAACCAAGATGGCGTATTAATGTAATAGCAGTAAAAACTGCTTTTAAAACCATAGGTAGGTACGCTCCTAGAACATACGATTTTGTTATTTTTTTGCCATGTAGGCACTTTAATTAAAGGCCTTGGCTGACACCTACACAAACACGGCGCAGGGCAACAACTCGCGAGTCACGCAGGGCGCTTTCTGGTAAAAACTACAAAAAGTAAATTATATCGACGGAATCGAGTCCGCCTGATTGATGATGAGTGAGCATTTTTAATTTATTTTATTCCTTGGATTCGACGGGAGGCCGAGGTCACATTTGACGCGTCGACTATAAAAACAACGAGCGCGGCCGCAGCACCGCCTCCGCCGGAATTTTGCTTCAAATAACTATTAATATTAATTGACTTTTACCGAAAAACAAGCGGCAGTTGTTTTAGATGAGCTTTTTTACAAGAACAATGACGATGCGTTAATTTTTAATTGGACTCTTCTCCTCCGCTATGATATGTGGCAAAAAGTGCGAATTTCTGATTTCAATTTGGGCCTCACATTTTGTTTTCTTGCATCATCAGATAACATCGCTAAGACCCCTCAACATCATCTACACTGGATTATAGTCTCTATTTGTATAGCCGAGCAGCCTTGCCGTCACTGAAGACAAACACGCAGAGGATGTGGAGCGCACTTGAGCTAACAGTTCCTACGTCACAGCATGGCAGAGGCCGCGCCAGGGCGAGACTTATCTACTACTAGCTATTTTACCTTTAACTTGGGGCTTTACACTTTTTGGTCATGATTTATACAGTGTCTATAGTAGTAGTAGTGTTATCCATTTGGTGAGTGAAGAGCACTCAGAGACCGTAGTGCCTTGGACTTGTTTAGATGGGGTAAGGATGATAATATATCCTCTCAGCTAAATTGGCATATTCCAAAGGAGAGAACGAAACATATCTGTAAAGCCAACTAGCCCAGTGACAGTTCCTTCGAAAATAGTAATCTAAATGGTTGAAACTGAAGTGGGCCTATCTAGGGGTCAAATTACTAATCCGTGCATTTAACAATGTAGAGAAATTACCATTCAACTCTACACCGAACGATGATAGATAGGGTTTAAGTACGGAGACCTCCATTTCGGTCTTTTGTACAACTGTTTGTCACGATGACCCTTCGATTGAAGAACGTTGAGTTTCTCACGAGCTACGTCTAATGCGTTGTAAACTGCACTTAATCCTGTCAAGACGATATTTCGCACACTCGGCCGGATAGACACGCAATTTCATTGAAAAGTACAGCTGTACAAAGGCGATTAATAAGCCGTTTGTCATGTCCCTTTGAGGACTAGTTTCAATTCAATTCAAGTCGAGTTTCGATGATCTACGACCTGTAGTTATCTGATAGGGTTGTGGAAACGAGTTTTTACTTTCAGCCGTTCCGCGAACCTTGGACGTCTTTAGAAAGGAAATCCAGTCATCTAATTGTTTCGAAGGCGAAGAAGCGTTATCGCATTCACAGTTTTAAATTGGACTACCGTCACGCGCATAGCTCTGCCCTCAAAATGGTATGTTTCGAGAGCGAAAGTGTATAATTTGCATATAACAATACGACACCTGTTAGGCTGTGGCATGTGGGCGCGTGGTCCTCACAATGGCCGGGTCTTCATTGAGAACAGTTGCTGCAGTGCTGCGCCACAGAATGGCCGTGTAAATGAACTCTTTTTTATTATCTTTATAGCAGCCAAGGTCGTTCCCATTATGTGCCAGTGTGGCAGGCGCTTTGTGCTCCTTGCTGGCTGTTTCTGCCATACTCTTTTATTCTCTTACTATGTATGAACAGTCGAACACCTTTTACGGTTCTTTTAAATCTCATCCAACGGCGAAACGCTAAACGTAGGTATTGTTTAGTGGTACAGGTCGACGGAACGTTATGGTGTACCTGTCTCGTACATCACCATAACATTTTTCACAGCCATTTTTATACGTAAACCTTGAAATACGCGTATTCCTTCCTGCTAAGTTGTTTGTTTTTCGTTACAGGTAGCTAAATTCCTACACTCAAACTTATGTAACGGAATAAAAGGCTAGCATAGCACTGAGGCGAGAAAACGACCGAACAAAGCGAAACACATGTGAACATGACAAGTACACACGCTTAGCTAGGGTGCCGGCCGACTATCGTGGAAATCTACAACCTGAGCTCTCGATAAGCAAGTCAAACAAGCCTCGACAACCCATTAGAGGGCACTATCTTACATCTCCTTCGTAAATTAACACCACGTGTGGCGATACGAATCTACGAGGGCATTCTCCAAATTTACGATCCAAAATATTTTTCCATAGAAGCGACAGTGAAAAGGAATTTGCATAGCGTCGACAATGGCGAGCGGTTGACAAGTGATCAATTGTGTAATTTTTGCAAGTGAATGGGCAGTTATGAGAGCCTGTAGTCTGTAGGGTCGGTTGGGAGTCCGACCGGGTTATTAAATTACAATAAGTCCCGTAAGGAAGCGGTGGATCGTGTTTTAGGGATAAGGAAGGGTTGATTCGTGCGTGCGTTAGTGACCGTTGTACGCGAACCGGACTTGGAGCCCAGAAAGGAAGAATCCATGGCTGTTATAAGTGAGAATTGTAGGATTCGTTTTCAGCTTACTACCTATTTATATTAAAGCTATAATTACAGCCTGTAATCATAACACCACAAATATAAAAATTAAAAAAATTTGAAAAGGTGGATGAAAATCTTGAGGATTTAGGTCGCAAAATTCTGAGAAAACATAACAAAGTTTGGTAGCCCGCTTAAACATGCCAATGTATTTAAACTCTGTAGAAGTCTGTCGTAACTTTTATCTATTTGCAATGATTTAATTTCACACTTCACCGAACGTGATTTAAAATTTACTCTACTACCATATTGAACCACATTACTGTGATCTCTATTTCGAGAGCTAGAGAGGTTGCAGTCGAATAACAAAGAGTGTGTTTGATTGTTAGCGCAAAAGCATAGATAATGTAATTTCGGTGAACGGTTTTCGAAAATGTGTGAACCCGGACGTCCATGCTCCGATATCGTATCGTAGTCGTAGCAGACACTTCTATTTTGATACGAACAAGTAGATTTTTTAAAACAATTAATAACATTGTTTAATTTTCAAAAGTGATTAAAAAATAAAACAATTGAAAGAACAATCAAATCATCCTTGTCAGGGCTTTATGGATAATGGAAAGTAAAAAAAAACTTAGGCTTTGGCATCCACAGTACTTAGTTAATTTATAAAGTGCCGGTGGTACCACCATTCAAACCACATGGTTTTCTAAGTTACCACTCGGACGATAGGAAAGTTTTAGATGGAGTAGGCTTGCCCACACCCATAACATAAATGTTATGGAAAGTACACGCCGTAAATAATTTGTTATATTTGTTATGCAAGGATGCAAAATTATTGTTTGCAGTGAGTGCTTGTATTCAGAAGCACGAGACGCAAATAATATTGCATCTGTGCGAAACACTTTTCATCTCACAGAGCGAGGAAATAACTATGTTAGATACAAGAAAACAATAGACAACTAGGTGCCACGACAGCCAGTCAGAGTGTACGTACATAAAGGTTAGTGGAATGAGTTTCCTTCTTCTTTGATTTGACAGATCTGATGAGACAAAGGAGTTCCTTCATTCATTTTTTACACAATAGGGCGTCGCGTTCAAATTTCGAAGCGCACAAAAATCTTAGTTTAAAATAGCCTTTTCCACGATCGTATGTATCTAGTAACAGCAAACTTTCCGAGCGTAGGAGATGAAATAGTTATTTGTTATGCAAGAATGCAAAATTATTGTTTGCGGCGAGTGCTTGTATTGAATACCGAGCTAGCGAAGGTTTCTAAAATTGAGCCACGAGCGTAGCGAGTGGTTCAAAAAAAGAAACCTGAGCGTAGCGAGGTATTCAGAAGCACGAAACGCAAATAATATTGCATTCGTGCGAAACACAAAACTTTTCATCTCACAGAAGCGAGGAAATGACTTTGTTAGCCAAGCGGGAAAAACTCTATAGACAACTACTTACAGGCAGAACAGGTGAATCAAATAAGTTCCTTTTAAAAGCATATTTTACTGTAGTTACGGCTGCCGCACTAAATTTTTGAGCTTCGTTGGTATTAAAACCATTCGTTTTATTAATAATTTCCTGAAGTTTATTTATCCAGACACAAAAATAATGTAATTAAAAGAATGTTTTTTTTTCCGGGTGCATTCTGAACTTTTACCATATAATATTAAAAATTCTAGGAGATAAAAAAATAAATTAGTAATATCGTTTGAAAAAATGTATTTAACAAAGCAAAACATAATTATCTATTTGATAAAACAGAAGCGAAGCATTTTTTTTATTTACTGGTATTATAAAATAAATATTGTGTACAAAATATTGAAAAGACTATAAGAAGAAACCGCGTTTCTGAATGTTCTATTCCGTGACTTAACCTTTTTAAAAGATGCTTATGCCCCATTTACATTCACAGTTTTGTATAGAGAATGGGCACGAACAATCACTTTCGCTGAAGTACGCGTGTAAATGAACTATGAATGAGGCTCTTTTTTCTCTCAGGACTTGGCATCTTATTAAACGGCCAGTGTTTTTTTCTTTTTCAACACCATAGGGCGCGGGAAAGAGTGTCCCGGCGTCGTGTTCAAATTTCGAAGCGCATAAAAATGCAGATAGTTTAAATCCGGCCTTTACACGATCGTAAGTTACTAGTAACAGCAAACTTTCCGAGCGTGGGAGATGAAAAGTAAATTAATCTAACCTCACCTCCAAGCTCGAGTTAACCACTGCATGCAAGGGTAGTTACAGGGCGAGACGGGGCAGGGGTACATTCCCACGGTCGGTCGGCTGTGGTTTGTCCCCTGCACGGCAAGGTTGCGAATATAAGTCGTCTGCTCCTAATAACGATGATTGGAGTCCAATGGTTGCAACTTGCAGTCATTGGGTGTGTTTGATTTTTGGATTGAATTAACTGCGGCCTAATAGTTTTGGGTTGGTTTTGGTCACAACTGGGGCCTACAATAAGCAAAGGGTTGTATTTAATCGCGCACCAAAAAAACCTGAATTGCACATTAAAAAAAAACATAGGTTCAAACCTAACCTATACCTATTGATATGCAATCATAGTTTTTTAGTGTGCAATTCAGTTTTTTTTGGTGTGCGATTCAATATTTCCGATAAGCAAAAGTTATATGAAAAAAGTTAAATATGCTCTAAATTATTGGCCGAGAGCAATTAATGTAATGTCGTTAGTCGAGACTCGAGATGGCGTAAAGTGCTACTTGTACGCATTAAAATACATTTTTCGTACAACTTTCTATAACACCGAATAACAACACTGTCATAGACCCTATCTTGACAAGCCCCTGCAGTGTCCAAATGATCACTTCAAGTGCTTAGACCAAGGGTGCTCAACCCCAGGCCCGCACACCACCGGTCGCACGGCCACAGTGTTGCCCGCGAAAGAATTTTAAATGGCCCACGCAAGTAAATTTTGACATTCGCACCATTTTGCATGTCCTGAGAGTATTGTCAGTGGACCATCGTAAACGTCTGAATCCACAGTTTAGCCTGACTTTTAAAAAGGTTGAGATCTAGAGTGCGTGGAAGTTCCACTGTATGCTCAATGCTGTACAAATAGACGTAAAGCCTAGCAGGGCAAAGACAGACATAGACTGGGCTTGCGTAAGCTTTCCAGTAGACATACATACTCGTATTACAAGGTGCTCTCTGTGGCTCACTAGAGCCTTCAGTGAAAAAAAAAATACCTGGAACCTGGTGCAAGAACATAGAACGAGATGGCAATAGCGCCGAAATATAACTACCACAAGGAAATGAGAAATTGTTCGGTACCATTTGAAACAACATCTCATAAAAGAAGATGGACGCTAGTTTGACGTAAAGTTAAATCGCGGGCAAAAGTAGGTATTTACACAAAAGACTCGCAGACTACCACGTGATCGGATGAAACACGTGCAAGCCGAGTATTGCCGAGCCTTTCGCAACACACACCGCACCGCGTACCTACCTACAGGCGAACAATAAACACACATTTAAGAGACCGAATTACTTCTGCCCTGTATAATTTTATACGCATTTTAAAATATCTTTTCACAATGAAAGCTCGGAACGTGGGATTTATGATGGCGAAACCCGTTTAAGGGGTGGTCTCACCAACCCTTGAGGGGTAGCAAGGGTCTGCGATTTCTTCGGTTTTTTTTCGAGTTGCGCCCCAGCTGTTATATGACATGTTATAAATAAAATCAAGTCGAGATCCGGGTGAAGCGAGCTGTGGGCTAGAGGTTTCCAAACTGTAAAATAGCGGCACTACACGACGGCGCTTGACATCGTAAGTGATGTGATCGTAACCTGGTTAATCAATTAAATTCTTGTGATTAAGGCAAAAAATATGCAGAATAAGAAAGCCTTGGTTGAAAATATCGAAAAATAACGTGGAAAATCAGTTTCACGTTATTCTGGCCAAGAAAATAACTGCGCGGCGTATGCAGAGCCGACAGCCAACTACACTTTCAAAATATCATAGACTATCGTACAGTCGGCCACATGCTAGAATACTCCTTTTTGTTCGTTTGGCGCTCTTATGCCGCGCGCGGTAAGTACTGCCATGGGGTATCTGTGACTGTGGCCGACCGTACCTAACAAACTTGCCACACGTGAAAATAAACTAGTAATGGATGATTGTATGTTTCTTTTAAGTTCCCTAAGCCGTACTCATCCTTGGTCGAATAAAGTTTGTTTCTTACAAGTCAAAACCTTAATAATGTCTACGAAAAATCAAGGTCTAAAGTTACGTTTCATTAGTAGCGCGCCCGAAGTTTGAGGATCGCTGCTCAAATATTGGCGTGCAGAGGTATTGAATATAATTCGATACAGGACGTCCTTTAAGTTTTGGGGCAATTATTATTGTTATTCATACCGTGAAACCGTTTCGTATCTTTCATTATTATGATGATGGATGTTTTTAGCGAAACACCGGTAAAATTGCAAAATTAAATATTATCGAAGCCAATATTGCGAGAAATTATGTTGCATTGGTTTAGGTCACCTTCAGTACTTATATTTACTTATATTATGCCATTTTTTAAGTTCATTGTTACAATTTCGTTAAACAAAGGGGTTCTCTTCACCAAGGCATTCCCCAACAAATTCCGACACTGACGGTGCCTAAAGCATCTCGTATAGTCCAATATTATATTTGTAGTCTTCTTTTTCAGCCGCAAATTCTAATACAATTACGTGAAAAAGTGATTACGCAATAATTGCACAAGTTTTCGCGCAAGCTCGTACAATCTCGGGCAACAATGCGTCTCAGTAAGTATAACAAAGGCATCACCCAAACATTCACGCCTCCTTGCCTACTGACCCAGAGAACGCCAATAAAAGACTTCAAACGACGTATTAATTAAGGCAACAATAAGCACAATAAAAACCTCTTTCAGCGAACATCGGGACTTATGATAATCGGAGAGCAATCATAATAGCGGCCAACAAAGAGCACTATGACTAAACATTGTGTTTATCTCAAACACTTTACACCGACATACAATACAATACTATACTTTTTACAATAACGCAGGTTGAAAAGACTGTTTTGTGTGTATAGACGCGCGCGCAAATGTTTCGCTCACTAATGTCGTTGACCTCCCAATAGAAAGATGCGTAATGGTATGAAACTTCATTAATTCATTGCGAATTATTCGGCTTATTATTGCAACTTTTTGCTGACTTTAACTACAGAGTGTCTTATTGCAAAAATCACTTAATGGATTCTGTTTGAAACGTCAGAATATTTGGGTGAAGGCAAAAATTTCGCGATGAGCAAACAACACAAAGACATTTTAATGAACAATTAATTAAGAGATTGTAATCGCGCACGTGATTGGCGTTTCGCATTATGCGGCGATTAGCGGCCGAAACGCTTTTGTGGTCCACTGTACGCGCGCTGAAGTTCGACGACCCGCGAATATTAACCGATGACATGTTTGTATAGCGGCGTGTAAAATGAAAATTTTGCATATCTATCGGATTTCTCGCATTATTGTGTAAATTCGAGCTTTGTGCTGCTTCCAAACCGCCGCTAAAAGGTAATCGATATTATCTATTCATCTCAAGGAGTGCTGATGACACGTGCCCACAAGATACACCTATTAACATAAAGTTCAGCTTTACGACAGTATACTCGCATCATAATCTTTCAATTGTGTTGGCGCACGGTCATTGATATTAGATTTGAATTTATAGTTTCATTTGTTATTCGTACGTTGTTAACAGGTAGTAGAATTAATATTATTATGACTACTAGCACGAGCTTTTGTTATGTAAAATACATTAAATTGAAAGCAAACTTGTATTTTAATAAATTAACATCAATTTTCTACATAACAAATATCAATTTCGTAATTTCTTAGCGGAGTCTCTAAGCTTGTTTCTATTTTCTTAGAAAAGACATCAACGGGCAACGGCACTTGCGCTTGCGCTTCTTTTCCCTGAAAACAGATGAAAGTGAGTTACGAGGACCACCGAGCGGTGTTGCTTTCTGGAACCATTCTGTAGGCTCTACAGCAGTCATTCTCAAACTGTTTTAGCATCTGAACCCTTTTACCTTTTAGGCATGCAATATTTTACGTCGCCCGAAATTTGTGGAGCAGAGTTCCAGTGAGAAAGCGCGGCAGCATGAGTTCTTTTACGCATTTGTGTGTCTGTGATAGAGGACATTTCATTGCATCAACCAGAGAAAAGAACTGAGGCCTCTGCATTTTATACCGTTCAGTGGTACGTTCACTCAAACTAAACAGCGCGTTAAAAGACCGCCAGCAAAGCTGGAAACCATTGGTTTCTAGTATGCGTGCCTTTCGGGTTTTTCGGCGGTCTTGTAACACCCTGTATAGGTGAAGTGACCACTCGGACGTTGCAGTGTCTGGAATATTGTTTCAAAAAGAAACGGTGACGGGAAGAGCTCAATTAGTTTGGGAAGGGCACTCTCACCACTGTGCTTCGCGAAGCACATTTTGAGTATGGCTGCTCTATAGGCTTTACCTAGGACTTGATGAGAATGGTGTAACGGTAGGCTTTATTGCTTATTTATTTCTATGAAGCAAGTACACCCGACAGCACGTCAGACTGTACACTTTTATTGTAAAGCCGCCCCGAACGTAAGCGAGTAGAGTGCTAGCGTGTAAGCGTCGACGTGTTGTCGTGTGTACATATGGAAGATTTGATGGCGGTTATCGATATGGTGAGATTTTCCCTAAAATCGGTTACCAAAAAAGGAAAAAATTTACTTCAGTAGATCACAACCCCATAGTTCGGTGTTGGATGTAGGTTAGGTAGGGTAGTTAGCTAGATCTAACGGTAAGTGACATAAATGCTGGCTCGTAAGGATTCACATGATACCTAAGATAGCTCGTGTCATAGCTCTCCAATATTATTAGAAAAGAGCCCACAGGTTGACCCCAGTAGATCACAAACCCACACTACGGTGTCAGATGGTAGTAGGGACGGTCGGCCACAGTCTAGGATACCCCATGGCAGCTCTTACCGCGCGCGGTATAAGGGCGCCAATCGAACAAAAAGGGATATTCTAGCGTGTGGCCGATTGTACAACTAGCGGTCAAGTGACATGGAGGTTGGCTCGTGTGGAGTGTGGATGGGCGCCGCATCCTGCGCGAGTCGAGACGAGCCTTCCTGCGCGGTTGCACGCGCCGCCGAGCGCGACAGGGGAGACGCGGCATGAACGATCACGAGGACCAGCGGGAGCAGAAGTATACGGCCAATTGGACGAAGCAGTAGGGCAACATAGCTGGAAATAAATTGCTTACTTTTTATTGTAGACTTCCAGAGTCAGAACTGAGGCCTTTCAACTAATTCGCCTATTCGTAGTGACCAACATGCTTACTTGTGTATTTTTAGTTCTTATTATCATTGTACTGTGTTTTATCTTGTGAATAAATATCTTACTTACTTACTTACTCCAATGAGCCGTTTTCAACTGACAGTTAAAAGCTGATTTTAAAATTCTCGCTAGATGGCACAGAAAATACGGCTACATAACGGCAGTCAAATAACGCTTTTTCCCACAGATTCACAGATTAGAAAGTACTAATACTAAAGATACACCAACACCACAGATAAGAATCAGGCTTGCCATGTTCAATCGGTAAAAATGCCGTGTCATATATTTGCAATTTTTATTCTTAAAAGCAAAAACATAAATGGTTTTGGATAAATATAGAATAGGTAGGTAGGATACTGACATCAACTACGTGATGCGATAAAATTTGCAAGCAATGAATTGTGTTTCTGGTTATGATTATTACAGTTTACGGTAATTTGTCGTACCGTTGGCAACACTGATAAAATTTCAACTGACTGCCGTTATAGTGCCGTATTATAAGCGCCATCAGTGGAGAAAAAAAGAACTACGTTTTTTTTTTCTGATAACGGCCAATTGGACGAAGCAGTAGGACAACATAGCTGGAAATAAATTGCTTACTTTTTATTGTAGTCTTCCAGAGTCAGAACTGAGGCCTTTCAACTAATTCGCCTATCGTGACTTTACACCACATTTTTTTCGTGAGCATTTCTTATACAAACTCGCTGGCCCTGAGGATGATTTACAAGAAATCCTCTCGTAGTGCAACTCTGGTTGCCAAAATAATACCAGGTCCAAGAGTTAATAACATTGTGGTATAATTATCTTAATATCTATAAAGATCCCTTAGTACTGCGGTTGAAGGTGAAGACAGCAAATCTTGCTCATGGAAGATACGGTCACTTGAGATACTTAATCAATCTCACAAAAAAATGCACTCATCGTCTCAAGATTAATTAAAAGGGTATTCTTTAAATATTTCCCTAGCTTGGGTAAGTATTTTAGAAAATAAAAGGCAAGAAATTATAGTAACCACAGTTTACTCTCAGTGTGCCAGATTGGTCGCGTCTCCCTTGCGTACGCGCATAGATAGGTGTAGCGTTACCGACGACGGCCACCGGATATCGCGCGCGCAATCACACCGTGATCTATTAATTGTCCCTACTTTATTCTACTATGATTAAATGAACTATGATCTGCAGCATGACAAAAAGATATTCTCAAACTAGGGAATCGTTTTATCATGAATACTCAACCACCTTGATCTACCTACCTACCGAGATCCTTGGAGTTTCTTTACCATGCTTCTTCTCCAAGAACGATCAGAGCTAGTGAAGCTGGAGAAAAAAAAAGTAGCTAGATACTTAGTATTAGATAGTAATAAGTATCTGATTTATATAATTTTTTTACTTTAGATAATATTTTGACGTTCAATGTAAATAATTTATTTATGGCATATTGAATAAAAACATTTGATTCTGATTCCTTAAGATCAACTTAATGAAAACCTTAAAGTTTCAGCACGTTACTAACGAGCCAACCAAAATTTTTGTGCCGTTCCCAAAAAAATCAAGCTTTAGAGTTGTAAACTTTATCGAGTATTTATCCCATTCTTATATAGTTCGAGATGGTACATGCAGGAAGATAAGAGTTTTATATTAGACACCAGCATAGGTAGCTGGGTAACCCTACTCTCTCACAGGCTCTACAACAGGCCCTGCATCCATCTAAAATCCGTCCACAAATATCTACCGAGCACAAAAATATTTACTCTTGCAATTGCTCACACACAGCCCAGCAAGCTTAATAGGCAGGGCTGTGTGGTAAAAGTCACCACTAGAAGATTTATGAATCATCCGCTAAATATTGTAGAGGCCTAGATGTCATTACTGCTCTCGCTCGTCTCCGCCGGCCACGCAAGCCGACAGCGTCGACGGCCTAATGGACGCGTCCCGAGTTCCCGACACAGTCTGACAACTGACAAGCGACGTGACGCGTCACGCTGCACTGTGCGTCTTGTCAGCGGCTGCAGATGCAGTATGCAGTGCATACCGTGACGTGGGGCAATGGAGGCTGCTTGCGAATTTGTGCTTTTTAGCAGACTGCTGATTGATCTTTTCTACGTTCGGATTCTACTGTATTAATGTGGTGACACCGGCCTACTAAAGTAATCAGGTCAGCGCTTCTATTATGTAAAAATTCCACTCAACCTCAAAACACTCCAAAAAAGCCCTTATTGAAATGAACAATACATTTTTTGACATTTAAAAACCGTTATTTTTACGGTGGATATTTTTAGATAATACAGGGGCTGAGTAGATACCACGAGTGCGAAAAAGCTGTGCTGGACGTCTGCCGGACACATATGTGACGGACGACATGACAGATATGACAGACAGACAAACTAAGGCCTTTGCATCTACGTAATGAGATGATATATACAGAGTCCAGTGGCATCTTCACTCACACTAGATGGGTGAAGAGACCACTCGGCGCTGCAGTGCCTAATAGATAGATAGATCCTAATACTATAGATTGTTTATCCAACTTATCACTTTCAGTGACAGTGACAGTAAGCACTCGTGGTAGCTGCTCTGGTCTTATTAATGATACCTACTTGAAACAACACGTGTTTAATAAGATACATATCAAACTTCATAGGCAGTGAGGGACTCCTTAAATGGAGAAGGAGGTACTACCTTCAGTTAACAAGCCCTTGATAGATCTAGTTTTCTGAAGTTTACTATAGGAGGAAAAGGTTTTCAAAGGTGCGGTCGACTGCACTTTTTTTTTTTTTTTTTTTATGTAGCCTGTACAATCGTACATGTCCCACTAGCTGGGCAAAGGCCTTCTCTCAGAGAGAGAGTTTGAGCTTAATCACCACGCGTGCTCAATGCGGGTTGGCGATTTTTGCGTTGAGGGTATAATGCCTCATACGCTCAGGTTTCCTCACGATGTTTTTCCTTCACCGTCAGCGAGTGGTATTGCTACTAGAAAATCACAAATGTACGTAACTTTGAATTTAAACAAAGTCATAGATACATGCCCGCACCGGGAATCGAACCGAAGACCTTTCGCTTCAGAGTCCACTGTTCTACCCACTAGACCACCACCGACTGCACTTATCTACTCTAAAATAACATGCAAAGTACACACATAAGTAACTATAAAATATGTTCCTTAAATTACACTATTGATAAAAATGGCACTTCAAAATGGTAAAGTAGACCATAAAGCCACTCACCATATACTCCAACATTGGCCGGGCAGGTACTGGCTGTCACACGGATGCTGCGCAGGCGCGCCGCCGGAAACGGAAGTTACGCGCGAGTCGGTCGGCTGCGGAAAAATGACGGCACTCAGAATTACTGGGTTGGTCACAGCGCTGCACTTAATTAAACAGCCCAGCCTGTGTGGACGTACCTTTAGTCAGTACTTAGTTGTACCTACTGGGTAAGTATGGGAGGTAAGCACTTTGCTAACTTAAGGTGGGATGATAGCAACGTGGCGGGAAATTCAAAATTTTCACAGTTTTTTCGACTTTTCGTTCGCGGAAATAACAAAGTATTCTTTTCATTATTGTAAACAACAGAACAACAATAATTCAGCCGATTATGTGTTCTGGTCTACGAAGCAGTGGCACTGCCCAAAAAACTTGTCATAGACCAGAACACATAATCGGCTGAATTATTGTTGTTCTATTGTTTACAGTTACAGTGGCCAATCCACTCACACTATATAAGGTGTTACAAAAGTACCTAACTCTTTTTACAGGGTAATAGCACCCGGTGATAGAGATCACAACCTAAATATTTTTTTTCTCTATGACGTTCCGTTAATTTTTAAATTAATAAAATGTGAACGATACGGCGGGAGAAAAGTATTTTTTAAATATTGTTTACATTGACTTTCACAGTGTTTTAACAACTCAAAGCTATGTAAATTCACCTACACGCACAAACATATTTTTAAATTTGAGCTAATAACAAAAACAAAAAAGTTATGAATTTTTTTCAATTTTGAGGTTATAAAATAAAAATTGTTATTTTCAACTTTTTTTTACAGATTTGACATCCTGTTGACCAGTAGGTTACACCCTGTAAAAAGAGTTAGGTACTTTTGTAACACCTTGTATGTATAGGTGAAGTGGCTTCTTGGATGTTCTAGAATTCTATATGGAGGGACCACCTTGTAATTTGGATTTGGATGGTAGAGTAAGGATAAAAGTTCACTTATTGTGCGATTTACAGATAACAAAAAATAAACAATTAAAAAAACTAACAATTCGTAGATAGACAGCTCAAAGTTATATCTTTTAACCTCCCTAAAACGTAATAATCATTATCAGCTCGTTAACAGCCACTGCTGAGTAAAGTCATCTTCATGCTCAGGCTACTTTTCATGGATCCTCCCACCCTAAGGGGCCTTTGGTTTTATCTGATGATTTAATTGATTTATCAAAAATGGCCGTTAGCGGTCACCTCCACCGACCTCGTCTGAAGATCTTAACTGTCCCTCAACCGCAAGGCACTTTCGTTCCAAATTGAAAAGCACGCGGTGACAGCTGACCGGAACATTAGCTGCTGACAGGGCCGGCTTTAACGAATTGGGGGCCCTGGGCACTTAATACCTCTATGATTACGATATTTTATGGCAAAGCAATATTACTTTGGCTCTTTTCATTTTTCAACACACAAAATATTGCTCCATGCTCATCAGTATCATCTTCTTTTTTATCTTCTCTTTATCTATATCTCTAAATAGATAAAATAAAGTCACTTTCCACGTCTGTCTGCATGTCCGCTAACTTCTCCTAAACTACGCAACCGATTTAGATGCGGTTTTCACAGTCAGTTTGATATTTTTCCACGGAAGGTTTATAGTACTTTTTTTCAGCCGTGCCTTTGCACGGGGGCGCGTCGGGCGTTTTCTTTATGGGGCGGGTCGTTAGTTTACAAAAAAGTCATATGAAAAGAAAACGTAAACCCTATGAACGCGGGGCGCTGGGCACGTAACGAATACATAGGGGCCCCGTGGATTAGGATACTCGTATCCCAGTATGTAAGAGCACGGTAAGAGCTACCATGGGGGTATCCTAGCATGTCGCTGGCCGTACATGAGATAATTTAATTTGAAAACCCCATATTTTATCCACGGTTACCCCTAATCATTTAGGTACACTTTGGGGCGCTCTCCTTTTGTCAAAGATATTTGTCTGTAGGTATCGGTTAAATGATGAGGCTAATTAAATTTCCAAATATTGCGGGGCCCTGAGTACTACTCCACTGTGGCCAATAGTTCAGAGGGCCCTGTCCGTTCGTGACCCCGCGCCGTGACCTGTCGCGCCGCCGTGAAATGCGGGAAATCGCCGTGCGCCCGCGCAGCGTGCGCTACGCTCTCTTTCGGGACGCTTCACATGGTGCGACTCTCTCCGCGATTGTCCTGTGACCTGTTCTCCTTTCTTCCGCATTTTACTAGTTTTTTGTAGTGCTTGTTAACTTCTGAAGAACTTTACTTAGGCCCACTTGCGTCAGCCAACGAGTTATATGAACCAACAAAGAGTTTACTAACTCTGAGTTACATACCTTGTCTTTAGGTAAAAAACAAAAGGGAAAAAAACAAAAGAAAAAAATCATCGTTATTCAAGTATTTAAGAATCCTTTTGACGGCACAACAATCTATACTAACTTGTTAGAGATAGGTAGAGAACTATTAACTTTCGTAATCTTGTAGGTATGCACGTGAATATCAAAACCACGTGACAGTGAAATAGCAAGCATTTGTGCGATAATTTGCTTATGATGGTAATGGTGGCATTGTAGAGAGGCCTACAAAATTTGGTGTACACGATCCTCTCCAGGTCCGAAATACCTGATAATTCCTCTAACGATTTCCATACCACACCGTGAGTTGTAAAGGCCCCTAATGGCCAACCAACAGTACGTGTGAGACTGCTATGTGGGCACCTCGCACGTTCTTAATCGCTCAGAGTATTAAGGGAGTGATCAACTCGTCTCGAGGCGTCTTTTTGCAACAATTGCCGTGCGAATTTGACTATTTTGGCACTGCAGCGGTAAGGGGGTCAGAGAAACACCTACGTACGTACACACGATTTCGCATGCAAATAAAGACTCAGCTATAGTACACACGACAGCACGTCGACCCTTACACGCTAGCACATTACTCCGTTACGGACAACTTTACAACCAAAAGTGTACAGTCTGACGTGCTGTCGTGTGTATCAGTTATTGTTGTCAAAGTAGCTAGCATAGCATAAGGGCAATATCTACATGGATACAATATCTCTATCCCATTATTTTGATCTACATAGAGCGGTAGAGATATAGGTGTATCGAGATATACATTTCGATATAGTGGCACATACAAAGCCAGTAGTTTTATTAAGTTTCCGTTTGCTCAAGACATTCATGAAAAAAAAAAAAGGCAATGAAAAGGCAGGAAAACTTTCACTCAAGTTACTTAAACGGTACGAAGAAAATTTAAATATAACAGATCAATAAAAAATCTGTCTGTAGTACACCTACAAAAATTCTATTAACATGTGATAATTTGTTTGGAAATAACCATATCTATCTTTGGTAGCCCCTGATCGTTTACAGTTTTTAGAACGCTCTCCTATTGTAAATATGGTGAAAACCAATTGCCTATAAAATTATGAGGCTAGTATAAACTGTTACATTGTAGATTTTTGTTGCCACGTCATAAGAGAGGAGACAAGGTACAAAGCTAACGGAGGTAGTGGCCAGTGATGTTCTAAAGTTTCATCACGAACGCTTTTGCACAAACTGGAATTATGTAATTTTTTACTCCATTTCCCTGCCAGCATGGGCAGTGAAATGCTCATGGAAATAAACTGGCACTCCATAACAATTCATCCGTTGCGTAATCAAGAGCCATTTTTAGCTATTACGCGGTATTACCTAAAAATATTGCGCGTGTACGATATTTTCGCTCCAACTTGGAGAAAGTTCGCAGTTTATCGTTTTGTTCCGAGGCTCTTGGAGCGTTTGCGGAACTTTCCCACAGTCATAAAACTTTAAGGGCTTCACAGTCGTAACGTAAAAACTTGTGAGAAAACTTAGGCACTGCGCAGACAACAGTTAAGACCTAAACTGCACTTCGGAACTACAGGTTGGTCATTTAAAGTTGCCACGTGAAAAATTACGTCTTTAGCTCTCATTCTTTGAACCTGATAGAGACAGGCATCAAACATGAAACGCATCGCTCTTATTTCTTTCAGGCTATTTTTTTATTATAAAAACTATTTGCAAACCTCCGTATTGGTCATCTACTGATATAAACCAAGTTTCAGTAAAATCCAGCCTGTAGATTCGAAGGCGAATTTACAGTTTGATGTTATATTTACGTTATTTCAAGTTAGTTTCTATATTTAAATGTAAAATTAAGCAATAGATCTCAATAAAAAAGTATAAACACTAGATATTAAGAACCTAGCTATTAAGTTACCAGCCTATATTATTATCTATGTAGGTAATAAGGCATTTAAATTGCAGTACCCTTACACAGGGCTCATGTCATGGGACTCTATTTATTGTAACATCTTTAAAATATTGTAAAACTACCATTTGAAGCAATAAACGTTATGATTATGATAGTTTAGAAATTTAACCTGAACTACGTTTGTATGGGAAAATGGTGCTCTACGCGCTAAGCGTCCCTTTGTTATATCATTGTTATATCATATTTCATAAAAATATTCATATTCATACAAATATAGTCGGGCAAATCAAGGTTTATTTTTATTGTTTTTCAAAAGTCAACAAAAAGGTCAGGCCTCTCCCAAAGCACACCACATTTATTTGTTATCCTTCGTCATCCTCATATAAAAGATATAAAAGAATATAAAAGGGAGGTAATATAAAAGAAATAGTTCTTGGGTCAGCAGATGAAGCCACATTAGTGACATTGAAATTCTCTAACTAACAGTAGATACATTTTCAATTACCCAGCAGTCTTATAAAACGCTGGAGTGCAAGAAGCTTGCACCGGATAGTATACCCAGTGGCGACTTCTTGTGTCTGAGGCCAAGACTCGACCACTGCGGGTTCCTGGGCCTCTAGAGTAAGTAAATAGGGTCCTCTTCTTCTTCGGCCTGTCGCCACCCAATGCTGAGTGTAGGCCTCTTCCATTGCACTCAATTCCATTCGGTCTTGGGCTTTTCTCATCCAGTCTTTTCCTGCCAATTTTACTAGGTCCACCTCATTGGTTGTCTGCCGACATTTCTACGCCCTGTTCTGGTCCGAACATAATGTCCTAAATAAAGTTAAATCAAAAACATCTTCAATAATAAATTTGAGAAAATTAAAAATTTTAAAAAGTAAAGATACCTCACTCTGGTCATCTAATACTCATCACGATCAGCAATCCTTATTGCGACAAACAATAGTCGCGCATAGAAAAATTCCGACGCTCCCGTTCAAAAACCATGAATAATAGTCCAGCAAAAATCAAAGATATATTAACATGCAGGATAATAATTACTGTCGGGGACCGATGGGGTCCCACATGAGGGCTCCCGCGTCCATAAAGTACAGGGATATAACGCTGTACTTTCGAGTACAACGTGGGGAAAATTAATGCGGTACTTGATGAACTGTTTATGTCATGAAAGCGGGTTTGTGCAAGCATTCACAGATTTTGATGGGGATATGTAGTACAGTCGAGTGCACCAGTTTTAGTAATAAGTACTCATTAATTTTCTAAGTTATTTGATTGTGTAAGCGTTAGTGTTAGCTGAAAGACTCTGCATTTCTTTTAATTTCAGCAATATGCTAGTGTAGCAATTATCTCAGACTCAGAAGCACTAGCGGATTTAAGGGGGGGGGGGGGGGGGGGCTAAGGGGCTCAACCTGCTGGTGAACATAAAGACAAATCCGCAAAAAAAAGTTGAAAAACACAACTTTTTTTTTATAACCTCAAAATTGTAAAATTTTCAAAACTTTTTTGTTTTTGGATTTAGCTCCAATTAAAAAATATGGTTGTTTGCTTAGCTGTATTTTAATAGCTTCAGGCTGTTAAAACATAGTGAAAGTCTATGGAAACAGTATTTTAAAAATACTTTTCTCACGTGACAGCGCTTACATTTTAATTATTTAAAAATCAACGGAACGTCATAGAGCTAAAAAAATATTGTGGTTGTGATCCCGATCATCAGGTACCATGCCCCTGTAAAAAGAGTTAGCATCTTTTGTAACACCTTGTATAATGTTAAAGAACCATATCAGAACGATATATTTTTTCTTCCTCCAAAGGCACAAATCTCAGCGCCGTTTGGCGGCGACAGTACCAGCGGGGAGGGGGTGCGCTTACGCAGGCAGGGAGCGCGCACCTGGCCGACGCAGCTGCTCGGGCGATCTCACGCGCAGCTTCCTCACCGCGCATGCGTGAGCACGCACACTGCGACCGGGGCAACTGTGGGCTCTTCCACAATGGGTAGGCTATGTCGCTTATGGATGCTTAAACGTAGGCTAGTTAAGATTCAACGAAAGTACAGTGGCAAGAAAGCCCAATTTTGATTTATTTTGTACCGAAACTTACATATTTTTGTTCAGCAATTTTTGTTTCACGGCAATAATATAGTATTATTTTAATTATTATAAACAACCAATAAACAATAGAACAACTTGCATTTCCCGTTTCGCTACTTTTAGAAGAATAGAAGGTGGCCGTACATACAACCAAAGAGCATATAATACAAATACAACGTAGGTACATAAAGTCTATAAGCGGCGAGCCACAACCACAATATACATTATCTTTTGACAGCATTTTTTTCTATGATCGGTATTACGTCAACTGAATAACCTGAATCCTCTACAGTAGTTGTTGACGAGGCTTTCGAGGAAATAGGCCGTGATTTTCTTTATAATCTCCATGGGCCTATAAATACTTTGATAGGAAACTTTTTATGTAGGTTTTTATCCTATATATTTTAATTGATACTTTGATGTTATATTGAAATCTGCGTAGTTTGTACACCCTAAGCCCAAAACAATTTATTCGGTTACACGTTTGTGTGGTTGGATTGGAACAGCCCGTAATCACGCTGTAACTTACACTCTGCGCGAGTGTGCGTGCATTACGCACATGTACCGTGTAAACGTACACATTACGCTCTATGTACTACACGGTACAGGGTCGTCAGTATATAGCCTATGTACTTACGTCAACAGCCCGCGGTGGTAGGACGGTTGGTGTTTTTTGTGCCAGTAAGAGAGTAGCCAGACTTGCCTTCGAGCAACTCGACTGGGAAAATGGTTTGCGTTGCAAAACGTTGGTCGTAGAAGGTAGTTTTCTGGCAATAAACATTTTTTTTACGTAATCTTTGTTAGTACGAGCAACATAGGCCTCGAACGTCTATATGAGATGATGTATACAGCGTCCAGTGGCAACTCTACTCACAGTAGATGGATGAAATGACCAATCGGTGGCTGATTGTCGTTCTGGAAAGAATTTAGTCTAAAAATTCGGCTAATAAATAGGGCCGGTGTCTCTATTAATCTATCACGCCTCTCCTTACAAAATCGTTGTGTTAATTTTTACAAATGGAGATAGAATAGGGCATCTTTGATCAATGATGATCGTCAGAGGACAAAACATTGATGTAAATCGAAGAACCCTCAAGTGAATAATTTGGTTTGTTTGTAAACAACAAGGAATTAAAAGACGAATCCGCGCACGAGACACCGTACAGTCAAAAAACTAACAGTAGGCAGTACGGGTAGGTACAAAAGTAACAGATTACTCACAAAACATCCTTTGTCGCCGCCAGCTCATTCAGCTTCGCGTTTATTCAAGGTCTGGGGATGTCGCGCATGAGAATAGCAACAGGTTACCATTAACACCACTTTTACTCGAAAACCGATGTATCTAAAGCGAATTTCTTGAATGAACAATTTTCTTACGAGTATTGTCTGTTCACAATGTCTGACGTCGCGCACAAAGCGCCAGACTACAAGTGTACAATTCAAGCGATAACGCTTTATTCAACGACCATTTTAACGTGCGCCGTGATCCTTCAGCCTAGCTCTTTTGTCCGACCAACTCGCTATGAACGCAAGGGATGTAAAAGCTCAAGTTAGAATGGCTAGTCTCTACAAGTCTAATATTGTTGTGCTATCAATGGCCACGCACTTTTTTGTCAATTGTGTGAAGTTCAGTTTTGTTTGTTTGTAGCCGCACTGTGGGCCAGTGGGTCACGGGAAGAAACAATGGACGAGCGTTTATGAATGACAATGGGAAGGGGAAATTATCACTAAATTATTGTTGTGAACTTGTGATAGACAATGTTTGTCCACTTGTAAATGCTTTATTAAGAATGATTTACAGAATTATCAGCAGTGGTTGCTTCTGGCACATGACCGTGAGATGACGTGCGTGAGCATGAAGATTGCAATGGCGATAAGCAAGCTTATATGAGGAAAAAAATGTTTCTGCCGTGAAGGCAAATAGGCAAGCAGCTTTTAGTTAAAATATTTTATTTCAAACTCCGTAAAATTATAGTAAGAAAACGGGATTCTTACCACGATTTATTTTCGTTTCTTACAATAATTATGTCTAAAAACCACGAAAGTTTCAAAAAGCATATCCGTAAAAATAATTTCTGTTTTTTTCTAAAGCACAACCTCCTGCTAGGGAACATTATCGTCCATTTGACGAATAACAATGAGGATCTAAAATTTGCAACGACAGTTACGTGACTCGGTAGCGCCTGCACGATACGCAAGAGCGGGTTCAAGTCCTGTGCCGAGCGATTTTTTTTAACCTTTTAAAAATCTTTATAACCCCCTTGGTGGCGGTACGACAAAATTTCGGTTACGGAGTAACCTAACCTAACGACCAAAGGCGCTCTTGCCAGTCAAGGGGATAACATAAAATTCCCAAAAAAACATGGTAATAATTAAAATCGATTTCTCTTTGAAAACGGCCAGCAGTAGAAATATGAAGACTTAACTTAACTTTTGTACCAGACACAGTATAGGGTCGAGTTGCGGAAATCAGCCCGTTTTACCATTACCAAGCAAACTTGTACATATAAAACTCTTGCCATCTACACAGCTACGAGCATGTACTTCAAACCCACCAAAATCCCGCGCAATTCGGCCCCCTCCGAAGCGCGCAGCCGCGGCCCCATCATGTCTATCCGTCGGCACAGAGCATGTCGGGGCGGGTTCAGTTACTCGCTGAAAGTCTACACCGATATGCACGTGCGTCCGCAGACCGGCTGCTGGGTTAGGTAAAGTATGTTTTGGAGGGTACTGGCTTTATGTAAAGTTGGGTAGGACTGAAACATGATGTCATCCGTTTTGGGGGACTTTGGATTAGATACCTACGGTGTGTGATTGAAGACACGTACGTGAGAAATCGGCTGCTGCTGCTGAGACGAGAGGCTATGTTTCGATACAACTACGCTTTTCTCGCTCTATGCAGATGAAAAAAATGGGAGAGTGATAAGTTAGCCATTTAGATATAGCGCTTATTCTACGCCAGCTGCTGGGTAGAGTCACTTATATTTTGTAGGGCCTTTGGTTAGGAATAGGTAGATCATCTCAATAACGATGTCATTAATTTATATATGTAAGTTTATAGTATTATTAAATGGGTATATTTTAACTAGGTATGTAATGTTAGTCACAACTCACAACATCTATTTTGTAAATTTACTATATTTAATTATTGTATGTTCCTATGCTATTTATGTACACTTACCTTCCATGTATTTTATTATACCCTCGATCTCCATCCAAAGGTTGTCTGGCAGAGATTGCTTTTAGCAATAAATCCGCCCATTGTGTACTAATTAGTTAAGAAAATTATCTGTAAATAATTCGTTTTTGTGTACAATAAAGAATATTCTATCTATCTATCTATCTAATTTAGGGGGGATTGTATAGGCAAGGTAGGTAAAGTTCCAAATCAATGTGCACGTGTGCGGTCTAAAACGGTGCCTAAACATGGATAAATAGAGACTATAGAGACCATTAGATTTAATAGACCTGACCATGAAACGGCAAAAAAAGTATAACCAAGACGTCAATACAGACGATTAAAATAAGTTGTTTACTTACTTACACGGACTCACTCGGTAGTTAATATCGCATAGCACATCTTCCTTCGTCTTCTAGACACAATAACCAGGAAGTAAGTGCTCAACCCATTCCCGGATTTGTTTCGTAGATAACACAAATAATAATAAGAGGTTAGCGTGTTATTTCTCAGCCCCATAAGAGGTGAGGTATAAGTTTCAGGTAACGGTAGGAAGTTCCAGATATGTTTTTTTTTTCAAAGATTTGGAAGACGAAACGGATGTGATTTGGATCAGGTAGCCGTAATTTGTCTAAATGGTGAAGGGAGGAGTCGAAATTAAAAGGCATCAGCACAAAAATATAGGCCTCTTCCAGCGAATGCAACATTTTGGTGAATTCCCTGTTTTCATTTGGATCAATCGTACGAATCTCGTCTGTTACTGTACTGGATTTAGTTGGTGATAAGCCTTTCTTGATGTTTTTCGAGATGGGCCTGAAAACTAAACAGTTCATCCGCATCTACGAACGAGCCTAAGTACCTAAAGAAATACAGCGCTTTAGTTTACACAAGACATCGAAGCAAGTTATTTTGTTATCTCAACAACTTCCAACAAAACTCCACTTTTTAACATTGACGTGGAGGGTTGCAAAGCGCAAGTCACCCGGCGCGGGCGCAGCGGTCGACGTCTCTAGCTCTTTGATCGGCGCCGCCGCCGGCCATCGACAAAACGACGAGCGCCGAGGGCCGACGGCCGACCAAAAAACGACGTCGTCGATACCTCGGACACTTGCGAGATGATGGTGTGAATTGGACACCAGGATGAGTGAGACTTAAGGATTACGATGCAGTAGGATTTTTTAAACGGTTCTGGTTGCATTACTGCTTTCTTAAGAAGCTATTCGTGCAGCTAGAGTATGAAAGGAGTAGTGTAAGAGCGGGTGTGGTTGAGGCTGGTGTAGGAATGTAATTTTGTAAGAGGTTCTGATAAACAACTGCTCGAGAGCTAGTACCTAATTGGCTGGCCATACCTACAGCAACGTGGCCATTATCGTGTTTTATTTAGTAAAAAAAAATTTGATGCACAACATATGTATTCGTTCTTCATCAACGTTTGGGTATTTAGTTTAGACACTGTGTTAATTTGTTTCCTTCCAGTTAAATCCTTCCATTTGTAAATTACATACCTTACACAAGTTTATTGTTTGTGTAAAAGTACAAACAATACAAAGTATGTTTATAAATACAGGCGTCATCCGTTTAACACGTTCATAAACGCCAGCAAAACATAGGTAAGTAAATAATAAAATTTATGGACTTCAAGTTGCTATTTTCTTTTTAAAAAATCACCAAAAGATTTCATGTGCTTCTTCAGCGGACGTTATTTTCATTAGTATTTCTTTCACTCCAGTGGATTAGAGTTTCATAAGAAAATCTGGGACTCTACATTCGTGTTTCTGGGTATGTCCGTCACTTAATATGTTCTTGACCTGTGACCAAAGCAGTCGACGACGTGGTGGTAAATGTGTCTGTTGAGCTAAATTAATTAAATTCTGTAACAAAATAGAATGAAGCATATCGACTTTACTGAACATGGTATTTTGATGGCAACACTTCACTTCTTGGTAACAGGCCCGCCTAGTACATGAAGCATATTCCAATTTCCAAAGTAAACAAGCAAGGGTAAATAAAAACTTAATAATCCCGTATTTTAATCTGCAAAAAATGGTTGGAAGCAGGCAATTTAATCCTTTCCGGGTAGGAGCGGACTACCTAGTTCTGCTTTCGGCAGACTTTGTGTCGCCTCGCGAGAGAAATTGGTAATCGTCGAGCGGTATGGTCAAAGAGGGTAGTTAGGGCTGCCACACGAGGAGTTAGACCTGACAGTTATGGTAAAACAATCGTCTTCTTCTTTAGCCTGTCGCCACCCAATGCTGAGTGTAGGCCTCTTCCATTGCACTCCATTATTTTCGGTTTTGGGCTTTTCTCATCCAGTCTTTTCCTGCGTAAAACAATACTTGTAAAAAAACTCTGGCAATGTGGTCCTAGTGAACTTCTTTCTCCTGTGGGTTCGATTGAAGAATGGGAATGATAAGAACAAGAGTGTGGGTGTCGTGGTCTATGGTTGGAATTATGGTACACCAGGTCCGAGAATTTTTAACAGTAAGTTCTCAAATCTCCAAACACGCCTAATACCTAGGTGGAGAGCTGGTGACCAATCGAGATATTTTTTCGTACAAGGCTGGGAGTTGGTAGGTTGATAGAGAAGACTTCGCTGAGTCTGGGAAAAATATTTTTTTGGGCCGGTCACGGTTGAAAGTTAGATTTTTTCGACATTGAAAGTTTAAATGTATGGGTTCAGTTTTTTTTTGTCGTACAAGGCTGGGAACTTCTTCTTCTTCTTCTTGTAGTGCCGTCTCCTATCGGAGGTTGGCAATCATCTTGGCTATTTCTTCCTTTGAGGCTGCCAAACGGAACAAGGAGCTCGTGGATTGTTGGTACCAATGGCGTAAGTTCTCCAGCCATGATATCTTGGGTCTTCCAGGTCTCCTCCTGCCTGGTATCTTCCCTTGGATGATTAGTTGAAGGAGTCCATATTGGGAATTGCGGATTATATGGCCAAAATACTCAAGTTTGCGTTTTTTGATGGTCTTCATTACTTCAACGTTTTTTCTCATCCTCTGGAGCACGGTGGTATTGCGGACTTTTTGGACCCACGAGATTTTGAGCATTCGTCTGTACACCCACATCTCAAACGCTTCTATGCGTTTGGACATATTTTGAGTGAGTGTCCAAGTCTCCGCTCCGTAGAGTAGCACAGAAAAAACGTAGCATCTAGCAATTCTCGTGCGTAAAACAATGCTTAGGTTACGATCACAAAGAACTTTTTCCATTTTGCGGAACGCGCAACTTCGGGAACTTCTTGGCTAGTTGTTATGACTCCGTTGATCAAAAAAATTATTTTTTTTTGCCGAGCCTGGTTGAAAGTTTATTTTGTCTAACCTAGAATGTGTAAATTTTTGGGTTATAAAAACCAACTATCAACCAAGCTCGGAAAAAAAAATTTTTTTTCTTTATCAACGGAGTCACCAGCTCTCTACCTATAAGCAGATGCGGTCATAAAATAAAGCCCGGGAATTCCGTAAGAACCTGCCAAGTTAATATATCCTCGCCAGTGTTAGCTATAGCCAAATGTTTCTGAAAGAGAGTGCTTATTTGGAACTTGGACCTTTTTGGTGCTTACTGGACCTTTTTGGCAGCCCTAGAGGAGCCTAGTTAAAATTGCCAAGTTATCTTTGCGCACCGATCGCATATTCGGCGCAGAATGGGATTAGCGAGTTTCCCTTTACGCCGTTCCTAGAAGGTACGCCAGGTAGTTGTGATCTTTATTGTTCGGCAAATTGTTTACTTTGCGAGTGTGCTTCGCATCTCTATGGTCGTACTCGTACCTACGATGCACATTGGAATTGGCCTCTTTGTCAATGTATTGCTTTGCTTTTTATCTCTCTCTTTGTTTCTCATTTTTTCCCATAGATATTCTTTTAACTTTTGACTGTCTACAGATTGTGTTATAATTTTTTTTTTACATTTTAAATTTCAATCTGCAGCAGAATGATATTTGATTTTACGGGATTTAGCTCTTCTCTAGAAGAAAACTTATTTTATTAACTTTGCTGGGTGCACTCTTAAGTCGATAGCGGAACTTTAAGTAAGCTGTCTACTGATCAATACAAACCAGTTTTGCTAGGTGGATAAAAAAATGGAGCGAAAAAAATATCAGCTGTTCCATACAAAAGGTCAACTCAGTACTGCGCCATATGTATGAAACAGCTGATATTTTTTTCGCTCAATTTTTTTCGCCACCTTGTACAAGTAGTTTGTATTGATCAGTAGACAGCCTCCGTAAAGTTCCGCTATCGACTTAGAGTGCACCCTGTATAAGTAGTTGGGTTCCCTAATATTTATGACGCTGTGTAAGCTGTTCTGAGTGATTTTTAGAAGTTAAAAGCGAAAAATAGTAGATATTTATTGTAATGCGTAAAAGGTAGAGTTGGCCATCTTCTATGATTCTAATTGAGTACTTATTTAAAAAAAAATAAGAGTGAAATAACACTTGCTGACAATAGGATATTTTTTAACTTGCGAACTATGAATGAATTTTATAACTAATTCATACCACCACACCGGCCGGTTGGATAATGACAAGGAATCCATTGTAAAGGGTAGTCGCAGCATTGTGTGTGAATGATTGTGATCTCAGTGTCACTATTATGTGATTAGCCTTTGTTCTTAGCTATCTCATGTTATAATATCAGCTGTTGTGTTCTTGCGTGACATATTAGCGCTTTGTTTCAGCTTTGATAGAGCGCTAATGGCCTAATTAATAGGCGTATATCCTTCCTGGACAGGATTTTTGCAGGAAATCCTACTTATGTGGGGCAAGAATCCCTCGCCACATGCTGTCAGCTAGCCAAAACTTCACTTTGGCAAATGACACAATGTTTGGCCCACATACAGGAAAATTTCCTTATTTTTCCAGAACTCCGCGATGCAAAACCCACATTGCCGACGTGAGTCTTGCGACGGCAAAACTAAAGTGGACCTGGGCTGGCCACGTTAGCCGAATGCACCCGGATAGGTGGGCTAGACTTGCCACCGAGTGGGTGCCCAAAGGCGGATATCGCAGACGGGGCCGGCCGAGAAGAAGATGGCGAGACGACCTCGATAAATATTTGCCGGACTGGTCGGAGGTGGCTCAGGACCGAAAAATCTGGGCTGAGAGGGGGGAGGCCTTTGCCCTGCAGTGGGACATAATTCAGGCTACATAAAAAAAAAAAAAATGAGTTGGTCTAAAATGACAATTTGCAGCAGGTGTTTTGCAAAGCTACAAAGCTTTCGCCTTTGTCACAGGTATCTAGTGTGCAGAGTTGTTTAGTTGAGTTTTTAGTTGGTTTAGGTTTGTGTATTTTCTCTTACAAAAATAAATACCGATTCAAGTAGATTTAACTAAGACGTTAAGTTGTAAAAAATGTAATGAACAATACTCAAGCCCGCCCTCAACGTTGTACTGTGTGTATCCACTTTTGTTTAATCCTAGCGCTTATGTAGCGGTCGCTAAGAGCTAACAAAGGCTAGTATGCTTAGCATGGTTGTTTTGACACTCTCTCGAACTCGAGTGACAGACTTGTCATGTCTATTGTGCGAGAATGGCAGGCGGGACTCGACATGGCAATAGATTAGGGTCATGTCGAGCAAAAGTAGTTATTTCCATTTTAATAAAAATGTTGTATTTTTGTCTCCATCGCCATGTTGGCGTAGAGCCAACTCGAGCCCGAACGACAAGTTGACAGTTTTGCATAGAGAAGGGCCTATCTCGGGCTTACCATGCTGCCCGTATAGGTGCCTTCGACATACACTGTACCATCGAGCGATTGTCTATTAAAATTCCGTTAGCGTAATTACGTTAGAGAGGAACGCGCGCATCAAATCGTACGTCAATCACGGGCGTCATGCGCAGGAGACTGTTATTAGAGGAACTGTTTGGATCGTAAAACTTTGTGAGGAAATCCGTGGCTACAAGGTTTTGTTCCCTGTGGACTAGGTCTGCACGATTTCTCTGGTTTTCCCGGAGATAGTGGCCTCAAGGCCTCTTCCACTCTTCCACCACTATCTGATAGCTGACTGTCTGTTTCTCTATCGCCTTATAACTAATGGTTCGCCCCGAACTGTGAACTCGCGACCCCATATAAACTTAACAACCCCATATCTCGGCAACCCCTCGACCGATTTAGCTCATGTTCGAACTTAATTTTTTTTTCATTTCATTTACTTGCCTACCTTTCATGACGATCCGACTAAAGTTATCGTCGAACGAACATTCATACATCCATACAAACATACATACATACATACAAACATACAAACGCCGGATTGTTCCAGTAGACTCGGAGAACTTCGCTCGCTTCGCTCGCTCGTTCAATTATCTATGAAAATATACGTATTATCATAGAACAACTAAAAATCTCTGGATAGAGATAGGATTTTTTTTAAAATTTTTAAATGTTTAGAGACCACGAACCTTAATTTGCACGTGCTCGTGCAAATTAAGAAATGTTTTTTTCTGTCACCATGGGAACCACTAACTTATCACTGATCTTGCTGCTTGCACGGGAGCGCAAGATATTTTACCAATCACCGAATATTTCGACATCATTGAGGTAAATCATTTACCTATAAAAGTGAACCAAGTTCAATAATCAGAATCACAGAAACGATTACCAACAACCATCCGGCACGTGTTGACGTAGCACGAGCCACATAACTTTAGACCTCTTGAATACTTTTCCATGAACAGAACTAGGTTATTGCCTGTAGCATACCATGTCTATGCCTAGTAGTGGGCTTTTCTTATAGGCTGGAATCGGTTGCATAGATAGTATACCATCAATGACATTATGTCATTGTATACCATAGTAAACTAGTGGTTCGCCCCGAACTATGAACTCGCGACCCCATATGTCAGCAACCCCTCGACCGAGTTGGCTCATGTTCGAATTTAAAAATTCTCTTTGCCTCATTTACCTGCATACCAAATTTAATGACGATACGACTAAATATACTCAAGTTATCTTCGAACGAACATTCATACATACATATAAACATACATACAAACGCCGGAATGATCCAGTAGACTCGGAGAACTTCGCTCGCTTGGCTCGCTCGTTCAACAATTATACCTCCTCCACCTTGCATCGGTATCTTCATCACTGAGAGTCGTGGTCATTCAATCGGAGCAATCCTTGTCGTACGATACATTGCAAGTTGTTCCTATCTCCAACCACAATTCAACCCTTTTTATATTTTTTGTTTTTTCTATTGCTAGAGAACATACAAAGTTGATAGAGCTCGGTCTCGGTAGTTAACTCTCGCGCATTATTTCAAGTAAAACTCTAATGAAAATCTAATCTTATTTATCCAGATTTGGCTAAGAGGTCGCATGTATTGCCTTCTTAACTGTCATAATGTTTGGCAGTGTGTATTCCCAACTTCCCATGTCCAGTGGAAACATTTTACCATGTCTACATACATCGTGGTCGAGCGTTACAGTTAAACGCAGTCCGCCCACAATAAAGGGGCAACGGGAGTGAAATAAAATAATAAGTTACGGTAAAAGCGGTAGAATGTCATGCGAATCGTGCATTAGGCGTCCGCTCTAATTTCCCTTTTGATTTTAAGTAATTTATACGAAATTACGTGGAGAAAACTTCGCTCGGACGTGGGAGGGTGGGCTTTATGATAAATGTTCGTTTTTCGATTGGATTACGGAGATAAGTATGAATGGCGATGAGAATGATCGATCGATTGTTCTGAATAATTAGTCATGACAAATTGTAGCTATTCCAAGGTTTTTAGGGGGTTTATTTTTGTTTTTGAATCCTTTTTTGCAGCGTGATGGGAGAAGTAACCTGACCTCTCGTACGCTGCAGTACCTGGGAACATTTTCAGATGGAGTAAACTTGCCTTACCTAGAAATTGAGTAAGTACCTCTTCTTTTTTAAGTCGGTTTTGGGAGCAGTGGTATCGCTAACAATATCATTATTTCTTATCAGCAGATCGACATCGAAAACAACCCCTAAATTACTGACTGTAAGTGTACGCTATGATTGCAATGAAAATCGTCACAGCTATAATTATCCATTCTTTACGGGTGTTAAGTGGTTTACTTATTGGCAAAAGACACGATTTGAATTAAAAGGGGCTTGAATTATTCATGAATCGATGGTATGGCAGGTAGAAGCAATAAACACAGCTTTGCAAGACAGTTAGATGGTTTTTAGAGTTCCGGACCTCAAAAGGAAAAACGGAACCATAAGAGGATCACTTTGTTGTCCGTCTGTCTCTTTCTCTCTCTCTCTCTCTCTCTCTCTCTCTCTCCCTCTTTCTTTTTCTCTATTTGATACGGCAAAAGTAGGTGATTTTTTTTTTGTCATATCGCCAATTTTAGTAGGAAATAAGTAAGTAAGTAACTCTTTATTGTACAATAGAAATAATTTTACATATTAGTTCAAAATAAGGTAGCTGGGCAAGTATATACTCACTCAAGGCCTAATTCTAAGGCCTATGCTTTTTGACTAAACATCTTTTGTTGCAGCTGGGTCAGTAGCGTATAGAAGGAGAATGTAAAAATGCGCAGGAGCATTAATAATAACGAAATTTGCTTTGAAAATCCGCTCCTGACTTTTTCCGCAGGATTTATTCAGTACGGGGCTGCGTGAGTGTGGACAAAGCTTTATTTTTTGGCTGGGAATCATTTTTGTGCACGTTTCGTTGTGTCAATGCATCTTGTTCTTCATTGGATAAGATCTGTTGGCGTTGAGAGTCCATCTTCGACCTATACTTATAGGTCTAAGGTGTCCATCAATTGCTCTGTCAGAGATATCTGTAGAACTAGGGTTTTTTTGTACTTTTTGGGTTTTTCATATTTCATAAATTTTATAAAAACCTACTAGGTATACCGTATACCTATGCAAAATTTTGCATAAACTAGAGTATTAGGTAAAAATATTGTATTTTGTGATATTAGTTGATTGTTCAAGTCCTTAGATGGAGATTCGGAGAAGGTTAGTCACGGGAAACCAGTTGAAAATAAAAATGGTACCTAACTGACATTCTAACTTGTTAAAAGTCACGTGAATACTGATAAACCAACTCATTAGCACACGTGTAAATATCTACCTGACATTTAAGGTACGGTGGTCTGCGTCCCATGCTTGATTCGTTGCCATGGTTACGCCGCCTCCGCTGCGCCCGCGCCGCCGGGGAGCGCATAAATACTACTTAACTCGCGACACTCTTCCTAAAAAGAAACTTGAAAAAGTACTATATTTCATAAAGAAGGACGTTATTTTAATAATTATAATCGGACGCGGCGAGTAGCGGCACTAATGTCTGAATGAAGGACCCTTTTCCAAATAATTTTGTTTTGAAATACGGTTTATAGATTTGACGTAATTTATGCCTGGTGCAACCCTTTTTTGACAGCGATGGTATTCGTAAAATAAACATTTGGACGGAGCGTGTTAGAATAATACGAGTATTTGGCCTTAATTTTCTTTGTGGAATTTGTCCGTTGATTAGTGAGGTGTGAAATCGTGTTGGAGATCACACTTTAATCCTAGTGCTTTATTATGACCTCCGATGATGAGTCAACAAGTCAGCTTAACCTTTCCAATGCTGATGATTAAAAAGTAGCTGTTCAATAAAAGGGCATGGCGTACTCACATTTCGGCTACCAAACGCCTGTTTAAGTAGCAACTGACATTCTCAGTCAAATATAAGGAATGTGACACCAAAACGTCACGGCAATTAAGGAATCGGCAAGCGGTAACCTCGATGTCAGCCAACCTGCATTGGGCACGCGGCTGATTGGCAGGCCAGGGAACTTTCTATCACTGGACATTTTAAACAAGTTGGCCTTTTATATTGTTATTTTCTGTAGACGATTTATACAGCGTCTAGCTAGAATCGCCATCCTGAGTGCTGGGCAAGCCTACTCCATCTAAAACAATGTCCCAGGCACTGCAGCGCCGAGTGGTCTCACCCATCTAGTATGAGTAAAGGTGCCACTGGACGCTGTATAAATCATCTCATTACGTAGATGCAAAGGCCTTATTAGCTATAATCATTTTTGCCCACACATGATAGGTGAAGTGACCACTCAGATGCTCATTCTAAAGAATTTGTTTATAAAGGATAGTCTCTACAGCTACAACAAGCTAATTTTCAAAGCTAATTTGTAGGCGGCAGCAGGTTAACAGATTTTAAAAACATGCAGGGGTTAAAAGGTTAATAAGTAAATGGCATTCCTCTGTCAAGAATATGCCTTTATCTACATTTGAGTCATTGCGCGAGTAATGTAGAGTTTGAAGCGGACGGACGATATGTGGGGTGCTCGGCTCGGCCGGCGGTGTCTTATCCAGTATTCGCGAGCTCCGTGTATTGGCCCATAAAATGTCAAGGTAACATTTATCATATTTTACACGCATTGACGTCTTGCGACGGTTTTCTCTTCCCTAGTTGACAGACGTGCACTTACACAGGCCGCTTATTGTGATATTTATTACCTTATTTAAATTCACAAATGGATGCTATTACTTCAGTAATGGGGCGTCTCGAAAATATTTTGACTTTGGTAGAAAGAAAGAACGATGGAAAATTAATTGATTAAAAAAATATATCTTGAAGCTCTATAACACTGTTCACTATCACAAGCGGTAAATGCGTGAATACAATAGAGGCGAGGAAAGTTTTAGTTCAGACGATGTCTGGTCGTGCTAGATAAACACTATACTGAGTAGCTACCACGAGTGCTTACTGTCACTGTCACTGAAAGTGATAAGTTGGATAAATAAACAACCTTACTACTATAGTATTAGGATACATGACAGACGTCCGGCAGACGTCCGGCACAGCTTTTTCGTACTCGTGGTAGCTACTTTGAAGAAAATACCTACAATAAAACAACTCATACACGTTGTACAAGTCGATAAAAGGTCAATAATATTACCTCTGCAACGTATCTAATCGGCCAGTAACCTTGCAACAACTGAGGTTGTTTTTACACAAATATCTACAAATTGAAGAAAAACTTAAGTAATTGATCGTCGGAAACAAGGCGCCTTTGACTCGCTTCAGTGCATTAGTTATTGGATTAGAAAAATGCAAGATTCCTATTTCAACCATCAAGGAATTTCGTTAGTCGACTCCTCGGTCGCACAGTCTTCTGAGAAAACACCCCACTGTTGGATATAGAGCTTTTTGCCCTCGCGCTACCTTATATACCTCGGCCTAGGTCTCATTTAAAATTTTTAAATGGACGAATCTTCTCAACAGATTTCTATCAGTGGTCACTTTCAACACAGAAGACCACCATGGCAGGCGCCTGAAAGGAAACCGTGCCAGATAGACACCATGGCGAAGTTATCTAGGGCACTTTGACATGATAGGTAAAGTACTGACTTCTACAGTGCTGCTATGATCGGTAAAATTGAGGGGAAGAGGCGTGTTGGAAGAAGTATGAGGTAGCTCAGAATCACCCCTATTTTGCTTTGATTAAGAGCTGACAGCCACTCTCCATTGTTGCAGAAGAACACAAATAGAAGAAGATACTCTTCAGGACATTCAATTCAATCTATTTATTTCAGAAAGGATC
Source organism: Zelleria hepariella (assembly GCA_949319315.1). Taxonomy (NCBI): domain Eukaryota; kingdom Metazoa; phylum Arthropoda; class Insecta; order Lepidoptera; family Yponomeutidae; genus Zelleria; species Zelleria hepariella. The sequence goes on along the minus strand of OX439383.1, from coordinate 4,631,031 downwards.
CATACAGTTTGTTAGCATAACACTTAATTTATGTTAGTAAATTATTTATTTCTAAAAACTTAATTAATTAAGGTACTTATTGGACCCATACATACAGGGTGTTAAAAGACCGCCAACAGTCCCAAAAGCCACGCATATTATACACCAAAATAAAGTACTTTTTCGATAATTTATTGCTGGGAAATGATTTTGGTTTTTTAGGTTATATTTTTGAAAAATATTTTATCACGCAATGGATGTGTAACGCACAGAAGTCATATTGCGCAAGCGTAGGTTTAAGTTTATGTTACTTAAGCTGGAAGTGCCGATGTTCAGAATACATTGCGGGATGCAATTTTAACGTCGTTTTCTGTAAGAAATATTCATAATTTTGATATGGCTTCTTGAGAAGGTATGTTAAGAACTAGATACTAAATACATTTCTGCAAAAAAAAAGTTTTGAAAAGTCCGACTTTTAACGTCATTATCTCGGAAACCGTTGATTTCCCAGGCATAGTTCCGTGGGCAAAAATGTTCAATATGATGAGGGCAATATGTGGTTTCCCGCTTTGTTGGCGGTCTTTTAACACCCTGTATGTGTACGGACCCAATGTCCATAGATATGGCAATCAGCCCTATCTGCAATTACTTCCAGGAGCCAGCGGAGCCAGTACATTGAGCCAGCGGAGTAACGCCCAAAATCCACCCAAGTAGAGACGAGACGGGAGATGTGTTTTCATCTTATTGGGCTCTGAGTCGAGCGAGGTTCTTTGCCCAGCTCCTTCAGCATTCGGCGTGATGTTATCGGTTTATCATGTCTGTCTATGGAGACTGGAGTCCGTTCGGTCACGGCGAGGGAGCGCGTGCCGACACACTTTTTGCTGCGTTCGCCCGCTGGGTGCCTGGCCGGGCCGGGGACAGTAGGCTCACATCATATAGTTGTAGTTTGCAACTGGCGCCTATGAGAACCGTGGCAAAACTGAGTAGCTACCACGAGTGCGAAAAAGCTGTGCCGGACGACTGCCGGACGTCTGTCATGTATCCTAATACTATAGTAGTAAGGTTGTTTATCCAACTTATCACTTTCAGTGACAGTGACAGTAAGCACTCGTGGTAGCTGCTCTGGTAGATAGTGTCAGTTTTAACCAACTTCCATAGGCACGAAGTTTAGAATCATCTCGCTGAAACCATCTATCAAATAACTTTTGCGTCATGGGCTTCTGTTATAAGGTTGCTGGCTTGCCTAGATTGACCCATTGACCCGGTTGAAGAAGAAGAAGACCCATTTTTCCATGACCTTAAATCTTAATCATTGAAACATCTAGGCAATCCTTATACGTCGGGCGTCGAGAATCTAGCCTCTTCGAGAGCGTTGGGTGATGCCTCTGAGACTCCGCCAGTTGCACTTGCACTGTGGGCAGGCGTAAACATGCGACGTAGATATTTATTACTTTGCTCGGTACATTCTAAAAGTGAAACCACTGCCCGTAAGTTTCCGTGAGGCAGTCACCGCACTGCGCGTTCACTACACCAGGCGCGACTCGGCGCGATATTGAAATAATTGCTTTTTCAACAGCACGCCCGGGCCCGTGCAAATGACATTCGAGATGGAGGCCGTTTTTTCCCCACTCGTACTTGTGACTACACGAGACGGAAAATGGCCAATGATCATGTGCTTTTTGGAGTACCTACGCGCAGCGGTTCTGGGAAATAGATAAGATCTAATTTGAAGACCAAAATCGAAGATTTGGGCACACGAATCTTACGCTTAGGCTCCCTTCACACTTTGAGGTATGCCGTAAAGTAGAGTTGGGTAGGAAAGTTAGTGAGGAGGACGGGCCGTAGATTCGGGCAGCTATCGAGTGGTGGCCCAAAAAGGGTTAGTTGATCAAAATCTCGATGGGTCGATGATATTGTCTTCGACCCCTCGATGGCGAAAGACATTGGACAAGATCATCTTCAAATCGAGGGGATGGAGGGTTAAGAAAGAGGCCTATGCCCAGCAGAGGGCTTTACTCATCTGGCTGGATAGATAGATGGAATTTGAAACACATTTTATTTGATACATAGTTTTCCTGCGCGTTGCTGATGGAAAAATGTAGCAATAGCTCGATCAATCTTCATGATATTTTAAAATGATATAGCTCGAACCTTGAGGAAGGATATACCGAAGGTACTTTCTAATTTAGAATTTATTGTCACGAAAAGAGTACCTATCAATAATGTTTATGTCATTCCATGGAAAAATCCTCTACTTTATAGCCGAAGCAATAACTGAAGAAATTAAAGGTATTAGCGACGTTTTCAATGAACATGTATGACGGCGCATTGCGGGTTTAAAAACACGCTTTAATGAGTTGGACACCGGTGGCGGATGCGTGTTAAAATCCTAAATTGTTGTGTGAACTTTCACAGTGCCATTGGCCGGACTGCCTGTCCGAGGAAAAATACCGATAAATGTCAAAGGAAGGAGGTAGTCTACTCCCAGAGTGACACTACGGTGATAAGATGTGAGACACGCCGTTATCACAGACTTGAGAAGTCCTGAGCCCTGTCCTGAAAAGTCCTAGGCTAGAACTACTAGAATAGCAAATTGAGAAGATGGAACCAAATCGGGGATAAATAATATCTGGCTTTGGCACTGAAATACTCAGATTTGTATTGTACGTTAATTTAATTTAGCCTTAAAGCTTTGAAGGACACGCGCGATCTCCAGGCAGGCGATTAGAAGGAGACTGAGTCAGAGACTAGTCGTGACTTAATTCCCACGTCACTGAGTCAGCGGAGTAAGAAGTAGGACTCGGGTAAGCTTTCAAGAAGCCGCGTGCGTGTCATGAACTCGGGTAAGTGTGAAGAGAAAACCACCTCCACATATACGTCGGATGATAAAATATGTCTTTTTATTGCGTGCCCACTTCTACGGTTTGATTTGTGATTGCTTTTCGATGTGAAGACGCTTTGTCGATAGGTAGTCAGGCTTGGCACGTGCTACGGAATCCGATAGGCTTTTTTGATGGTTCAATCTATCAGTGTGTAGGACAACAGGGAAGTCAAACTATTATAGTTTTTGGAGAGTCGTAGTTTTCTTGTTTGAAGAGATCATTGAAATTTGGTTTCTACACGACATTCTATTATATACCTACAAAAATCTAACGGTCTCAAGAGCAAAGGGATCAACCATCATATGAAGGAAGGCCTAGATTAACTTTCGATATAATTAAATTAAGCTCTGTTGTTTGAAGTTCTAATAGCTTTACGTAGGTAGTTGGATGTGCGCCGGTACGTATGGATCATAATTTTGGACAGGCCGCGTCCATCCCAAAATAAGACGTCTCGTCGACCTTTTTTCGCGTCCTGCAGCTTAGGACGCTTCATGGCACGGACTAATGATTTATTTTGTGTTGAAAATGTGTTTTGTTTTTAATAAAGCACTGGCCGGCTGGTTGCAATTGCAACAAACCCGAGTGTTGCCGCGACGAATCGCCGAGACATCCCGCGAGACAAAGCCGACCGTTTGTCACGCGTTGTAAATATTTTGGACGCAGTTTTACAGCGGCCCCATAGTTTTATGATCGCTTTCACGCTAAAACCATTGTCTTGTTCGGCGATTGCCCGTGTTGCCGATTCGACAGGCTCGGCTCGGGAGATGTCGCCCGTGTTTTTTCTTTTGTCCGAAGGAAAACTTTGTGACAACTGTCTTCGAGAAAAAAATCAAGGGCCTCGTGACGTTTTAATTTCATACCTGAGCCTTTTGTTCTTGGAAGGCAAACCACAGTTTACTTTGGACAGTTAGGAAGTAGGTTTGTTTCACTGGAGTAACTCGGTACCTACTAAAAAAGCTTGGTACCTACTTGGTCTGGGGACAAAAAGCGGAGTGGTTCTGTGCGACTGAGCAATCTGGAGCGAGCTACGCGCGCGCAAGGCCCCAACCTCGCTGTTTGTGGAGCGTGACGACGACGTGTTGGCACCCACCGCGTTACGTCACCCACTCCTCTGTCCCCGACACCGAGGGTACAGTCAGCGACACGCTAGGATACCCCTTTTTATGCGATTGGCGAGCTTATACCCCTCGCGATAAGTGCTACCGTTGGGAGCTACTATCCTCCTAGTGTGTCAAGGACCTAACTTACAGCCCTCGCGGATTTCGTTGGCCACTCCACGCACAGCTAGGAATTCCAAGAGTAGGCCTTAATGAGCGGTCAAATAGATCAGCAGGGGTTGTGTGTAGAACATACACACCCTCTCTTGAAGTTGCAGGTGTCAATAAACACTGTTCATCTGTTGAAGGAGGAAAGGTCCCAAAAGAGAGGCCGCGCGAAGTTTTAAGTGAGGTTTCATGCCAAATCAGAAGTTCAACAGCCGAAGCACAAATAAGGTCTTATATTCGCACGTGTAAGGCCTCGCCGCTACCGCCATTATGAAATTAAAGCTAAACAGGTGTGAAATTAAGCTCTGCTCGTGAGCTAATAGATTGAGAGTCCGCGGCACTTTTCCTACCCGAGGCGTCCACGCACGTAATACCCGATCATTACCGACGCACAAATCGCCCTAAACGGACAGTTTAAAACGCTATAATTTCGCACTAAACAGAATGATTTGGGAGTCTTTTATTTCTCTCGTTAGAAAATTTCCACTTTTGTTTTTTCGCCAGCCCCAATTACGGGCGGCTTTTGTCGGCACAAAGCGGTTGTAGCGCTTGATTGATGGACGATTATATTCGGGTTTGATCTGGGAGATGCTTCCGAGTTTCGTTGGGCGATGCTGGCGATCTGCCTCTTTATGCCTTGTTGTTTTTTCCTTTAAGACTTTTTGTCCCCTTAATTTAATTTGGAGTAAAGAATGGGGCCGTTAGTTTATTGCTTAATTTAATGACGTGGCAAAGTTGGCTGCCTGTAAGTGGTTCATTTGCATGAAGCTAATGTAATTGTAACCGACCTACGTGGCTTGATTATTAGAAGCAATTTGGCTTCTCACACTCAGCGAGAGGTCTGGCACAGCGTGGTAGGTAAATAGTACCTACCTAGTCGAGAAAAATTGTATAGGAGTCCAGTAACTGTTATAAAATAAAACATATTGCTGCAACTGCTGCAAGTAAACATCACCACATTTATTACATTAATTGTGTTTCGCCTCGCGCGTTGCAAGAAACCATTTTCGTAGCTGTTACCTACTATTTTAACGGCTTATTTACTGCGTCTCTAGCATGAAGGCTCTCACTGAAAGAATGACAAAACATCCTAGGAAGTCCAGTGTCCAAGTGGTCACTTTAACCATTTAGTTTGATGCCACTGGAAGTGGCCTACGCATCAGCATCAAACTTTGACCGGTCGAGACACCACTCTCTGTCCCGTTCTATGTAGATAATGGTTGTTCATGCTAGGCCAGCAGGGGAAGTTGAGAACTCATCCGAAACGAATCCGTAGATGTTTGCTAACCGTTTGACCTGGCTTCGCTCGCGCCCACTAACCCACTGTGGCCGAGATACGCCTGTCAACTGCCCAGAGGCTAGCCCAAGCGACACTAACACCTATCCGAAGCCGCTAAAGTTCAATGTCCCACAACAATGCCTTTTCATCTCTCGGATGTAATGATGTGTAGTCAGTATCAACTGTTTATTTACCGGCCGATGTTCTCTTTCTGTTCGCACTATGTGCCATTGTAGGCAACGTAAAATGGGTTCTATTGTTGCGTGGTACGATAGTTTTTGTCGAAGTTGATCTGAGGTTGTAGGCTCTTTTGGTGCTGGAACAAATACTATGGATGGTGGATTGGCAGGAAAGTCTTCAGGCATACCGTTAAGCGGACCGTTCGATAAATTAATTTGGTTTGTAACTACATCAACAACGCTGTTCTACGGCTATTTTATCATTAAGAGTTATGCATGATGGATTCCCCATTAGGCCAAATATTGAATAAAAAGCAATTAGACATCGACCTAATATTCACAGTAAGTTGGTTTCTCTTGTTCATCAACTGACATCTGGAAATTTTCTGTGGTAAAAGGAAAACTCCATAAATATTGTTGAGATGTGAGATCTGTTTCAGGAGGATAGCTCGTGACTTTCTATGAGATCCCTCGCAATGTCTTTTTCTTAAATGATGTCTACTTTTTCTCATTAGGTAATCTAATAAAGGAAAACAAAACTGGCCAGTGTGAGCAAACATCTACTAATGTCTACTACGAGTATAACATCAACATAACCCTTCACTTGAGATGAGGTGCATTGGCATTCAGTGGAAGCGAAATAGCGAAGCATTAAAATAGGCTAGCATATCGGCCAATCGCTGTAATGTCTTGTAATTTTGCGTGCGAGTGGTCACTTCACCCATTTAGCATTTAGTGTGAGTGGAGGCGCCACTGGACTAGGACGGATAAAGCATCCGCCCCAGATGTAAATAGGCCTAAGTCTTTTTTCAGCCAATCTATTTAAATCGTTTAAAAACATAATCAATACCTAAGAGCAATGCTTTCTTAAAGGTTAGGGAATAAGTTCAAGATTAGGTACCTATGTAGTATCTTTAAATTATTGTGGTCACAGAGTTTCAGTAAACTCAAGAATGTACAATTGTACGATACCTATATTCGAAAAAAAAAACGGCGCTGCACGTATTGTCACTTCCGAGTCTGAAACAAAGAGGCTTGCAAGTTACAACCTGTATGTACAGTCGGCCACACGCTAGGATACCCCTTTTTATTCGATTGGCACTCTTATGCCGCGCGCGGTAAGAGCTGCCATGGGGTATCTGTGACTGTGGCCGACCGTACTACTACTAAGCATTTGCATCTACATAATGAGTTGGTGTATACAGAGCGTCCAGTGGCACCTTCACTCACACAAGATGGGTGAAGAGACCACTCGGCGCTGCAGTGCCTGGGACATTGTTGTATGTGAGTGTAGAAAGAAACTTACATTTCACTTCTACATAATACAACGTGTTACAAAACATCCTAACTCTTTTTACAGGGTATAACCTACTAGTCAACAAGATGTCAATTCCATAAAAAAAAAGTTAAAAAAAACAATTTTTATTTTATAACCTCAAAATTGATTTATTTAATAACTTATTTGTTTTCGGTATTAGCCCAAATTTGAAAATATGATTGTCTGTGTAGGTGCATTTGCATAGCCTTGAGTTATTAAAACATTGTATAAGTCAATGTAAACAATATTTAAAAAATACTTTTCTTCCGCCACAGCATTTACCTACATTTTATTTATTTAAAAATCAACGGCACGTCATAGAGCAAAGAAAATATTTAGGTTGTGATCACTATCACCGGGTGCTATTTCCCTGTAAAAAGAGTTATAACCCGTGTCATTAGAAAACATTTAGGATGAACTTCAAAACACTCTTATTAATACAGTCAAAGCGAGACAACGCTAGGTTTTTAACTCCGTCCTAAATGTTTTCTTTAATGACACGGGTTATAGGATCTTTTGTTACACCTTGTATTTCCCTCACGGCTGAGGAAAGTCCCTACACCGACTGTCCACTCGTACTACGGCGCCGCCGCCGCCTCCCACCAATGTTGATTGAAGTCCACTCCGGCGAGTGAGCAAACACTTGGCCACACTTTGGACGCACTTCGCACGCACTTGGCCGTCAACGCGTGACGCGCGACTGGTTTCGACGCAAGTGTTTCAATTTTGACACAGTTTCTTGAAGTCGCGGAGAGAAATTACGATGGACATCTATTGGCTTGTGTTTAGAATATAGGTCGTTTCAAGTTATTCATCAGATCTTCACCATTTTTTATGGGACCACACGGGAAGTACCTATATTCAAACAAAACAAGAATCATAAAAATCGGCCCTGCTAGGAATCAGTGCAGGCAGTAGCTTAATATCAGAGTACCTTTTTACCAGTGAGTCAGTTTTTTTATGTTTTTGTTCATTTTAACCTTATTATTAGCTAAGTACGTGATTGAGAACACAGAAGTGCGTACGTTGACACTCATAATGCCCTGCTTAAATCAATCACAATCTATCCGATGTAAATACAACAAACACGCATAATCGATGGCTGTACTCGTATAACAATAAAGCACGCCATAACGATTGTCCGCTGTCTGTCGTATCGCATACATCAATGAGCCTATAGGCTGTATCGTTAATAAATAAATTTGTACCACTACTGCAAGCTTCGATCAAGGATAAAACTAGATACAACATAGAACTCTGAAATGTGTCTGGAAAAATAGATGCCCAAATTGCCTTTGGGAGCTTATTTGCTCGTAGTCCATGCAATTAAAGTAAAACTGTACACTAATGAGATAAGGTTGACATTCGAATATTAGACGTATGGTCGAAATGATGTTTCGTATTGTTCTATTGCTGATATCTTTTGTTTCTGTGGGGACACGTGTTTATTGTGATTTTATACGTAATGCGGATTCTATGGGATTTAGTTCGGTGACTGCAAGCCACAAAATGTAAAGCAACGTTTTACGGCACTTTTTTTCTATGGCACGACATATCCACAGATAAAAAATGGAAGTAAAATAAACATCAAACGCTAATGGATATTTGAGTGCGACTTCAGTCAGTTGCTCTCAGAGGGCTAAAGAAAGACTTGCTGGAAACCGGCGTGCAGAAGAAAACACTGGAAACCAATATGGAATTAACGTGGGATTCTTGACCTATGTGTAACATTTCAAGCAAAACTCTGTGTATAACCCGTGTCATTAAAGAAAACATTTAGGATGGAGTTAAAAACCTAGCGTTGTCTCGCTTTGACTGTATTAATTAGAGCGAGAGGGCGAGTGTTTTGAAGTCCATCCTAAATGTTTTCTTTAATGACACGGGTTATACTTCTCACTCATTTGGTCATAGTTTGATCTGTGTTGAAAATATTTACAGTAAAAAATACGTTTGCAACCTAGACGCGATAAACTCCAAAAATCCTCTATTAAATCACCATCGGACCAGAAAAACGCAAGAAAGAAGGGGCCATAATAAAATGATTAGCCCTGTGAACGATATCCGTGGCACTACCGGCTCATTAAATATAAATAAATGAGTGTAGATCGGGGAGTGGATAGTGTAATCTGCGCCGACTTTATTTGTTTTAAATTATTCAGCCGTCTGGGCCCGCCCCCGGCTAATGACTCTATCGCGGGACGGCATGCTCCCAACCGGCCGAGCACCCTCGTCCTCGAATTAATAACGTGGCCTTGCAAAAGCGACCGAATATTTAGTTGGCACTTTTCGTTACATCAGGTAAAATATTTTTACCACGACTTTTCTGAGTTACATAACTTCTTTTTTTTTTTCAATATTTATCTGCCCAGTGCTGGAAAATTCAGCAATTAAATATTTATTTGTTATGCAAGGATGCAAAATTATTGTTTGCAGCGAGTGCTTGTATTCAGAAGCACGAGACGCAAATAATATTGTATCCGTGCGAAACAGAGAACTTTTCTTTCATCTCACAGAGCGAAGAAATTATTATGTTAGATGCAACACAATAGACTAGGTACAGTCGATTGTCTTTTTATTCGATTGCCGCCCTTATGCCGCGCGCGGCAAGAGCTGCCATGGGGTATCTGTGACTGTGGCCGACCGTACAAAAAAGTAAGTGAAATGAGTTCCCTTCTTCTTTGCTTTGACAAATGAGTCAAAGGAGTTATTATTATTTACTTACAAGAATTTTGTTAACCTAAAAAGACGCTCATAGCGATAAAGCCGTCGCGTAGTAGCTGAGAAATGGTACAGAAAATAATCCTTGTGGTGGACCATCGTATGTTGTTATAGATCAAGTCATAATCGAGACGAAAAAATTAAGTACTCTATAAGTACCTTAATAAAAAAAGGATTGCTTGGATGGCTTGAGAACAAGCCTCGCGACCCGATTTATGAGTAGCCCTCGTTCTTTTGTTTTTTGCCACCTACCCGCCTAGTTGTCGGTTGATGGAAGACCTCGTATTCTGTAGAAACAACAGTATTTTGGGAAAGATTTAGAGGATCAGTAAGATGTTGCTATGGTAATGTGAAGGAGCTGCTACTGAAACTAATTTGAAGTTTATCACACAGCTCATTTATCATTGTTTTCTCGAAAAGAGCCGATCAGAAATCCTTTTTGTGATGTTGGAAGGGAAGGAATTTGGTGTTAGATTTATGATTAGATATTTATTGCTATTTCCCAAGGCCTTAAAGCAATATACTTTTCTATAAAGTTAAGCCACCTGTTTTCCGAATAAAGCTAAATTACTTATAGTAATATCTATCTATTTAGGACAGGAATACAACTACAAAAGGATCCTGCTACACCGAGAGGGCAGACAACAATAGATACGGGTTTTTCCACTGTACCTGAAACGGGTAGTCACCTTAAAACAGCTACCCTATCTAATCTAAAAACATCATTGTATTACTAAGCCTACTAGGAATTGATAGCGGCGTCTTTTGTTTCACTCAATTTGGCATGACTACTTACTTTTACCTGGAAAATAGAGGCCACCTGGTGCGTTTAAATTTGGCTTCTGAGTAGTTTGGCGTTGAGTCTGCTACTGCTTGTAGGAGAATCGGTATCTTTTCCTTGACACGAAGTTTTGAAAGCCAAAGGGAAGCCTTAGAAGTTTATGGTTTTCTAGTAGCCATAAAAGCAAAAAGCTAACTTTTTGCTGAAGTGGATACAAGTTATGAGAAGATTAATATCATCAAGGCAAACTTTAGTGTTCATTCTCACTCTTTGAAGCAATAATAGAAAGACACTAAAGATCATAATACCTTCTCCGCTGATACCGGAAAACCGTGTAGGTACCAGTTTACAGTTATGTCACACAACAACAAAATAAAGGATAATTTTCACTGTTGTGTTTACAACCAAGGTCGATGTTTAAATTGTTTTACGAGGCCCGTCCTGTACCCCTTTAGCGCGGCCATAAAACTTTCCGAAAGCACCCTTTATTACCTGCCCTTTGAAAAAAAAAAAACAAATTATAACCAACAGAGACAACTGCGGACCACATTTTTGTAACTGTCTTTTGTCGTAAGTAATACACAAGCAGCAACATAATAATTGTTATGCTATTGCATCATTGCTTCATAAAAACAAAGAGAACAATGCAAAGAGATCTTCCAATAGAAACTGCAACAGATCGAATTTTATTAAGGTGGCTTTCAAAGTAATTATTAAGCATTCGCCCAGAATAAACAGGTCTATCACCGAGTCCTTGAGTAGCCAACTTTGAGATCTAACTTAGCTGGACGAGCGAGCCACTTCGGCTGTTGAATGAAGCATAGCTTCACCATATAAATCCCTCTTGTGAATTATCCTAAATTGCAGGTAGTAGATAAATTATTCATACATGCCTGTCAGTTGATTCAATGTAGCTTGTTTAGGCAGTCAAATATTGATCTATCATTCGTCATGGGTCAAACATGACGCTAAGTAGAAACTTAGTTATGAATATGGTGAAATTGCAATTAGGTAGGTTAGCTAATAGACGCTTTGAACTGGTTATTAAAGCACTGAAATCTACCAGGCGTTTTAAAAATTGTATTTGTGCGTCAACATTATTTTATGATGTCTTCAAAAGTGTATTTGAAGGAATGGTCAAGCTGTGTATTGTAAAGTTAAGAGTTCTACCTGAAGGGGATCGGGTCCCGTTATGGCAACTAATATTTCCGAGAAGGTCATGCGCACTAAAGCTAAAAGTAAAAATTCCATTTATTTTTTTGCTGCGTCCGTCCACTGCGGCTCGCCTGGCACCGCTGCACCAAGGCTTTTTTCGTAGAATCGTTGTAGTACTAAATGTGCCACGGACGCTGCCAAGTTTGCAATTATTTTTAACCGACTTTAAAAAGGAGAAGGTGCTCAATTCGACCAGTATTTTTTTATTTTTTATGTTTGTTACCTCAGAACTTTTTTCTCGGTAGGTATACCGATTTGGATGATTCTTTTTTTGTCCGAAAGGGTATACCGTGTAGTCCCATAAAACATGGTGAATATCTGATGAAAAACTTCGGAGATGGAGAATGGAACTCCTCAACGGACAGCAGCAGATCACTCGGAATCAGTGCACGTCGACCTTTACACGCTAGCACTCTACTCGGTTACGTTACAGGCGACTTTCCAACAAAAATTTACACTCTGACGTGCTGTCGTGTGTACCTTTTCACCAGTGAAGTGGGTTTTTTATATTTTTGTTAATTTTCAGTTATTGAACCAAAGTCCTCTCCAAGTCCAAGTTAATAAATTGAATTATTCCAAGCGTTTGTCTCGAGAGTATATTATGGAGGCTATGTTTAAACGTGCGTCACTCACGGGCGTCACGAATCGTATGTTTTATGTATTAGAACATAACTATTCATGTGGCGGCTCGGCCTGTAAACATGTGAAGAAATCGCCCACACCACCCACTTTTTGCTACCACATGTATCCGTATCCGAGGCGTCGTTTAGAACCACTTATATTGACAAATGCGACCAAATATTGACGGCCTCGAGCATAAAAACAAAGGGCCGCCGCCAGGGGCGGGCGGTGTCAATCTCTCGTACAAACATACGTTGTTTGACGAACGAATTACGTGACAACTTTAGTTTAGCGGCTGTTTGTTATTTGTCCCGCTGTTTGCTTTGTTCCACGCCTTGGGAGATGCGCAGGAAATTAGATTGGGCGGCGCGTGGGCCTTGCGATTGCGCTGCGCCGCCGGACGGCTGTATCACAGAGGCTGTATGCAATGCACCGGGCGGCCGACGAGCCTTGTGGCTTGTTGTGTGTTGTTCCATCATCACTGGTGTTTAGACAGCTGCTGTCACTGCTACATGGCTGCGGCTGTAGGTATGACATGTCGGGTTTGGATTGACAGTTGAAGGTAAAACTAATGGCTCTGAAAATTGCATGGGTACAAACCACCAAGAAATAGTTCCGGAGTACTTTTACAGTTTCCGTTCTTGTGAGAAGTATGTATAACTGAATCGCCCTTTGATGTGCTTACCATTAGTAAAAAAACATTTTCATGCCAAAAGTCAAAATTGATAACCACCTTCGGTTCCACCACGGCACGGCCACGCTTTCGCTTTCTCTGTGTGACGAGCTTTAGACATTGAAGAAGGCAGACAGGCAGGCAGTGCAGGCAGACAATATCTAGCATTTAACTAGGTATTGTGCAATTTGTGCAGTTAGAATCCACCATCTAACCAAAATTGTGACACTGAAAATTGACATACAATTGGCAGTGGTTAGAAAGGGTAATCACTGATTAGAAAATCGCAGTGGTTAATTTATTCCGTGACCTGGAAGCAATCATCGCAATGACATGTCACGCTGTGACAGGCGAGCGTGAGACAAAACAATGCCACGGTGGCTCCGTGGGAACGCGTCGTGATTGCAGCCCACCCCTGGGTACCGGGTTCGAAGCCGCTGCGCCGCAAAGCGGAACGGTGGGGTGCGAAATGCTTGCTCGGGAACGCTTTTGTATAGTAGACTATTTTTATTACTATAAATATTTGATGTGGTATTTTAAAGTAATAAATAATTTCACTACTGTTGGAGTAGACCTACTTTTTTTTTAAATTCGGCAAATAATTTATAAATACAAGTATCTTTGTGCAACTTGTGTACATAGGTGTCTGACGGAATGAATTTTTCAGTCGCTGAAAACCGGGAAGTAGCATACTCTACTACGAACTTTTGCAGTACCTAACTTTTACCCGTGGTTCCAACTAACCACGAGGTCCTTGTTTGGTATGGAAGCTTCAAATGGTGAAATTGGTAAACTGTTATAAGACGGCACTTTAAAAATAAGTAGTCGGTTTAGTACACAGTCTTTAGGTATATTTTCCAATGACGAATCTACATAATTTCACCCATCTACCTTGGTTTTCGGCACTGGACGCTGTACCAACATCTACAAAAATAGGCCTTTTAATATCCACACACGGAGCTTACTACTTACTCTTGATTGCTGCCCAAGAATTCTAGCATTGTAAAACTTTGTAAGTACCATTTTTTTTTGTTTGCAAAGAAAATTATCCCGTATTGCCAGATCATTACGGCCTACCGCATCACAGGCGAGCCGCACAAATCCGCTGAGCCCTCAAGAGAAGGCGCTAAGTGAAAATAGTGTTTAAATTAAACCACATACACGGGGGTGATTTAAATTAATGCGCCGTAAACACTGGGGCGTACTTGGTCCCGGGGCATAGACTTTTAACAATCATAGACACCACAACTCCTCTTCCCTTGACGCTATGTTTCAATATTGGGCAATATTCAATATTTCAGGAATTTAGATGCATTATCCACGCTGCAATTTTAGTGCTGGTGATTTTAAACCAAATGGCACAATTTCATTCCAAAAGCCGTGAAATAAAATCCCTTCTCCATTCAATCGACAAACCGTCAATCGACACCATTTGGATAATGTAGAAGTGATATTTTTTCGCGCATTTTGAATTGAAATTTTGGAGTTTCGTCCAGATTTACCTGTGCAAAAATGCCTTTGGCTTTGAAACCACTCAAATTCAGCATGTGTGTTAATTATACAAAACAGCACTAAAAAAAATATTTGAATGAATATTACAATACGAAGCATGATTTTTGCCAATTCATAGAGAATTTATTTATTAATAAGTATTGTCAATCTTGACTCTAAATCGCCAATGGTAGAGGGGCAGGAAATTCTGCTACAGATTCTTTGAGCACTATTATTAAATGCCCTACTCCAATGACGAAATTCAAAGTTACATCGGTGAAACAGAATCCGATATTGATAATTAGGTAATGAAAAACAAAGCTGTAGTAATACTTATCTTTTTGAAAAGGTACTCCTTCCATGTAGATATTGTGTTGTTATCACTCCACCTGATAATTACCTACCTCTTATATTGTAATATTCGCTACTATTTATTTTCATTTGTTTAATTATCAAAACATCTTTTTGAATAAATTAATAGATGGCTGGAAAATTATTTACTGTACGGTATAGTTACCTATAGAAAACAATACCTTACTATTTAAATGGAGGTGAAGTATCCATAATTTTGTATGTTTTGAATAAAGAAATAAAAAGGCACGCAATGTCCGAATGGTCATTTCACAAAAAAAAAACACACATTATAAATCATCTCAATACGTAGATTCAAAGGCCTAATTTAGATGTAAACGCCTAATTTGACCATTTATGCTTCATTTATGCCCAATCTATTGGCTCTTAACTCTATTCGCGGATTACGCTAGGGGTTTTCTTCCTTGGGGACCCAAAAAAGTGTCCAAATTGAGTAGGAAATTCTAGTGAGAGACGATTTGATTAAATCCCTCGGCCCTCACCCTTTGCCGTTGCGTGCCGACAGCAATTGATTGAAACGTGGCTTTTGGTAAGGCAAGAGGACGGTTGGAATGTTATAAATGTTCCTAGGTGATCTAAATACCAACCTAGGGGTCTACCGGCTAAGATGAAGCCGATTACCATTGGCGAAAATCGAAGTTCGATTAAATTTTATGAAAAATTAACTGGGTGGCAGTACATTTTTCATAAATTGAACTTCGATTTTCGCCAATGGTAATCGGCTTCGTCTTAGCCGGTAGACCCCCTAGTTATAAGATAAAAAGATCTCCAATAACTACCTAATTTTTTGATATTTTTTTTACCTAGCTTTTAAGTTTTGCTGTGCCCATAGAGTTATTTACATGTTACAATGTTATTTAAGATCTTATACACTTATGGTTGCAATAAAGTATTGAGTCAAAATTGGTTTTCCTGAATGAATTATCACCTTTAATAAGGCTACAAGATCCATTAAAAATCAACAAAATACCTTATAGCAAGTCTTCAAAAACTATCAAAAGAAAAATCATCGCTGGCACTGTCATTAAAACAATAAACATATTTATTTCTTTTACTTTAACTACTTTTATTGAAATAGGCCTCAAAATCAATTTAATTTGATGTCATCCTGACAAAAAATAATGATATCTCTCTTATTGAACTATCAAGCAATATCAAAAGATCAAAAAAACACGAAAAATAAATAAAGTTAAATTAAATCCAGTGTAGAGTTTTATGTGATCGTTGATGTCTTTTGTAAGGACTCAGTTTTCTCGCCTCAACTTTTGACTTTGAATTAACTTAGCAGGTATGTACTAATCAACATTTGCCTAAAAAAAACTATAAATTGAAGTCAATTACTTTGAATACATAAGGGTTTGCCTAAAAACAATCTATAATTTGAAGTCAAAAATTTTATTTGAATCCGTAATAATAAGGGTTTCTCTGAAATTTATATAGTTTGCATTGTATTTTTGAACGCTTTGACCTTTTGATAATTTGTTAATTGTTCGGTAGGCCCTTTTAAACATATTATGTTGTAATAATTTTAATAGCGGGTACCTGGACATTTTAAATCAATACTGTGAACAGCCACAGTGGATTGTCAAGGAAAAGTTTTTGTTTAAAGTTACTTTAAATTACTTGTTGATAATAATATTTGAACAATTAGTTTTAACAGGCCCGTCAAATTAATTTAACAAAAACAAAATGTTATGTCACAAATGCTATTGATAAAGCGAGTCGAAATAATTTTGCCGTCGGCTCTGCGACGGACAACGGCCAACATTTTTCCGTTAGATAATAATATGTTGGTGGTGGGATTGGAACAAAACAAGATGTGTGTAATTTTAACGCGTCGTTTATTGATAACTTCATTTTCTTCTTCAATATACTTTTGTGTCCACTGACTATAATAACACTCACTGTACATTTTCGTATTACAATATTCAAGTCTTTTGAGTCTTTATAACTTTACTTTCGTTTCAATATAACAAATATTTGTACAATACACGACGAGGTGAGTACGAGTGTGTCGTGGCACGGCTTATGCTACCTACCCTACATACCGACTAACTTCAACTTGCATCTACGCTCCTATCACTATATTTACAAATTGTTCGAATTTTTTTTGGTATCCAAATTACCACAAGCATATCATCGTCTTTTGCGCGATCTCACTTCGTCGTCTTTCATCCGTCCACATCTCACAACTTAAAATATTTCAACTCAAACCATGAAAAAATACAATAATCGATAATATGATACAGGTATCCATCAACAACATTTAATTGAACCCCCGGCCGCTGACGCGGGTCCCGCCGACCCCGCGCAACACTGACGGCGCGGGCGCTGAACACTTACGATACAAAACAAATAAAGGGACATACCTAGCAGTATGTACGCCCGGGAGATAACGAACCATCACTGTCCTATCGCATGAACTCATCGTCAACAAAGTCACTGTAGTAGTAACGTCGCGGCGACAACGACGGAGGCGCGGCTCAGAGCGGCGGGATGTCGATGTCGCACGCGAAGGGCGACTCTCAGATGAGCGGCATCGCGCGTTCACCCGCGCCGGCCGCGTAGCGCTGCTCATCGGGCACGTGGTACATGCTGATGATGTGGCTGAGGTCGGGCTGTCCGTACTCGCGCTTCATCGCCATCTGCTCGTGCTGCTGGAACTCGCGCTTCATCTGCGCGGAGGGCTCGTACTCTCGCTTCATGCCGGGCGGGCCGGGCGACACGGGCTCCGACTTGGCGGAGGAGCCGGAGGGCGAGTGCGAGGCGCAGGAGGGCGGCAGCGCGTAGCCGCCGGGCGAGCCGGGCCCTAGTCCGTAGGCGGACGGGGACGGCGGCTGCGCCACGTAGGGCGAGCCCTGTCCGCCGTAGTAGCCGCCGGCGTAGCTCTGTTGCATTTGTGCCACGTCGTAGCGTGGGTAACCGTAGGCCTGCTGCTGGTAGGCGGACGGGTCGTGCATCATGTATCCGTTGGGCATATACCCGTTGGGCGTCATCTGGTAGACGTCCCGCGGCGGCTGCTGGCCCGCGCTGGGCCCGCCGCGGGCCGCCTCGCCGCCGCCGAGCAACGCTCCGCCTCCGAGTGGGTACTTCTCTTGTTTCTTAGCCAGAGTCTTCGTCTTCCGTCGCGGCCTGTACTTGTAATCCGGGTGCTCCTTCATGTGCACTGCGCGCAGTCTCTTCGCCTCGTCGATGAAAGGTCGCTTCTCCGTTTCGGTGAGGTCTTTCCACTGTGCACCGAGACGCTTTGATATTTCCGAGTTGTGCATCTTAGGGTTGTCAGAGGCCATCTTCCTGCGCTGACCGCGCGACCACACCATGAAAGCGTTCATGGGGCGCTTGACACGGTCTGCGTTGGAGTTCTTGCTGGTGTTGTTGTTGTTGTTGTTTGGAGTCTGGTGGTGCGGCTGGTGGCTGGGGTGCGTGGGCGGCGGCGCCTGGTGGTGCAGCGGCTGCGGCT